>CM060390.1:2393037-2897848 GCA_030545235.1 Helianthus tuberosus
ATAATTACGCTATCTTTGACTTTCGGTCCTTAGACATACGAAAACTGAACTATAGGAGCCAAGAACACTTACAAGGTTCCTTAGCACGAAAAATTGAACTAAGAGAGCTTCCTTATAAACCAGGATGCTCCAGAGAACTCAGCTTGAGAGTTTGTTTGAGATTTTCTTTGAATGAGCAAGTTCAAGTTTGAGGAATGAAGGCCTTTTATAGGAGAATTGGATGTGGTAGGATTGATCCAAGTGTCCCACGTGAATTACGATGCAAACATGTGTCCAAATGGTTTTTAAAAACCATAAACAAGCTACTGATTTCGATTACAGGTTGCAGAGAATCAATTCAGATTTCAGGTCATGCATGCTGGGCAGCTGCCAGTAACTGGCTGGGAAACAGTCCCCGTCGCGCCACGCGTCAGGGAGGGGAAGAACTGGCGCGCCACGCGAGGCATCCAGTTTCAAAAGTCTTTTGTTTGTTTGCAAGATCAGTCCCAGCACTTCCATAATTCGATTATCTGACATTTTCAGCAAGAAGGGCCCACATAAACAGGTCTGAAATGATCTTGGGAGTTAAGCCATGCATTCACATGTTTTGGATTTGTTGAAAAGGTCTCCCGAGAGTAGAATTTTCACTTTTACACTTTTAACCCCTCTTCTTGGAAATTGCAAATTACATTACAAGACTGAATCGAAACTTCATGAAAACATTATCTGATATTCATGAGAGTATAATAATATATTACAAAGCCTCGGGATCATTAAAGGGTCACTCAGAGGTAAGAATTAACATGTTGACACTTTTAACCCCTGTGTTTTGTAAAGTTTCGATTTTAAGCACAAACGGCTTCTTGTGTCCGACAATTTATTCATTAAAGAATACGAACATCATATGAGGTCATTCAGAGGCACAAGGTTGGCATGTTGACAATTTTGGTCCTTCCACATACATCTTTTCATTGTTTGACAATTTTAGTCCCTTTAGTTAACTTTTAACATGATCAGGGTTTATGACACGTGTCACCACTGTATTGGACATGATTTTACGAGGTGTTACAAGGCCGAATGCCCGTAGCTCAAACAAAGGACAAAGAAAGAAGGAGGAACCCCTTAAAGCTAAAGGAAGAATGTTTCAAATCTCGGCAGAAGAAGCAAGAGCTCACCCGAACGTGGTGTCAGGTGTGTTGTTTGATACTGGAGCCAGTAGATCATTTGTTTCAAGCGAGTTTATACATTCCCCTTTATTCATGATAGAAAGAATGCCTACACCATTAGAAGTAGAAATAGCCGACTGTAAGAGTTACCTTTTACATGAGATATGTAGAAATTGTAAGATTACTATTGAGGATGAGGATTTTGACATTGATCTGATTCCCATGGTATTGGGAGAATTCAAGGTAGTAGTGGGTATGGATTGGCTATCCCGCTATCATGCGGAAATTTATGTGAAAGCAAAATTATTCATGTGGTATCTCCTATGGGAAAGCGGGTAAGTATTCATGGGGAAAGGAAGGTACAGACAAAATTCTGCACTATTTTAGAAGCGGTTAAGTATGTGAGAAACGGAAGTAGGGCATTCTTAGCCTATGTAGTCAATACAAAACAAGATGCTTTAAGAATTGAAGATACTAAAATTGTGAATGAATACCCGGATGTATTTATGGATGAATTGCCGGGACTCCCACTCGACCGAGAAGTCGAATTCCGTATTGAATTAGAACCAAATGCCAAACCGGTAGCCAAAGCCCCTTACCGGTTAGCACCCACGTAGGTACGGGAATTAATGGTGCAATTACAAGAACTTCTTAACAAGGGCTTCATACGCCCTAGTGTGTCCCCGTGGGGAGCGCTCGTTTTGTTCGTTAAAAAGAATGATGGGTCGATGCGAATGTGCATCGACTATCGTGAGCTCAATAAACTCAAGATAAAGAACCGATATCCCTTACCGAGGATAGATGATCTTTTTGATCAATTACAAGGGGCAAGTTGGTTCTCAAAAATACCATCAAGTACGAGTAAGAGAAGAAGACGTAGCTAAGACTGCGTTCAGAACCCGTTACGGACATTATGAATTTTTAGTAATGTCCTTCGGCTTAACTAACGCTCCGGCCGCTTTTATGGATTTAATGAATAGAGTATGCCGAAACATGCTAGACCGATTTGTTATAGTATTTATTGACGACAATTTGGTATACTCCCGTAGGGAATCTGAACATGCGAGTCATCTACGTCAGGTGCTCAAGACGCTTTGAAAGGAAAAGTTGTATGCTAGGTTTTCTAAATGTGAGTTTTGGCTCAGGGAGGTACAGTTCTTAGGTCATGTAATTAATGAGAAGGGGATTCTGATGGATCCATCTAAGGTGGAAGCTGTGGTAAAATGGGTACCCCCGAAGAACGTTAATGAGGTAAGAAGTTTCCTCGGTCTAGACGGCTATTATTGGAGATTCATCCAAGATTTATCTAAGATAGCCCTTCCTTTAACCAAATTGACAAAGAAGGAAGAAAATTTTGTATGGAGTGTTGATCAACAGAAAGCTTTCCAAATGTTAAAAGAAAAATTGTCGAGCTCTCCCATATTAACCCTGCCAGAGGGAACAAAAGACTTAGTGGTTTTTGCGGATGCATCTCATCAGGGGTTGGGGTGTGTCTTGATGCAACGAGGCAAGGTTATTGCCTATGCCTTAAGACAACTTAAACAACACGAAATTAACTACCCGACTCACGATCTAGAACTGGCAGCGGTAGTTTTTGCCTTAAAAATCTGGAGGCATTATTTGTATGGAACGAAATGTACAATTTATTCAAACCACAAAAGTCTCAAATACTTCTTCGAGCAGAAAGACCTTAATATGAGGCAACGAAGGTGGCTAGAACTGATCAAAGATTATGACTGCGACATTCTTTACCATCCGGGTAAAGCCAATGTTGTGGCAGATGCATTAAGTCGGAAAGAATACCCACCGCCTATTCGAGTGAAATCGATGAGAATGATAGTCACGCCAAAGCTCCTCGAAACAATACGAAAGTCGCAAGATGAGTCCTTGAATGTAGGTGATCCGAAAAGTGAAAGGACGAAAGGGTTTGATAATAAACTTGAAGTAAACGCGAGCGGATTAAAAACAAGGTATGGGCGGGTTTGGATACCGCGACATTGTGAAGCGAAGACCTTATTATTGGAAGAAGCACATAAGTCCCGTTACTCGGTTCATCCGGGAGCCACTAAAATGTATCGGAATTTGAAAGAAAATTATTGGTGGCCGGGAATGAAATGCGACATTGTTAAGTATGTAACTAAATGCTTGACATGTTCCCAAGTAAAGGCGAAACATCAAAAAACATACGGGAAATTGCAACCCTTAGAGATCCCGGTATGGAAATGGGAGGATGTAACCATGGCTCTTGTAACCAAACTTCCTAGAACAAGAAAGGGGCATGACGCGATATGGGTCGTTGTTGAGCGCCTTACCAAAAGCGCCCATTTTCTACCCATTCGAGAGACTTATTCCTCGGAAAGGTTAGCGGAAATTTATGTGAATGAAATCATTTCCCGCCATGGTGTGCCTGTGTCCAATGTGTCGGACCAGGACACACGATTTACCTCCCGCTAATGGCAGAAATTTCATGAATGAATGGGTACACAATTGCACATAAGTACCGCGTATCACCCACAGACGGATGGTCAATCCTAAAGGACCATTCAAACTCTTTTGGACATGTTGAGAGCATGCGTTATGGATTTCGGGGGAAATTGGGATGAACATTTGCAATTAATGGAGTTCTCATATAACAACAGCTACCAAAGTAGCATACAGATGGCGTCGTATGAAATGTTGTATGGGAGAAAGTGTAGAACCCCTGTTTGTTGGGGAGAAGTGGGACAAAGAGAACTCGCACCCAAAGATGTAGTAGCGATAACTAATGAAAAGATCGACATGGTACGGGCCCGATTAAAAGCAGCGTAAGATCAACAAAAGTCCTATTTGGACAAAAGAAGGTGTCCTATTGAATTCCAAGTGGGGGACCGAGTATTGTTGAAGGTGTCCCCGTGGAAAGGCATAATTCGATTCCATAAGCGAGAAAAGTTGGGTCCTTGATATATCGGACCGTTCAAGATTTTAGCTCGAGTTGGAAAAGTAGCCTACCAGTTAGAACTACCCTCAACATTAGAAGGGATTCACAACACCTTCCATGTGTCACAATTACGGAAGTGTCTTGCGGATGAAACAGCTCATGTACCTCTTGAGGACATTGAGGTAGACGAGAAAATGAATTACGTTGAAAGACAGGTAGCTATAAAATATTCCAAGGTAAAGACTCTTCGCAACAAAGAAATCAAGTAAGTTCTAGTTCAATGTCAACACGGGAAGGGGTCGGATCTCACTTGGGAACCGGAAGATGAAATGAGAAGGTTCTACCCGTCTTTGTTCGGTACGTAATCGGGTTTCGCGGACGAAACCATTCTTAAGGGGGTGGACTTGTAACGCCTCAGAATTTAATTATATGTGTTTATATATATTTCTATAATATGTTTAAAGAAATAACTAGGAGGTGAACCTAGCTAGAATGTGAATTAGGATTTTTAACTAAAAGAAACAAGTTTTGGCCATTTAAAAATAAGTATGCATATATGAGGGGTGGAATGTGTAAATGATGAAAGTTAAATAATTAAAAACACAAAAAAACTCACAACACACACACACACACACATACGTGCATGCTTGGTAGCCAGGAGCAAGAAGGAGAAAGAAACCCTTCTCATCTTCACAAAAATTGAACAACTGAAGCCCTAATAATGGCCATTACTCTTGCAAGTTAATGAATTCTTGATCATCTAGTCCTACTAAAGCATAAGGTAACAAGAATTTTATGTTTTGGAGATCTTGGATATTTGGGGTTTCAAGAAATCCTCAAGTTTATATGAAATTAGCATGATAATGAACTAGGATCACCTCTTATAACATGATGAATGCTTAAAATATATTAAATTGATGTTGGAAGTGAAAACCCTACTTAGAGTAGAATGGTAGTTATATGTAACATGAAATTTTGATGTAAATTAGCATAAAGATGTTGTATGATGATGTTCTTATTAAGTTGTTGCTATGTGAAATCGAAATAGGATGAAGGTTGTATGAGATTTTGATTGAAATTGATGTTCTTGATGTTATTGATATGAACTAGCCATGTTATGCATATAATACTTGTACACTATGCTTGATTAGTAGTACGCACGCCAAGTGTTTGTTAAAATGCTTGAATGAGGTGATCAAATGACTTCCAAAGTTAAATGGTTAGAATTGGGATTTTATTGATTGTTAATTTGAAGTTGTTAATTACGGAATGAAAAGAACGACATGAGATTAAAGTATATAATTTTGGATTGTAGGAATAAAGGAAGAAAGCTCAAGCCAATCCGGGTCACAAACGAAGAACGATAAAGGTAAGTTCATTTGCTTACAAAGTATTAGTAGAAGTAATATTATGATGTGTTATTATCCTAGTGTCGAATCTTTATTCGGGTAATGAGTTAGTGTAAGTCGAAGACATGTTGAGGATATGGGTCGAATGAGTAGAAGGGATAATATGTCAAGTTGGGAAATTTTAATTCGGATGAAGGTTTAAAAAGCTTACTTGTAGCTCGACTAGTAATTTTGGGTCGTATGAACTTATGATTTAAAATGTCTAATTGGTTGGTTGTATGTAGGTAAATCATCTTAATGGATGGCGCTACTTGGATCGGACACACTCATGAAGCACGCTTCCGTGATGATACTAGTTATGGGTCTAAACTTTTGTTATATGGTTTTGTTAAAACGAGTCTTTTGTAAGTAACTAAACCCGAAAGTTAATAGATGTTGAAACTTTGTGGTTAAAGATTATGTTAGTAGTTTAAGAAATGTTTGGGTTGTAAACTTTTTATAACTATTTCATTAGCTATTATGAAGATAACGCAGAAATTTTACATGTTGATTATTCGACCGGTTTGGTATTTTTGTCATTTTAGACACCTTAGTTTATTTCAAAATTTTAGACCTTACACTCTCATCAATGATTTCTTCACATTCTTCTTCAAAGTCTCTGTCGAATTTTCTAGACTTGCATTAATCACTTTCTCTATGCGCTTCTCCACTTGTTCCTCAAAATTTTTATCTTCTTTTATCTTTGAATAAAATTCTGCAGCAGTAGGAATAGCAGCAAGCAGTGCATCAAAATCTACAAGCTTCGGATCCACTGTAAGATTTCCTTGAGGATTTAAATAACATTTCCTCTCATCATCCCATCTCTTGGCCTGCTTTGCCTCTTTGAAAGCATGGTGCACTTCATCCAACCTCCTACGTGCTATGCGTTCTTCTCGACTAAATCTCACTTCAGCAACCAAAGCAACTTTCTCACTCAAAATATATTTGTTCCAATTGAAGCCCTCATCCCCCTGAGTAACTACCAAAACTTGTTTTTTCTCTTTCGAAGAACCTTCATCGATATGTGATCGATTAATTTTTGGCGGTTGCTCTTTGTTGCGATGATAAATTGCTTTTCGGTAGTAATCATCATGGAACAGAATGCTTTCATCCACATCTTGGTTTGAGCATTCCCTTTTGAAGTGTCATTTCTGTTTACATTTGAAGCAAGTAACTTTGGATTTATCAAATCCCAGTTTAGTTGTAGGACCTCCAAGACATTGTCTGCCTGTAATTTCCATGAATCTTTGAGCTCTTCTTATTACGCTCGCCATACACCATCTGATATCAATCAACTCCAACTCCTTTGGATCAATTTGATCGTAGTCTTCTTTCGTCATGTTCGGGTTTCCGATCTTCCCTGCCTCGAGACTTTCGTACGATTCTAAATTGATGCTAAGAATAACATTTGTTGTTTTGTTGCATCAGGACTCATGCTCTGTGCATTGTTTAGATTTACAGCAATGTTACATTGTACCACATTCGAATTGGAATTGTTTTGATTCTGATGATTGTTTGAATAACCATTGCCACTACTCGATGAAGCACTATATGATGAACTGCATTTTGATGATCCACCACTCAAGTTTTCTGCGCTGAATGCAGTTCCAATTTTTGGCGATTGGTTGTTAAACAATAAGCTCCCGCGATAATACAGATTCACGTTCTGCTGATAATTTGAACTGGTCATTTTGTTTTGCTTTTGAAGTTCCAGCTCATGACCTTCCAATTTATTCAAACCACAAAAGTCTCAAATACTTCTTCGAGCAGAAAGACCTTAATATGAGGCAACGAAGGTGGCTAGAACTGATCAAAGATTATGACTGCGACATTCTTTACCATCCGGGTAAAGCCAATGTTGTGGCAGATGCATTAAGTCGGAAAGAATACCCACCGCCTATTCGAGTGAAATCGATGAGAATGATAGTCACGCCAAAGCTCCTCGAAACAATACAAAAGTCGCAAGATGAGTCCTTGAATGTAGGTGATCCGAAAAGTGAAAGGACGAAAGGGTTTGATAATAAACTTGAAGTAAACGCGAGCGGGTTAAAAACAAGGTATGGGCGGGTTTGGATACCGCGACATTGTGAAGCGAAGACCTTATTATTGGAAGAAGCAAATAAGTCCCGTTACTCGGTTCTTCCGAGAGCCACTAAAATGTATCGGAATTTGAAAGAAAATTATTGGTGGCCGGGAATGAAATGCGACATTGTTAGGTATGTAACTAAATGCTTGACATGTTCCCAAGTAAAGGCGGAACATCAAAAAACATACGGGAAATTGCAACCCTTAGAGATCCCGGTATGGAAATGGGAGGATGTAACCATGGCTCTTGTAACCAAACTTCCTAGAACAAGAAAGGGGCATGACGCGATATGGGTCGTTGTTGAGCGCCTTACCAAAAGCGCCCATTTTATACCCATTCGAGAGACTTATTCCTCAGAAAGGTTAGCGGAAATTTATGTGAATGAAATCATTTCCCGCCATGGTGTGCCTGTGTCCAATGTGTCGGACCAGGACACGCGATTTACCTCCCGCTAATGGCAGAAATTTCATGAATGAATGGGTACACAATTGCACATAAGTACCGCGTATCACCCACAGACGGATGGTCAATCCTAAAGGACCATTCAAACTCTAGTGGACATGTTGAGAGCATGCGTTATGGATTTCGGGGGAAATTGGGATGAACATTTGCAATTAATGGAGTTCTCATATAACAACAGCTACCAAAGTAGCATACAGATGGCGCCGTATGAAATGTTGTATGGGAGAAAGTGTAGAACCCCTGTTTGTTGGGGAGAAGTGGGACAAAGAGAACTCGCACCCAAAGATGTAGTAGCGATAACTAATGAAAAGATCGACATGGTACGGGCCCGATTAAAAGCAGCGTAAGATCAACAAAAGTCCTATGTGGACAAAAGAAGGTGTCCTATTGAATTCCAAGTGGGGGACCGAGTATTGTTGAAGGTGTCCCCGTGGAAAGCCATAATTCGATTCCATAAGCGAGAAAAGTTGGGTCCCCGATATATCGGACCGTTCAAGATTTTAGCTCGAGTTGGAAAAGTAGCCTACCGGTTAGAACTACCCTCAACATTAGAAGGGATTCACAACACCTTCCATGTGTCACAATTACGGAAGTGTCTTGCGGATGAAACAGCTCATGTACCTCTTGAGGACATTGAGGTAGACGAGAAAATGAATTACGTTGAAAGACAGGTAGCTATAAAATATTCCAAGGTAAAGACTCTTCGCAACAAAGAAATCAAGTAAGTTCTAGTTCAATGTCAACACGGGAAGGGGTCGGATCTCACTTGGGAACCGGAAGATGAAATGAGAAGGTTCTACCCGTCTTTGTTCGGTACGTAATCAGGTTTCGGGGACGAAACCTTTCTTAAGGGGGTGGACTTGTAACGCCTCAGAATTTAATTATATGTGTTTATATATATATATTTCTATAATATGTTTAAAGAAATAACTAGGAGGTAAACCTAGCTAGAATGTGAATTAGGATTTTTAACTAAAAGAAACAAGTTTTGGCCATTTAAAAATAAGTATGCATATATGAGGGGTGGAATGTGTAAATGATGAAAGTTAAATAATTAAAAACACAAAAAAAACTCACAACACACACACACACACATACGTGCGTGCTTGGTAGCCAGGAGAAAGAAACCCTTCTCATCTTCACAAAAATTGAACAACTGAAGCCCTAATAATGGCCATAACTCTTGCAAGTTAATGAATTCTTGATCATCTAGTCCTACTAAAGCATAAGGTAACAAGAATTTTATGTTTTGGAGATCTTGGATATTTGGGGTTTCAAGAAATCCTCAAGTTTATATGAAATTAGCATGATAATGAACTAGGATCACCTCTTATAACATGATGAATGCTTAAAATATATTAAATTGAGGTTGGAAGTGAAAACCCCACTTAGAGTAGAATGGTAGTTATATGTAACATGAAATTTTGATGTAAATTAGCATAAAGATGTTGTATGATGATGTTCTTATTAAGTTATTGCTATGTGAAATCGAATTAGGATGAAGGTTGTATGAGATTTTGATTGAAATTGATGTTCTTGATGTTATTGATATGAACTAGCCATGTTATGCATATAATACTTGTACACTATGCTTGATTAGTAGTACGCACGCCAAGTGTTTGTTAAAATGCTTGAATGAGGTGATCAAATGACTTCCAAAGTTAAATGGTTAGAATTGGGATTTTATTGATTGTTAATTTGAAGTTGTTAATTACGGAATGAAAAGAACGACATGAGATTAAAGTATATAATTTTGGATTGTAGGAATAAAGGAAGAAAGCTCAAGCCAATCCGGGTCACAAACGAAGAACGATAAAGGTAAGTTCATTTGCTTACAAAGTATTAGTAGAAGTAATATTATGATGTGTTATTATCCTAGTGTCGAATCTTTATTCGTGTAATGAGTTAGTGTAAGTCGAAGACATGTTGAGGATATGGGTCGAATGAGTAGAAGGGATAATATGTCAAGTTGGGAAATTTTAATTCGGATGAAGGTTTAAAAAGCTTACTTGTAGCTCGACTAGTAATTTTGGGTCGTATGAACTTATGATTTAAAATGTCTAATTGGTTGGTTGTATGTAGGTAAATCATCTTAATGGATGGCGCTACTTGGATCGGACACACTCATGAAGCACGCTTCCGTGATGATACTAGTTATGGGTCTAAACTTTTGTTATATGGTTTTGTTAAAACGAGTCTTTTGTAAGTAACTAAACCCGGAAGTTAATAGATGTTGAAACTTTGTGGTTAAAGATTATGTTAGTAGTTTAAGAAATGTTTGGGTTGTAAACTTTTTATAACTATTTCATTAGCTATTATGAAGATAACGCAGAAATTTTACATGTTGATTATTCGACCCGTTTGGTATTTTTGTCATTTTAGACACCTTAGTTTATTTCAAAATTTTAGACCTTACACTCTCATCAATGGTTTCTTCCACATTCTTCTTCAAAGTCTCTGTCGAATTTTCTAGACTTGCATTAATTACTTTTTCTATGCGCTTCTCCACTTGTTCCTCAAAATTTTTATCTTCTTTTATCTTTGAATAAAATTCTGCAGCAGTAGGAATAGCAGCAAGCAGTGCATCAAAATCTAAAAGCTTCGGATCCACTGTAAGATTTCCTTGAGGATTTAAATAACATTTCCTCTCATCATCCCATCTCTTGGCCTGCTTTGCCTCTTTGAAAGCATGGTACACTTCATCCAACCTCCTACGTGCTATGCGTTCTTCTCGACTAAATCTCACTTCAGCAACCAAAGCAACTTTCTCACTCAAAATATATTTGTTCCAATTGAAGCCCTCATCCCCCTGGGTAACTACCAAAACTTGTTTTTTCTCTTTCGAAGAACCTTCATCGATATGTGATCGATTAATTTTTGGCGGTTGCTCTTTGTTGCGATGATAAATTGCTTTTCGGTAGTAATCGTCATGGAACAGAATGCTTTCATCCACATCTTGGTTTGAGCATTCCCTTTTGAAGTGTCATTTCTGTTTACATTTGAAGCAAGTAACTTTGGATTTATCAAATCCCAGTTTAGTTGTAGGACCTCCAAGACATTGTCTGCCTGTAATTTCCATGAATCTTTGAGCTCTTCTTATTACACTCGCCATACACCATCTGATATCAATCAACTCCAACTCCTTTGGATCAATTTGATCGTAGTCTTCTTTCGTCATGTTCGGGTTTCCGATCTTCCCTGCCTCGAGACTTTCGTACGATTCTAAATTGATGCTAAGAATAACATTTGTTGTTTTGTTGCATCAGGACTCATGCTCTGTGCATTGTTTAGATTTACAGCAATGTTACATTGTACCACATTCGAATTGGAACTGTTTTGATTCTGATGATTGTTTGAATAACCATTGCCACTACTCGATGACGCACTATATGATGAACTGCATTTTGATGATCCACCACTCAAGTTTTCTGCGCTGAATGCAGTTCCAATTTTTGGCGATTGGTTGTTAAACAATAAGCTCCCGCGATAATACAGATTCACGTTCTGCTGATAATTTGAACTGGTCATTTTGTTTTGCTTTTGAAGTTCCAGCTCATGACCTTCCAATTTTTCAATCAGCTGCTCTAGATTCATCTCGCTAAACTGTGCACTATTTTTAAGAATCATGACATATGTTTGCCAATCATTTTCATGGGGTAATGCCTCAATGAGTTTTTCGATGATTTCTTCTTTGTCCTTTTTGATACCAAACCTATCCAGCTCAAGTTTCAAATGAGAGAAACACTCTATAAGTTGTCGAACATTTTCACCTTTCAGACAATCAAACAGATCAAACTCTTTCTTTAACTGTGACGTTTTGTTTTTGATCATCTCTTCTCCACCTTCAAATTTGTTTTGAACGCTTTCCACATAGATTTTGAAGTTGTGTCATGTTGGAGCAGAGAAAGAATATCATCTCTAACTGATTGTTGTAACAGTGTAATCATTTTTTGTTCGTTAGAGAAATCCTTTTTATCAACATCTGTATTTTCGTTAATTGATATTATTTTTCCCTTATCATTTGTTGGTTTTTCATATCCAAATGTTAACACAACCCAACTTTCATAAGCATAGGCTTCAATCCAACTCTCAAATCTATCTTTGCACCTACTGTAATCTTCCATGTTCATCAATTTGGGTGGTTTTTGATAGGCTCCATAAGCATTTTCAATGTTTAAACTTTCAGATATGACATTCGAAATGTTCTTTGGTGCGGATGTTGTAGCGGATGTGAAAGCATCATAGAATTCGTTGTAAAACTCATGCTCCATGATTTCAAACTTTGAATAATCGAGAAGTACCTGCAAAAATCATCAATCAATTAAACAGCTTGAAAACCAAAAATCTTGAAAGATGATTCGCGCAAATTGGAAATATAGATCCGTGCGGATTGGACAGTGTAGATCCGCACGAATGAACAATTGAGAAATAATGGATCCGTGCGAACCCAATAGATCAGATCCATGCGTATTGAAACCTTAGATCCGTGCGAACACTCTCAAATGAATGCGCAAACTTCAGTCAGGTTTTTCATGGTTTTTCAAAGAATTTTCAATGATTTAGCTCAGATTTTGATCTAATTTTTTCAAGGATTGATTATGTTATGATTTCGCACAACAAATTCAAAAATTAGTCAATTTTAACCGTAGATTCGATGTTAAATATGTGTTTTAAACTTGAAAAAGAAGTGTAGAAGAAGAATGAGTAGACAATGATGAAATTCAGATCAATTTTGCTCTAATTTGACTATGATTTTCTTGAATCTGCTTGTATCTTGTATCTTCAGTCCTTGCAATCAATCTCCTGCTCTGATACCACTTGTAGGAACTTGTTAGGACCGATCACGATCTTATTGAATGTACAACTGATTGTTACGACCTCGTATCTTGTGCGGAATCCAAGTACGAGGTTGACTTGAACAAAAACAAGTAATTAAAATGATTTCGATTGATAATTTGATAGTACAAAACCGTGAAATCACTTGGACAGAGTTTCCCCTCTCTAGTCCACCAAAGGTTCTTAATGACAAGACAACACTCCACTATATATAGGCAGATCAGATCCGTATGAACAGGTATACACGGATGCGCATCAGGTGCGGATCTGAATATGTGCGGACCAGCTATCACGGACCAACTAAGCGTGGATGTACCTTTAGCGCGGATCAGCTGATCCGTGCGGATCTGTCTGCGCATAATCATGCAAACCTGATCTGGTTTCATTACTAACCTAGTCTTATCTTATCTATTAACTACAACTAGTTACATTTGACACTAAAACACGTGATTGACGGAAGCGATAGAGATAGTGCATTCACTATTTTAAGATGAAAGAAGCGTATGATGAAATGAGTAATAAACTTAAACCATTTACAGGGCCGGCCCAATGGGCTTTTGGATCTAGGCAAAGGCCTAGGGCCTCCAAAGTTTAAGGGCCTCAGGATTTTGGGCCTTTTCTTCTTCAATAATAATCAGCTTACTTACAAGCCCAAGTGCCCACAGCCCAATTCATTAATCTGAAATCAGGGCCTCAATTTTTAACAATGCCATTCTCTTTTTTATCTAGGGTTGCACGCTTTTGAATCTGAAGTTATGGAATCTAGCACGCAACCAATCAATCCCCTGCTTCCTTACTATTATTCCAAATGGCACCCACGCTTCTAAAGTTATGATTAACGAGTCGTTCATCGCCTGAGGTTAATGATGGCCTCCCAAGTCATGATTTGGGGAGTCATTAATGTTAATTCGGGATATAAGGTAGGTTAACAACTATTTCATATGGTATATGTTTATATATGTGTGTTTTTCTCAATCAATGTTTGCCCTAAATTTCTAAAACTCTAACTGATGCTTTGTCTTTTTTATTGTGCTTGAAAGTGTGATTCTTGTGGAATTGCAATTGATTATTGATATTGTGATTGCAAGTTGAGATTGGGGTTGTGTTTGGAAAGCAAAGAACCTATTCAGACTATCAGAGAAGAGGAGAATAGTGAAAATCTGCATAGGTAAGTTTTCATATTTCAGTTTTGATATTTGTGATAAACTGTTGATTGCTATTTGCTGTTAGTTAACGTATATCTAATTGATATTTGTTAGAAATTGGGGATTGTTGTCTGATAGTAGTTAGGCAATTTGCTAGAAGCTAATCATTGTTCTCTTTTAAATCAATTCATATGTAGAATCTGATACACTTATAAATTTCCAAAAAAAATATTTTAACCACGCCAATTATAAACTTTTTGGTTTATAATTGTTGGTTCTAAGCCCGGGTAAAGAACGAGGGTTTTATTACTAAATATGTTGAAAATGATAATTTTACAAAAGGGCCTCCACTTCGTAGTTCGCTTAGGGCCTCCGAAAACATAGGAACGGCTCTGACCATTTATTGAAACATTCAAAAAGGATGCTGAAACTATTAGATTTCTTGAAGCTAATTATAAAGAGAACCAAAAGGCTGTAAATTTATATCTTGATCAAATCGCTTTGCTGAATCATGAATTAGCAGAAACTGAAAAGAAAAGTAAAAAATCAATATCAGAATTTTTAGAAACTTTATCAAAACGACATTCTTCTTCAACTTCTTCAATCGTCTGTTTAGGTTCTTCAATAACCTCAGCAAGCATTGCTCGTCCATCAGGTTGAGAAAACATGTTATTCCAGTTAAAACCCACATCTTCTTGTATGACGACTAACGCTTTGTTTTTTTGTTTTTTTTTTTATGGTCCAGCTTCAATTTGTGGCCTTTGCTGGTTGTGATATATTGCTTGTTTGTAATAATCACTGAAAGGATTGATGTTATCTTGATTTTCTTGATTTGTACATTCTCTTTTAAAGTGTCATTTTCGTTTGCATATGAAACAGGTTACTTTTGACTTGTCAAAACCCAGTTTAGAATCTG
Source organism: Helianthus tuberosus (assembly GCA_030545235.1). Taxonomy (NCBI): domain Eukaryota; kingdom Viridiplantae; phylum Streptophyta; class Magnoliopsida; order Asterales; family Asteraceae; genus Helianthus; species Helianthus tuberosus. The sequence continues at coordinate 2,407,933 of CM060390.1, forward strand.
ATCCAAACAAACACTGTCTCCCAGTAATCTCAGCAAACCTTTGTGCTCGCATCAAAATACTCGCCATATTCCACATGATATCCATCAGTTCTAATTCTTCTGGATCAACCTGGTCATAGTCCTCTTTAGTCATATTACAATTTCCTATTTTTCCAGCTATAAGATTGTCATATGACTCAAGAACTGATGCCAGAAATGCCATTTTCTATTTTACTGTGGATTCATTCAAACCTTGAGCATTTTTTAGATTTACTGAAACATTACATTGTAGCACATGAGACTGATTATTGCTTTGGCTCGAATGTGAGTTTGAACCTTGTGATGATTTTGAATTCGGAGTTGAAGAATTAGATTAATAGCTCGAGAATGTTCCAAACCCACTGCTGCTTGAATTACTGTTTGTTGAAAAACCAGAAAATCCTGATAAACTGTCTACATTGTATGGTGTCTGTATTTTTTGACTCTGAATATCTGATGAGCTACCACTTTTATAATACAGACTTACATCTTGTTGTTCATTCCATAACTTTCCTACGTTTCTCAATTCTAACTGGTGTGCTTCCAGTTTCTGGATCAACCTATTAAATACAATGGTCTTATATTCTAGACTATTTTTCATGATCAAGATAAATATAGACCAATCATTTTCATTTGGAAGCACATCCACGAGTTTAACTACCAACTCTTCTCGATTCTTTTCAATCCCTAACATTCTCAATTCTTTAATCAGATAACAAAATCTCTCTATTAATTGTTTTACTGTTTCGCCTTTCAGAATTGTAAATTTTTCAAATTCCTTTTTCATTAGCGCTCTTTTGCTTTTCATCATTTGCTCATTACCTTCATATTTATGTTTCAATGCATTCCAGATTGAATAAGCAGTTCCATTGTGTTGTAATAGGGAAAGAATACTTTTTTTCACTGATTGCTGTAAAAAGCTTATCATTTTCTTTTCATTTTTGAATTTTGATTTTTCCTCTTCATCGTATTCCATCAGTGATTTCTTTTGACCAACATTCTCTACTGGTTCATCATGTTCAATTAAGACTGCATACCAACATCCCATATGATAGGCTTGAATCCAGTTGGCAAACCATTCTTCCCATTTTTATATTCATCAACTTAGGAGGTTTTTATTGTGTTCCATGTTCATTTTCTGACTTTAAAGTCTGAGCCACCCAATCAAGCATTGTTGCAAAAGCATTATAAAACTCAGAATCCATGTTCAATAACTTTGAATTATTTGAAAAGTACCTGTAAAAGTCAACAAACGGTCAAACAAACTTTGAAACGAAAGAGATTAACCACTTTCGTGAGAGAGGGATTGCCTCTCGTGCGAATGAGTCAAGCTAAACAACCAAGTAACAAACAGGCTTTTTCATATGAAAGGGAAAGATGCTTTTTGTGCGAATGAGACAACTTTTTAAGAACAACCTTTAACCCCTTTCGTTCGAATGAGTATGCCGATTCGTACGAGAGCGTTTCGGACGAGTAACCCAGTTGCACAAAACTCAGGTTGTGTTTTTCATGGTTTTTTCAAGATTTTTCAATGAATTAGTTTGAATTTTGATCTGATTTTTTCAAGGATTGATTAGTTCATAATTTCGCACATTATACTAAAAAATCAGAAAAAATGTGTCCATGAATTCAGCTTCAATTTTGTGTTTTAAGTAGAAAGAATAAGAGTAGAAGAGATATGATGAGAAAGATGATGAAATCTGATCAAATTTTGCTCGATTTTGCTGGTATCTTGTGCTATGAGTCGTTGAAAACCAGTCTCCAAGCTCTGATACCACTTGTTAGGACCGTTTCGGGTCTCCGAAAGCTGCAACTGGTCATAAATTCTCCATAACTCGTGCGGAATCCGAGTATGAAGATGACATACACAAGAACAAGCTAATTAAACTGGTTTCTATTGATGATTTGAAGATACAATACCACGAAACCAAATGGACAGAGTTTCCCCTCTCAAGTCTAAAAGTTCTTTTATATGACAAGACCCAATACTCTTATTTATAGGCATTACCCAGTCATCCAAACATGTAAGGACGAAAGGGACTATATGTGCGAAAGAGCCTGGGACGACTGGATAATCCCTTTCGTACGAAAGTGCCTTTTGTACGACAGGGCACTAACATTACAAACCCGTCTTTCTGATACGAAATCCTATATAATCAACTATGACTCGATACATTAACAACTATAGACATGATTGACGGAGGCAATAGACATAATGCACTCACAACTACCTGACTTGCTTGTTTGTTTTATGTACAACTAAGTAGCTTCCAAGACCCAAAGTAACTTAACCTCGCCTCCAACATTTGCCACGTTGGGTATGACACGCCCGGGTTGTTCTTATATGGCTACTTAGTAACTTAGTTACTTATATCTTTTTATTTTCATTCATGACCAACCGAATTCATCAACTTTTTTGATGAGTTTATGCTTTGGTGAATCATATAAAGAGGTTAAATGGATGGAATTCATCCTACCTCCTTGCATGACCATACTCATGGTACTTTACTTTTCATTTCATTTATTCATGTTATATGTTAACTCTAAATCCTAATCCATCCGTTAATCAAAATTCAAAACTCACACACCTCTGTTTCCCTTTAGGGTAAATTCGGTGCTCCAAACTCAAGAACCCATCCGACTCACTTTCGTGGAAACTCTACACAAACCGTGAGTATACATGACCCCTTTTTAATTTAGACACTTTTGGGGTGCAATACATACAACTTATCAAATTCACACAATCACATACAAACATACTTGACACAAACAAACAATCCATTATACATGCTTAGTACGTGATGCTTAGGAATGCATACATGCTAGAAGCCATTCTTGCACTATCCTTGTCATTAACTTCGTACAAGTCTACCTTAACATGTATAGCACTATAGCAGTAGCACACCGCCCGTATTCTTATGGTCATGTTAAGGTATACAAAAACGGTCTTGTCGTTGCAACGACAAGATTACGCTAGTGGAATCTTTGGGTTGACAATTATGTGATGCATGCTAGTGTTGAAATGATATGCCTTAGTATACGATTATGCCATGCGGATACGTTTTAACTTTTTATACTTATGCTAGTAATTCAAACGTGTATGCTCGCCAACGCTCTTTTGTGTTGACATGTACTTTAATATATATTGCAGGAATTTGATGATGACACGTTGAAAGAAATCTACTAGGACGGCTAGAAACACAATTTAAATTTTCGTTCATGTATTGTGCTTGATTTCTATGTTACAAGTTGTTGTATTTTGCTTCCAAACATTGTACCTTTGTTTTGGTAATGAAATGAAAATTTGATTATTAAATACTTGTCACAAATAGTCGTTATGAAGTCTCTTACAATTTCGTTTTTGTCTCGCTCAGATGTTTTCGCCATCGGTTGGGGTGTGACATTATGTATGCTTGTCTCTTCTCTCACAACTATCCAACACCGAGTCAAAGGATTGTGGGAAGTGGGTTGCAGACCCACAAGGCTCATTCTCCGTGATATCTATAAATAATATGCTATCAAAGCTGACCGCAACACCACCCGGTAATATCTTTGAATGGAACCGATGGCTGCCAGAAAAAATCATCTTCAGATGGGGATTGAATTTGGGCAGAATACCAACGAGAATGGCGCTTCAGAGGAGGAACATTCACATCCCATCGACATTATGCCCTCTCTGTGGAGAACGAAGAAATGGTGGAGCACCTCTTCACCGAATGTTACGTTTGCACACTAGTGTAGCAAATGGTATAGTCTTGGGCCTCAATCCCTCTCATCTCTACCCCTTCAACGTCTAACCTACTTCAAATTCATACACACACGGATGGGTCAAACCAGAAAAAACATGAAACGATGTTGTCTTCTTAGGGAGTAGGGTGGAAGTGCAAAAACTAATGGAAATCATAAAGACAACGGGGGTTTTATGGGTAAAAACCGAGCAAAAACGGTTTTGTTAGAGTGACCCAATTGGTGTAATTTTTCGTTTTCATTATCTTTGTATGCAAGTATCTAGCTTCTGGCTAGTCATTTCGTTTTAATAAAGCCTTTCAAAGAAAAAAAGTTTACAGGTTTGGATTAGAAAGGCCCCACTAAAGAATATTGGTTCAAATCTAATGGATTTTGACCGACATAGGTTCGGTCAAAATGAGCCATTATAGAAAAGAAAATATCATTGACCAGTCATATATATCTCTTTCTTTTTCGTATTTCAATTCCATAAACAACCAATAAAATAAACATGTAAAAAAATTAAATTTTATTTTATTTAAACCTATAAATGAATCGAATGAACATGACATGTTTTTTTTTTTTGAAGGTGACTTTCTCTGTACAGGATCGAATTGGTCACCGGGGTCATGTCGAAGACATTCCCCCGTCAGCCTCGCTCTTACGGACGCGATGTTCAATCGGGCCCCGGCCGGTGCGCAAGCTGACCTCCGCCTGGAAACCATACTGCCCCCACACGAGAGACTCGCTGGGGTAACAGCTGGGTAAAACCGGGTTGCCCTCAGGACCGCACCATGCCTCGGTAGGAACGGTCCATCATTGGGACTTCCCCCCCTTAAGCCACAGTGGGAGTCGAACTGGTGACCTCCCAAAGGAGGAGCCGACTGACATAACCACATTGGGACAAACCACTGGGCAACGAGGAGGGGATTGAACATGACATGTTAGTTCAATTAACTTGAACTCAACAAATAAATAAGTACGAAGACAAATACTTAGAACAATCATTAGACTTCCGGAACCTGATTTATTAACAAGTATTAAATTGACCTGTTTTAATTATAAAACATTCAATGATTTTATGAATAATTATGTCGGCATTATCTACTAATATAGAATATGAAATAAATAGACATAAATCAATTGGTAGCATCACTTGTGTCTAATGCCTTTTTTTACCCACTCAATTAGGTTTTAGGGATGATAAACAAGGGTTAGGATATAATAGAAAATTTATTTTGTTAGAAAGGCTAGGAAGTAATCTTGACCATCAATTGATTTAATCAAGGGTTAAGATTAAATTAGTGAAATTGAAGATCAAAAAAGAGACGCGTGAGTTTGTGTAAGGTCATTCTAGTCAATCCAGGACAATAGTTTCTCTCTTCTCCAATTCCCCTCCATTTTTTTAAACGTTAATAACTTTTTTATACGACATTATTTTTTTATAAAAATTGCACCAAAAAACAAGCGTTTTTTAATCTTTAAAACGAGTATACTATTGCTATATTTTCGAAAAAAAAATTAAAACTCAGTTGCGTAAAACGCAATGGACAAAAAACGTAAAAAAAATGATTTTTTTTCTAAAACGCAATGCACCAAAAACACAAAGAAATGCATTTTTTCTAAAACGCAATGGCCAGAAAACACAAAGAAATGTCTTATTTCTAAAACGCAATGACCTATAAACACAAAAGAAATTGTTCTTTCTAAAACGCAATGGACTGAAAACACATAAAAATGTGTTTTACCACATAAAAATGTGTTTTACCTAAAACACAATGGACTAAAAACACTTCAAAATGTGTTTTTCTAAAACGCACTGGAACAAAAACACTTAAAAATGTCTTTTTTCTAAAACGCAATATCTTAAAAACACAAAAGAAAATGTTATTTCTAAAACGTAATGGACTGAAAACACTTAAAAATTTGTTTTACCTAAAACGCAATGGACTAAAAACACTTCAAAAATGTGTTTTTCTAAAACGCAATGAACAGAAAACACATAAAATGTCTTATTTCTAAAACGCAATGGCCTAAAAACACAAAAGAAAGTGTTCTTTCTAAAACGCAATGGACTGAAAACACATAAAAATGTGTTTTACCTAAAATGCAATGGACTAAAAACACTTCAAAATGTGTTTTTCTAAAACGCAATGGACCAAAAAACAAATAAAAATGTGTTTACCATTATATTCTAAAACAACACAGACAAATTAAGATGAAAAACGCAAAATATTGAGATGAAAAATGCAATTGCGTTCTAGAAAATCATTGTGTTTTACAAATATCTTTCACAACAGTAATCATGCATTCAAAGAAATTGCCATCAAAGAAATTGTAATTTATTACTTCTTATACAAATCAAGAAAGTGTTGCGTTGGAATCTAATAGTATTATAAAAATAATATTTTAATCATAAAAAACCCATTTTGCCTTTCACCAAACATGGTGACAAAAGTCTAATAGAAATAGAAATACAGTGATATACCAGGATAAAAAGCAAAAACATTCAAAAAAGCATTGAAGAAGACATACCTCAGGTAAACTTATGCTTTCTCAGAACAGAACATGATGCTTTCGCAATAACCATGTCATTTGCTCATTGAGATCTTTCATTACCAACATTTTCTTTTAGGAAAATTTAATATATTGATGTACATCATTAGTCTGTTGTGACTGAATAGAAACTTAGGGCCATTTTCAAGAAGTAGATGTCTCAGGCATCAAAAACTCAATGAAAAAATTCAACATTTCTACCACAGAAACGACCTGAACTATTCCGGCAGCGGGCAGCAGGACCCGGAATTGTGGTGTACGGTAGCGGTGGCGGTGGTTTAGGAGGTGGCGGTAGAGTTGGTGGTGTGGAAGTGGAGGACATGGTGGCTGTAGTATAGGGTTTGGGGGAGGAGGAAAGAACTCAGACGTGGGGTTTTGAGAAAATAAGAAATTGACTAAAATACCCTTTTATCTGATTTTAATTTTTGCCATATGTCATAATTATATTGCTTCCTATCCTTCCTAACCAAAATAAACTTCCTATTTGATCATCACCCTGATAAACAAAACCAAACTTGAAAGGTAAATTCCAAACCCTAAATGTTAACATTTAGGACATGCGGATGAGTATTTAGATATGGGATCAAGTATGAAATTAGTTATAAAAAATTCATAGGTATGGGACGTGTATAGTTTAGGTGCCACCCAATCCGATTACCAACGTCTTTTTAGCTTTTATATTCCTAATTTCCTTGAATACTAAATTGTATAAAAACTAGAATAGTAAGAAATATAGTTTTGAGTCTCAACGGATAAATTTAGACAAACTAAGAGATATGTATTGAGTAATCGGGTACCTAATAGGTATGCGATACTCTTCTATAATCAAATATGAGACTAAAATTACCGATACTCCACGTTGCAATCCCTAATTAGATTTCTCAACTTTAACACACTATGATCCTTTGCAATGAATACATCATTTATGCAACCCTCTACCTCTTGCAGCCCATAGGGTATATGACCATGGCTCAAAACTTTCCTTACATTTAAAAGATAGGTCAATGGAAATTAGAGGGTTTTTTGGTAGCCTCTTAATAATTCCATTAAAATGCTACATGTTAATCAGTTAGCATTAAGTGTGTTTGGTTCACTAGAATGACACCTCAGAATTAGGCAGCGGACCTCTTACCTATTAAGTTTCAAAATGAAGCTAAATGAAAATTTTACCCCTTTGTCCCTTCACCTGTTTTCATAAGCCTCACTCAACCACTCGTGCGCCACCTCCTCGACTCAGCACCACTTCCTACACCACCAACCACTACCACATCAGCATACTCTTGTTCAAAGTCTCTTACCCCGCTAGATCTCTTATTAATTCAGCACTTGTTGGCTCAGGGGTTGCCAAACAGCCCCTAGGTTACTAATAAAGTGACTTTAATTGTGTTGGACATGTCAGCTTGAATTATACAAACAAAACTAAAGATAATCATGACTCAAATTAAATTTTGGGGAAATCTCGAAACTAGCCAAGAATTGGTCAACATTTTGAAACTAGCCAAAGGAAACGTCTTGTAGAGACGTTACCACATTGCTGAAACGTCTTGAAAATGGACCAATCACTGGCTGCCACGTGTCCGACAACGCTGAAACGTCTCAGAAGTCTTAGCTGAGACGTCTTAACATGGCTTGAGACGTTTCCACACGGCTTCATATGGCTTGAGACGTTTCCACATGGCTTAAGACTTTTCCACATGGCTTAAGACTTTTCCAAATGGCTTAAGACATTTCCACATGGCTTGAGCCATTTCTACATGGCTTGAGCCCTAAAATGACATTTAACTCTTTATAAAATTAACCTTAAATTATGTTAAATATATATAAAATTAAATAAAATAGTTGGTTGTTAGGATTTTTCATATTTTTAAAAGTTTTTTACTTTTCTTAAGTTTTAAATTCTTTTAGAGTTCTTATATACACATACATACACACCATTTTGTAATACATATGAGAATTTCAAAAGAATAATTTTTCATAATCTTAAAAGTTTTAGTAATTAAAAGTTTTGTAACATAATACGATTACTTAAAACATATTTTCAATTTTTAAACTAATCTTTCTCACGATTTTTAAACTCTTATATCTTTTTTCTATGTTTACGTTTCTTTTTTTCTTCAAAATTACACCATAAAATATGTTTAAAAATCGTGAGAAAGATTAGTTTAAAAATTGAAAATATGTTTTAAGTAATCGTATTATGTTACAAAACTTTTAATTACTAAAACTTTTAAGATTATGAAAAATTATTCTTTTGAAATTCTCATATGTATTGCAACATGATGTGTATGTATGTGTGTATAAGAACTCTAAAAGACTTTAAAACTTAAGAAAAGTAAAAAACTTTAAAAATATGAAAAATCCTAACAACCAACTATTTTATTTAATTTTATATATATTTAACTTAATTTAAGGTTAATTTTATAAAGAGTTAAATGTAAAGTCTTAAGCCATGTGGAAAAGTCTCAAGCCATGTGGAAAAGTCTCAAGCCATGGGGAAAAGTCTTAAGCCATGTGGAAACGTCTCAAGCCATATGAAACCGTGTGGAAACGTCTCAAGCCATGTTAAGACGTCTCAGCTAAGACTTCTGAGACGTTTCAGCGTTGTCGGACACGTGGCAGCCAGTGATTGGTCCATTTTCAAGACGTTTCAGCAATGTGGTAACGTCTCTACAAGACGTTTCCTTTGGCTAGTTTCGAAATGTTAACCAATTCTTTGCTAGTTTCGAGATTTCCCCTTAAATTTTCATTCAAAGGCAACATGGGGATCATTTAAACCTGTCATATAGGCCCCCATGATACACTCTATCATCATTCACCAAAATAGGTACATAGATCTTCCTAGTTTCTGTGTCAAATCTGACAAGGAATCCAACACATAAAGCTTGTCAGACGTGTGTGTTTCTGACAAATCTAGGAAGATTCTTCCACTGGCCACTCAAATCCCAGTTAAGAAAGAATAATTTGAACATGACAAACAAAAAAATGCACCAAAATTACCTTTAAAAAGGTACCAATCTACTTTGTAGTTCAACATAAAACCAAAAAACTGAAAACATCAACCAATGTGATGACACTTTAAGATTCCTAGTATAAAGATGATAAGAAATTTTCACAAAGAAGATGACAAAAGGACTTATGCATGATCAAGATTCAAGGTTTGTGCACTGCAAATTCTCTGAGCATTTTAGTGACAACCCATGAATCTTTTCATACCCGAATCTGTCACCAACGGACCCCACCTCCACTTCGTCGTTATCACTGTCGATGTCTCTAGGAGTAACACGGTTTTGGTAACTTCTTCGCCTGATAACAAACACATTAAAGTAATAACTCACCACATTTTGCTTTAACTTATCAGGAATTATAACCGAAGCTTTTCTCCAAAACGCGTTCATAATTTCGCGCCTACTCTTCATGCTATGCGCCAACTCATGTCGTGCCCTGATGACTAAGCTTTTGAATCGTTTTTCTTCTTCGGGTTCCCACGCAAGAGAAATTTCCTCCCCCATTTGGTTAAACTTCCATTTATAGAACAGCGTGCCGAGTTCTATTTTGATTTTCAGCCTGTTTTCCGCTATGTGAAACCTAACACATTCAGCTGATCCCGGAAACACGCATTCACAAGATTCTTGCCTTCCTAGTCCAATTACGAAACTATCCTCTTCGCCTTTTCTATCGGGGTTGTTGGGTGGGGGCCACATTTGAGTACCGAGCCACTTGGGATCACTGTCGGAGAGTACACCTGTCCATGGCGGCACTTCGGCTTGAAAAAGTGGGCCCAGGTTATAGTCTTGGTCATGTGATTCAAGGATTTCACGAAATCGGTCTGTGCGGATGTTACTAGATTCGGTTTGTTGACGTTTCAAGGGGCATGGTACTGCTGCAGTGGTTCTTCTGCTGCATCGAAGCTTAACTTTATCGTCTTCGTACATTGAAGGTTGCATTCTCTGAGTCTTCTTCTACATGGTTGAAAAACTTAAACAGTGAATTCTTCAAGCTATAAGTTAGATAATAAAAAAATTTATTCAACGGACGGTCTCGGGTTACCAATATCTAACATATATGACTTTAGGGTTCATAATCTTCTACAAAATAGATTGCGTTGCCGTTTATAAGCAAGATTACACAAGAATGATCCTACGTTTTAGTGTTTTGGATCGATCAGATCGGTGATGTTTCTTAACAGCCTGCATAATGTTCCTTTTATGAACACTATCAGGGTGACATAAAGTTGTTTGATTTATTGTTTAAAAACTATGCCTTTAGGGCTCATAATCTTCAATACATATGTTATTGCAAATATACTAACTTTTTCGAACGTTCAAGCTTTGTAATAACTAATAACATGTGTGCACGTGACGTAAACCACAAGAAACAATATTATTACATGCATGCATTCATAAAATCAGAACAAATTAAATGGTCATTAACTTCATGACCTCATGGTATCGATGCGAACATAACAACATATATTTACATTTATGAATCACAAACTTTCATCGAGTTCATAGCAAAGTTATAACCTAAACAGAGCACAATAACGATCATATAAACAGTTTGCATAATTGCACAATAACGATCATTTATAAGCATTTAATAAGTAAAGCCAAATGCGTCATACCTGCAAACCCCATGCTTCATTGCCTGAATCAACCTTAAGTTCTGCAAACAGTGCACGTCTTGATGACAGAACTCGCTTCCGTAAATGATCAGTCATATTATTCTTCCCCTTTTTACTTCTTTGCGAAGTATCATACGCATTATCATGGGGATCCCGTGCAACATTAGCTAACCAATCTAGCATTTCTGACAATTCTAAAGAATCTTCATCCCTCTTTCGCTTCTGAGTGTTGACATTATGGGAAACAACATTGTTCACATCATCGTCGTCGTCGTCATCATCATAATCGATCATAGGATGATCGACGCGCTTGACAACATTATCGTCATCATGGATCACTGAAAGTCTCACTTTCATGACAGCATTATCAGGCACTATCTCGTTTCGTTTGACCTCATCATTGACCATCGAAACTCCCACTTTCTTGACGAATTTAGGAGACAACTCGCATCTTTTATGATCCCCAACACTAAATTTTTCGTCATCATCACCCTGAACTTGATTGAACCCTGAAGCACCCTCGTTTTTCTCCTTACGCTCATCAAACCCAATGATTTCAACATCAATCAAAGCCCTTCCCAATTTCCGTGACAACCGATCTAGCTTCTCAACTACACTAACCTCCAAATTCTCCATTTTTCCATCTTTAAAACCTCCATTCAACAACCACTGGTCCAACTCTTTCAAATACTTGATATATATCAACTTCAACGACGCCACAAGCCCGACTTTTAACCCACATTCCCTCGCGACAAATTCCCACAAATTATTTTCCGAAACCAACTCATAACTCCCTATTCGCCTAATCGTCAAGAACAGTTTGAACAAATCAGCCTCTTGCCCATCACCAAGCTTAGGTGGAAAAGGCCGAAAAACCTTTTTATTCACACACACTTCTTTCAAGAAAAATGCTAAAACTTGATCAAACAATGCCCTTAATTCATTAACATCAGCACAACCATCCAAATCACCATACTTTACATACAATTCAGGAATCTTGATTTCATTCACATCAGACCAATTTCCCAATTCAGAATCATAGGCCATATTTTTGCATCAAGATTCAATCTTTTTCTTGTTTTTTACAACACAACACAAGTATAGCACAAACCCATACAATTTCAGATCAAAACATCAACTAAACTGTGATCAAAATCGAATCTTGAACCCTTTCAACCAACAAATCATGATGATACACTGTTACACTAAGTGGGTTCCTTTTGTATAAAGATTTTACCTTAAGTACAAGTTTTTCAAGAAACCCCTTTTAATTTTCTTGTGTTTCCTACAAAAAACAGTCAACAATCAATGAAAATATGAAGTGGGTATGACAAAAAGATTAATAAAATTTAAAACTTTAGGGTTTAATTGATGCATTTTGTGCAGAAATCATGTGGGATTAAAGAATATGAAATAGGTTTAGGGTGTTTGAGGCCGCAAGAAATAGGGGAAGACCAATGCCAGAATGTTTAAAGACTTGTTTCTTTTTGTTACAAAAAATGAAATTTTGTAAATGAAATCAATCAATTTTAATTAAAAAGTTGGAAAAAAGAAATAGGTAATAATATAAAGTGTAATATTTACCTTGCAATTTGGGAGAATCGAGTCAGATTTGTGAAAATAGGAATCTGATTTGGGGTCAATCAACTTGTTCGAACAAACCCTAATCTTGGACTTTGGGGTACTTCTAATTGGAGGTGTGGGAATTTTGGGGTGTTTTGTGTAGATTTTTGTTTGATGTGATGTTCACATAAAACACATCTAAGCCCCCCTTTTTATAAGACATAGTGAGGGTATTTTTATCCAACTTTTTTACTTTTATCGTTTTTATAAGTTTTATCTCGTCATGTTGTTACTATTTTACAAGTTTAATGATGACAGATAAAAACAAGTTATTCACCGTTCGACACAAAAGTTTCGTGTTTTATGATTCTTAGACCACCCGTAGTGGGCGTCTTCTCCCCCCAAACACGCCCAAAATCGTCACCGCCCCCACCCCCGCTGGCGTGTTTGGGCGTTTCTTTGCAAAAAATGAGTTGAGCCATTTTATATTTCACGCCGGAGAAGAAATGGGTTGACCAATGAGAGTTATCTTCTTTTCATTTGGCCAATCAATTTTTTTCATGTTTTTTTAATTTATTTAATTCTTTACACCACTATTAACACAATGCCCACATCCTCACTACACCCATTTTAGAAAAACGCCTCATTGCTGACTGGGCTGCCACATGGCGCACAACGCCCAAGGGTGGGGCATTATTCACCCCAACGACTACGCATGGTCTTATAAGCATATGCTAGAACTCGGAAATTTTTATCTATTTTAACGACAAGCTAGCTACTCCTAATATACTCATACTAGCCACTAACATCTACACATTGTGTGTAGGGTTGTCCGTTTTTACCAGAATCGGAAGCCTCTTACACCCAAATAAGAGAATACCGGACCAACCCAAACCTTATATGAGTCGATTATGGGGTCACTTTTTTCCTACAAAAGTCCTGAACAACCTGAACCAAAAAACCTGAAACCCGAAAAAAAAAACATATATTGTCTTTTTTTATAAATGTGTTTTGGTTTGGAGTCTCTGGTATTTGGAACATTAACTTTTGAGACTTTTAAACATTATCATATCATATTATCAAATAATGTTTGAATTTTGATATTAAAATTATGGTAGCAATATGAATTTTGATGATATTTTGAAAGAAAAAAAAACCTTTTTTTTCATTTTACATTTAAACTCGAACGCCAAACAATCCAACCCGAACCTGAATAACCCAAGTACGATGAACCTGAACTTTAAATGGGTCGGTTATTGGGTCACTTTTCCCGACCAAAAACCCAAACAACTCCGACTCAAAAAACTCGAAACCCGAAAAAAAAATACCCAAAGAACACCCCTAGATAGAAGGCAAAAAAGATTTTGGGGGTGGGGGGTTTAGGTTTTTTGGTGGTGGTGGGTGTTTAGGTTTTTTTTGTAGTGGGTTTTTTTAGAAACCTTTGTATGCTTCTTATTTTTAGGAGCCTTTGTATTTGATCATAATCCAAGAATTTAAATAGGCAAATGAAGTGAATTTTCTTGTTTTGACATTTTAAAATATGTTTGTTAGTTAAGTAATTAGATTATAGACACGTGTAATGCATGGATTGGGTATCAAAAATGATGCAACAAAAAATATTTATTGTCAATAACTACATATTAAATTACATGTAATAATAAAAAAATTACAAATCAATGTTCATTCACAATTTATAAATCTATTGAACAAATACAAATTACAAATCTCTAGAAACTTCTTTGTAGACAGCTTTGGGTGTTCTACTAAGAAGATTACTATTTTTATTAACAATTAACAATTTAATTGCATCTCTACTTTTGACTATGGAAAAAGTTACGTACAAACTATGTTCTTGAGTTTTATTTACTGTTGTCGCAAAACATACAATAGAAGAATTTTTTTTTCTTTGATATCGTGTATTACATTGATCTGAATAAATGATATAAGATGAAGTGAAAAAAGTATACGTATTTATTGAATTTTTTAAATTGATTTTCTTAAGTTATACGTTTTCTTATATAATCTAAACATATTATTGAATTTAATAACAACTTTTTATTAAACAAGAATTTAATTTTGAAGTTATATCAAATTAGTTTGGATATAATTTAGGTATGAATTTAAATTTGAAATTATATCAATTACAAAAATATATGATATTGAATATTTAACTTACTATAATTTTGGTATTTATTATTATAAAGCAGGAAATACTTATTTTTATATTTATAATAAGTGATATCTATGAATTAATTATTAAAAAATATATTTATTAATCAATATTCAATTAACAATAAATAAATACATTATTTATGTATACTCAATATATTAAATTGACAATAATCTATACTATATAATAAAAGAAACCATGTTAGGGACACATGGCGCTCTATGAGACGGTCAGAATTATTTTTGTCAGAATTATTTTTCTAAATATTTATTATTATGAAAAGTTAATTATTGATAATATTAAATTTAAAATTTAAAATTTGTAGAAGAGATTTTAATGATAAAGACAAAGATAAATGATAATAATATATTAATTATTAAAATCTAAAAAAATATATTAGCGTTTTAAATATTTATAAAGATAAAGATTTTATTTAATTGGTAGTTTTAATTGTTTTTATATTTTGATGATAAGGACAAGGATAACTGATAATCACATACTAAAATAAAAATATTTATTTTAATCAAATGTTTCGTTAAAAGAATTTATTCAATAAATACATGTAGAACATATATATTTTTTTATACATGTGGTATATTTAAAATCCTACTTATAATAAAGGATCCTATTATCCAGTTTTACACTTCAATGAAACAATAATATTAAATCATAAATTCCAGCTTATCTCTTGTATATTTAATATTTTTTACTAAAATATTTCCTTTTTTTCTGCTGATTATCCAACATCAGGTAATACGTAAGTTTCTAATATAATAATAAATAAAAAAACAATGACTAAATGAGTTAACGGATTACATTATTCGTGTAAGACATGTGTTTATTCAAATCGTGCAATACACGAGTTTTTAAAAGATGTAACTATTTTATTACTTAGTATATAAAATTATATTTATTCAACCCGTGTAATACACAGGGTTCTAATCTAGTTAATATATACGAGTAATGTTAGTTACAACAAAACTTTGTTATATAACAAATATAATATTTCTTTGAAGTTCTTAAGTATAATCCTATTTTTATCTTCCATGAATGTAATTTGACTTCCAAGCACCACTTGACATTTAAAAGTAAATTAGATTGTTTTTTCCGCGCGTTGCGACGGTATGTGATCGTGGGCATTCGGTCGGTATCAGGTAGGTTTGTTATAGCACTGGTATGATACATGCACTCGATATAGAAATCAACACATGTTTTACATGTGAGCGAAACGAAAAAACAAACACCATTACCGACATGATGTTGTCCAAACACCATTACCGACATGATGTTTTACAAAAGACAAAAAATTTATACGAAAACTTTTTTACGGTTTTAACCCTTTTTTACAAAAACTTTTTTTTGCACACAAGTTTTAAACTTTTTTACATTTTTGGCGAAACTACTATTTTTCGTTTTTAAACTTTTTTTGTACAATTTTTTTTTACAAAATAACAAAAATAGGAGAGAGAAATGTGAAGAGAGATAATTGAAAAGAATTTAAAAAGAGAATTTAAAGAGGAGAGAGAGATGATTTAATGGTTTTGATTAAATAACTATATTACTCTTTTGGTTGTCTTTGTCTGATTGGTGGAGAGTGGTTCTCTTAACTGGGGTTGGTTTTCATTTTAGCGGCCCCGTATATATATAGAAACGGGATCAGGAGAAAACGCTCAAAAGTGTGAGAACGGTGAGAACGCTTCCTGGCCCAACACGTGTCACGCCGCTTAGAAAAGGGCGGAGGGACTTTTTTGTTCTTTCATCTTCTGCTTTTCCAGTTCCGTTTTTCCCAATATTGTTGGTTTTTAAGATTTTTGGCGTTAACCAAATTCAATATTTAATGGCGTTTAATGGTTTCATTGTATTAACATTTTGGCGTTTATTCAAATCGTATGCCATTATCTATTTGAATGGCGTTTTCCAAGGCGTTTTAAACAAGATGGCCCATTGTTCTATTATTTTTTATAAACATTTTGGCGTTTGTGTTATCTTGGCGTTTTACTATTGTTATATTATATTTCAACCGCAGGAAAAAAATACAAGCGAAGAAAATAAATTAAAAATCCTAATCGGATCTCTCTTCCCAATCTTCACTGTCATCAGTCTCTCTCTTCTTTAATAGTACTAGAACTGTCACCAAATATATGGCGTTTTATGTCAAACTTAACAAACCCATTGGTTTGATTTTTTTTGCCTGCTCGTCTGTTGATATGGCTTTTTTTGTGAATGTTTGGCGACATAGATCTATGTCGTGTGAGTGGGTTTTTCGCTTTTTCTTTATCTTGATCTTCATCTTTATAATCAACCTACTCTTCATTGTCATTGAGCTCTTCTCGTCATCCAAACTTTCTTCAAGAACAAAAATACAAAATGCCATATGACTGGCATCAGTATCTTTTTCTTGAATTTTTGTCCATCTCATGTAGCAAAATCTTTCTGAGTTACTCCCTTCTGATAATAATTCATTCAGTGAAACTTCACGAAGAACAATTATGAATATCCAAGAAAGCGTATTAGCCATCTTTGATTTTTTTTGGCGTTTTTGAGTGAGTGGTATTTAGTAGTATTGGCGTATGTTTTTTTTTTGTTTGATCAAATGGAAGTTGCTGAGACGTATCATTTTATAGGATGTCTTTTTGGCGCCTAAGTTAGACGGTGCATTATTATAATAAAGTATTCGTCTTTTCAGTTACTGTTTGTAATTTTTTTTTTTTTGATAAGCTTTATCTCTGAAGTCTGTAACACGTCTCATCTTTCAAGTTTGGCGTTTTAGATTCTAATATAATAAATTTTCCCTATCTTCAGTATTACTGATTTGTATTTTTTGTTTCTAGTTAGATTTTCAAGTTTGCTTTTTATTTTTTTATTTTTTTGGGTTTTTTTATAATACTTTTTCAAAGTAATTTTATTATAGTTTGATAGTTTTTGGTGGCGTTTAACGGAGTTAATTACATAGTTAGTCCCTATGGTTTGCACAAAGTAACATATTTAGGTACTAATAGTTTAAAATCACATTCTAGGGTATTAAATTTTCATTTTGTAACGTTTGGAGGTATTAACATTATTTGTAGGTTTAAAATCACATTCTATTAGTACCTAAGTATGTTATTTTGTGCAAACCACGGGGACTAACTATGTTAATACCCTAGAAGTTAATACCTTAAAATGTTACAAAATGAAAAGTTAATACCCTAGAAAGTGATTTTAAACTATTAGTACCTAAGTATGTTATTTTGTGTGAACCATAGGGACTAACTTTGTAATTAACTCCGTTTAACGGGATGATATCGTTTAAACAAGCATTTTGGCAGTTTTGGCGTTTTTATGATATATGGCGTTTTTATTATATAACAATCAACTGAAAAGGAAAATAAAAAAAAAGAATACACAAACAATTGATCTTCCAAATCTTCACTGTCAGCAGTCTCTTTCTTCTTTTTTGAATCATGTTAACTGGCTGGTTCAACTTTCGTATGATTCATTTTGTTTTTTTTTGTTTTACAAGTACTTTTATGTGTCGCTGTTTGGAAGCACACAGTCTGACATCAACAACTTTTTCTTGAAGATTTGTCCATCTCATGCAGCAAAATGTTATTGAGTTTAGACCTTTTCAGCCAACAATCTTGAATTTCACAATGAACGATGTTTGATTTTTTAACTTTTTTGGTGTTTTATCGATAAATAGAACGCCACGAAATAAGAGCACCTTAAACCTCAAAATTTGATCATGCTAAAATCAATAATGTTTTGTTGTATGAGATGGACAGCATTGTTAATCCTCTGTTAAGAAAGACAACTGACAATGTGTCCACCTCATACAGCTAAACTTTATTGACAACAAAGCTCAATAATGTTTTTGTATGTTTTGGCGTTATAAATTGGATGGAAGTTGATGATTAGTCAATAAGATTTTACTCAATGAAATGGGCAACATCCTCACTTAAGGATTTTGTCCATTTCATTGAGCGAACTCTTACAGACAACCAAACTGAATTTAAAAAAAAATGCTTTGGGTTAGAAGGTATTTGATGTTTGGGTTTTTTGGCATTTCTAAGGCGAATGGGATATATAAATATGGCGTTTGGGTTTTTGTGTGTGTTTTTAATTGAAGGTCTGAGATGTTGTATATATAGGATTTTTTTGGCGGTTTTTTTAGGCGGGATTTTACTCTAATTAAGTTTGGCGTTTTATATATAATGGCGTTTTCTTTTTACTGGGAATGGTCTGGGATTTTTGTTTTTGGCGTTTTATTTCATGAGATGGCGTTTTGTGTGGAGAAGTCAAAAGACCCTTTTACCCTTAATGAAGTGCGTCCACGTAATAAAATTGATGTTATTTACCAAAACGCCACCGCGCCAATCTAGTCCATAGATTGTTTTGATCGGACGATCGATAAGCGTTCTCACCGTTCTCACACTTTCTACCGCTTTCTCTAAATCCCGACCCTATATATATATATATATATATATTGCTTAACATATGTAACACCTCGTAAAATCGTGTCCAATGATGTGTTGACACGTGTAATAAACCCTAATAAAGTCAAACGTGGACTATGAGGGACTAATTTCATCAAAAATCAAAAACCTTGAATATAGAAGGACTGAAAGGGTCAACATGCCTAAACTAGGCCTCTGAGTGACCTTATACGGTGTCTGTATTCTCAAATGAGCCACTTGTTAGACGAGAGGAGCCGTTTGCGTAATTATGTGAAGGTTTGCGCATCGAAGGGTTAAAAGTGTCAACATGTTAATTCTTACCTCTGAGTGACCTTTTTACGAACCCGAAGCATTATGATGTGCAATTATACTCTCGAGAATAAGTGATAATAAATTCACGATGTTTCGTTATCGTTATGCGTTAATTACGCAAACTTTCAAGAAGAAGGGTTAAAAGCATCAATAACTGCGTAAGTTTGCATTTACGCGCATATCTTATGCTCTGACCATATCCGGACATCCAAAGATTTTTGTACTCACTAAAATATTTTATTTTAGTGATAGGAATGCAAAAATACCATTCGTCGCTTAATTTGGATCGTTTTCGCGTCCGTTCGAGTTTCGACGTAAATAACCGAATAACGCGACCATACGACCAAACAAACCGACATCCGTAATATTTCCAAGCATATTTCAAGTCCCCAATACTTTGACGTACTTGTAGAGCCTTGAAAATGGCTTAACGGGGGTTAAATACGTCAAATATGCATGAATGAGTGTGCAGGGACTGAAATGGTAATTTTCTGAAAGTAGCAGCTTAGTGCTCGCATCACGCGACGCCCAGGGGGCTTCTCTGTCGCACCACGCGACCCCCTGGTGTCGACATAATGGTTGTTTGCTGCTACTAGCTTAGTTCTTAGGGACTTTCCATGCAATTTCCTTTGTTTTGGCACCAAGTTACCACCTTTGCAAGGTTTTAAACCACATCTACACACTTGTAAGGCCAAGATGCTTCCTTGGAGGCTACACAACACACATGTCATGATCCTACAACATTTCCACAAGTATAAATAGCCTTTGATGACGGGGGTAGCTCAAACCTTAATAAACTGATTAGAGACACAACAGCTTAAAAGGTTAAAAGGTTAAAAGGTTCGGAAATGGTCCAACGGTCATGAACAGTAAAAAGGACAAGCACAGTGTCCGGTCACATCAGCACTTAACGTGTGAAACCTTCTGCCCAGCCGCAACCAGAACATGTGGGAGAGCACACCCTTTTGTCCGCAGGTCCAAACCCTTCAACCCCCAAAATGGGCAAACCCCTCACTGCAAGCACAGATTCACTAGTCACGGGTTTCTCCTTTGAGAAACACATTCCCCTATAAAATGCAGGCCATTCCACCATGCCATTCACTCCAGGATCAGCAGATGTCACTCTAACTCTCTGATTCTCCTTCTCCCTCTTGAGAACTAGCTTCATGCTTGCTTCTCTTCTTCACTCTAAATAATTCATCTTCTCCAACGATTGCTTTATGGGCTGATTTCTAATCAGCTCAAGATCTAAGGAAGATAAAAACAATACTAGTGAATCTCTCTCCACGTCTTGCAAACGTGGGGGGACCCCACGACCTGCGTTAGGCTAATCGAACCCCTGAACCCTTTTACCCCAGAGATATCGCTACAGGCCTTGGTCTATTATTTGTTGCATCAACAAGTTGGCGCCCACCGTGGGGCTACGCCGCTTACTTTATCTTAAAGACCAGTTGTGTAGCTCCATTTTCTCTTTACATCATGTCTGAAAGCGAGTCTCTCGGTCAGGTAAATCAGGTGCCTAACAACACCGATTTAACACCAAATTCGGGTCGGATCTCACCGGTCCTATCTACACCTCTTTCTACTCCCGGAAGTACTCCACCGGGATATGTTCCGGGAGTTCACTTCTTTTCAAACACCAACCCCATCTCGGTCAGGGGTTACACATACTCAAATCGATGTAATGCATACACTGGAACGCATAGATCTAACACCCGAGTGACTAGCTAAGAAATTTCTTACAACTGAGATTTCTTCTCAACTAGCATGTGAGCTTAGAAAGGGAAAAAAGGGTGAGAATAAGACTAAATTATGAGGAGTCTGAACCCTCATTATCACATGGCCCTCCATCTCTTCCTTTTAGCAGTTCACGTTCAGCCACATCTTACCTTGAAGCTGGTACTAGTGTGACAGACCAACCACTCAAGCCCTTTAGCTTTTGGGGAGGCCAAGTCCAACCGTTTTTCCCTTATTTACCTCCCAACCCGTTACAGCCGGTGCACCTATGGGGCATAAAATCACTCTTGATCAATTATGGCAGTCACCAGCTTCAAGTGTTCCCCCTCCCATTGCTACTTCGTGAAAACAAGCCATGGTCACCCCGCCTTTGGCTCGAGGTGCGGTCATGAGCACATCCATGGGAATGCCTTATACAGTAAGCCTTTAAGGCTTTAACCTTATGACACAGATAATGGCATCCTTTATGAGTACCATCAGAAAGCCTTTAAGGCTTTAACCTTATGCCCTAGCTGATGACACAGATGATGGCACAATTTCCTTTGCAGCATGTGAAAGCTGGATGATGACACAGAAAGCCTTCAAGGCTTTAACCTTAACTTCATCAACCAAGTGCCAACCACTCACCAGGGTACCTCAAACGGTAATCCAGCTTCAAGGGTAATAAAATACCTCTCAAAACCTTACAAGCCCAATATCTTGCTTCAACAAATTGTTGACTACGAGTTTCAAACCCAGATAAAGATTCCATCACGGTACTGAAGACTACTTCCAAATCTTCGCCGGGACTACAAGAATAAAAAAATGACCCAACTCCGAATGTTGTCTCATGTTCAGGCAAACCCTTGAAGGGTCTTCGCGCATATGGTTCAATGACCTTCCTGGACGAAGCGTTCAGACCTTTGACGATCTTAGCAAAAGTTCCCTATAAAAACATAGGTATGTCAAGGACGCCATGATGATCTTCCAGATCAAACAACATGATGATGAAAGTCTCAGAGACTTCATCGAAAGTTACAAGAAGGAAGGTTTAACTTACGCCGATGAAAAGGTTAGGGTTGCAGGGTTCATGAATGCTATAAATTCCAAATATCTCACAAGAGACTTCAATAAATGCCTGCTCAAAACCCTTGAAGAAACAATCGAAAGGGCTGAAGCCCATATTCGAGGAGAATAAGCTGAAGACATCAAAGAAAAAAGAGAGAGAACTCTTAACTGGAGCTTCCAGTATGGCTCTTATGACAAATGGTTCAAAGGTTCGGATTCCTGAAGGCTTGAAGGCCGGAACCCTCCAAGCCGAGAAAAAACCATAAACTTTACAGCCTTAACCAAGACTCCACAAGAGATCTTGGCAACCGAAGAGGTAAAACACAGCTTCCACCCTCCTCAACCTTTGCCAAAAAAACAAAAGATCGAAAAAATCAAGCCAATATGGTAAGTTTCACGAATAGAAAGGTCACCATACCAATAATTGCTTCCAACCCAAAAAGAGGATCGAAAAAGCCGTCAAGTCCGAACTGGCTCACTTGGTTAAAGGGGTCAAGGACAAAATGGTTGAAGAATAAAAGTAGGAAGTGAACATGGTCGACCTTGAAAACAAAGCTTTAACCCTCTCAGCTGATGAAAAGCTTGAAACGCTTTAACCCTCTCAGTGACGATGAGCGTTCAAAGCTTCAACAGTCTTAATCCTCCAAAATCATGCTTAAGAAATGCTTTAACCCTCTCAGCTGATGAAAAGCTTGAAATGCTTTAACCCTCTCAGCGATGATGAGCGTTCAAAGCGTCAACAGTCTGAATCCTCCAAAATCATGCTTGAGAAATGCTTTAACCCTCTCAGCTGATGAAAAGCTTGAAACACTTTAATCCTCTCAGCGATGATGAGCGTTCAAAGCTTCAACAGTCTGAAGGTATCGCAGACATACCTATCAAGCCTTCAGGCCAAATAACCCATTATGTTTGTTCAACGAGAGAACAAAGTGACGAACCGAACAACTCACTTTTGCGGTGATCAATATCCCTTCCAACTATGATATCATCATAGGAAGGCCAGGGCAAGGTGTGTTCGGAATGGCAGTTTTAGTTGGTCAAGGCAGTGTGAAGTTTCCCACTGAAAAAGGGATCGCAACCCTTCAACCTACCCAAGAAGCTTTTGTGGTTGAAGGGGAAAGCTCAAGAAAGGACGAAGACGATGAACAAGGGTTGGACATAAACCCAAAATATCCTCAACAGGGGATAAGGGTAAACACTAACCTTTACAATGAAACCCTCTCATACCTTGAAAAGCTGCTCTTGCACTATGTATTTGCTTGATGCCCCGAAGATATGACCGGCATCCCTCGTAGCATTGTTGAAACGTGAGTTATGGATCCCACCTGATGTTAAACCCATTATACAAAAGAAACGGAGTCAAGCCCCTAAAAGAAGCCTTGCAGAATGCCAAAAGATGGAAAAGCTTGTTCTAGCCGGAACCCTTCAAGAGGTCAAGTATCAATCATGGGTGGCCAATCCGATAATGGTTTAAAAACCCGACAAGTCTTGGAGGATGTATATCGATTTTAAAGACTTGAACAAAGCACGCCCAAAGGATTGCTACCCGCTGCCCTGGATAGACCTCAAGGTTAACTCACTCACGGGCTTCTCGTGTTTTCTTGACACCTAAAAGGGTTACCATCAGATCCTAATGTAAGAAGAAGACGAATAAAAAACCGCATTACACACTGATAAAGGTATATTTTTCTACCAAAAAATGCCTTTTATTTTAAGAAACGCATGTGCCACTTATCAACGCCTGGTTGACAAAGCGTTTACCGAACAAACTGGCAAGAACATAGAAGCTTATGTTGAAGATTTGATGATCAAGAGGAAAACGGAATACCAAATGCTCAATGACATACAAGAAACCTTCCAAACCTCGAGAAAGATAAACATGAAAGCTTAATCCAGTCAAGTGCTCGTTTCTAGGGCACATCATGGGGAAACAAAGCATAAAAGCCAACCCTCAAAGGATGTGCTAACAAGAAAGACTTTCAATGGAAAGCTTACAGCTTTCAAGCGTTTTACCTCAAAAGGAAGCCTTCAACCAAATGAAGCAACACTTAGCTTCACTCCCAGCCATTTCGGCTCCAGAAACAGGAGAAACGGCCTCTATCTACCTTTCGATTGCTGAAAATACCATAAGTACGGCTCTAATCATTGAACGAAACAAAGTTCAGATACCCGTTTACTTTTTCAAAACTTCAAAATTAGCAGAAATCAAATATTCTTCTTTGAAAAAAAAAAAAAAAAACTTGCTCTAGCCCTAGCCCAAACGGCTAGAAGGCTTCGAAGGTACTTTCAGTCACACCCGATACAAGTGATCATTGACTAACCAATTAAGAATGTACTTGAAAAACAAGAAAATTTCGGACGATTAGCCAAATGAGTTGTGAAACTAGGTGAACACAAAATCACCTATGTCCTGAGAAAAGTTGTCAAAGCTCAAATCTTGGCTGACTTCATCTTGTAAGTCCCTAAAGAAGCCATAACAGAAGTTAATACAACTGCAGCTGAACCCTCCAACCCTGATACCTGGAAGCTCTTTACCGACGAAGCTTCCAGCTTTGAAGGGTCAGGAGCAGGGCTAGTTCTAATTGATCCTAACGAATTGTAATTCACGTATGCCCTTCGTCTTGAATTTCAGACTACAAACAACAAAGCTGAGTATGAAGCATTGATTGCTGGGCTCAAGCTTGCATAATATGGGTGTCAAAAGGCTTCAAGTCTTCACAGACTCATTGTTTGTTTCAAACCAAATAAGTGACAACTACATAGCCAAAGAAATAGGGGTTCAAAAGCTTCAAGTCCTTACAAACTCTCTCAAGCTAAGACAATAACAGCTACATAGCAAAAGAACCCAACATGTATTAGTACCGAGAGAAATCAAAGGAATTGATGAACACATTTCAAACATCTTCCATCAAAAAAGCTCCAAGATCTCAAAACAAGAGAACTAATGCACTAAGCAAACTTGTATCTCCTACGTTTGCCCACCTTACCAAGAAGGTACTAATCGAGGTGTTAAAAACCTCATCCATCCAAAGACTTGAGGTTCAAGATGTGATCACTAAAAAAGGGCCAAATTGGATGACTCCCATTGAAAGGTTCCTCAAAATGGTGAATTACC
Organism: Helianthus tuberosus; assembly: GCA_030545235.1. Lineage (NCBI taxonomy): Eukaryota > Viridiplantae > Streptophyta > Magnoliopsida > Asterales > Asteraceae > Helianthus > Helianthus tuberosus. The sequence goes on from CM060390.1 coordinate 2,433,234, forward strand.
TAATGACCAGACTAAGGCTAAAGGGTTCGTATTAAGTCAAGGCAATATGTGTTACAAGGAGATATCCTTTACAAAAAGGATACCTTGCACCACTACTTCGATGCATTGGCCCAGAACAAAGCCAATATCTGATCAAAGAGGTTCACGAAGGGATATGTGGAGCTCATTGTGGCCCAAAATCGGTAGTGTCAAAGTTGATGAACCTCGAACACTTTTGGCCTTCCATGCATCGAGATACCTCCGAACAATTGCGAAAGTATGAAGCTTGTCAGTTACATGCTCCGGTACCCAAAAGCCTCAAACATGACCCCGTTCCCATCTCCTCGGCTTGGCTATTTCACAAGTAAAGAATCAACATCGTTGGTCCATCCCCACTAGCCAAATGAGGAGTCAAGCTCTTATTGGTAGCCGTGAACTACTTCACCAAGTGGCCAAAAGTAAAACTATTGGCAAAAATCTCAGGGAAACAGTTCATTGATTTCGTTTACGAAAACATAATCTGTCGTTTTGGGCTCCAGGAGTACTAGTCACGAATAACGGGAAGTAGTTTGCCGAGAAGCCTTCTAGCTCCTGGTGTAAGGAGTTCAAAATAACCCAAGTATTCAGCTCGGTAGCTCACCCACAATCCAACAGCCAAGTTAATAGGACAAACAACAACATTGTTGAAAGGATTAAATCTCGATTGGGAAGATACGACAACAACTGGCTCGAATAACTTCCCAATGTGCTATGGGAAATTCGAACAATCAAGAAAACGAGCCACAAGAAAACATGCTACAGCCTAGTGTTTGGATCAGAGGTTGTATTCCTAGCCGAAATCGGAGTAACAATACAAAGAACATTCGACATCGACCTCGAATCAAATAAGAAAGAGACAATGTTGAATTTGGAACTCCTCGAAGAGGCTCGTGATCAAGCAGCCATACAAAAAGCGAGGTACAAGCAAAACATGGAATTGTATTACAATACACGGGTGAAGCATGAACGTTTCAAGCCTGAGAACCTTGTGCTTTGAAATAATGAGGCCTACAAGAAAGAAAGCCAAGAAAGCTTGGCCCTAAGTAGGAAGGGCCATACAATATCCTTAAAGCCCACAAAGGGGGATCATACAAGCTGGCAGGTCCGCAAGGCAAAAAGCTTCCCCGTCATTGGAATGGAAAAAACCTTAAAAGGTTCCACGTTTAACCAAAACGTGTTACAAATAGTTCCCAAAAGTTGTTCTATTCCCCTAGTAATCGAATTACTTTGAAATAAATGAACGACGAATCAAAATTTGTCTTTCTATCCTATAATCAGGTTGAGAGCCTAGCAAGAAACTCCATGGCAAGGGCCATGTAAGGGGATGAGCTCCCAGGCCACATCGCTCAATAGGTTCAAGGGTTGAATGGACCTATATAAGGGGTGAGTTCCTAAATCAATACAACTCCGTGAGACTCATAGAAATCTTAAAAAGCATGTCTCATAGACGGGTTTGAACAGCCTACACCAAATGTTCCTTAAGCCCTAACATTGGCTTACGAACCAAAAATACTCTAAGTGAATGTCATACATAGGATAGAGGTTGTATCTTCTTGTTAAAAATATCCTAAGGCTAAGTGACTGCAGCACTGAACCCTTTAAGGTATAAGTAACATAAGATGCACCGCCCAAAACAAAGACAACATACAAAACCAATGAAAACACAAGGGAGTAAACAGAACAACACAATAAACATAGCAAGATAACTTAAAGATAGCAAAGGCCATACTGGCCATCAAACATAAAACATTGTCCACAAGCCTTCAAGGCTTTAACCACCAAGGGATCTAGGCGGTTCCTTTAAAATAAAAAGATGCTCAAACAAGCAAACCATAACATTGTTCGACATGCTAAGAAAGCTATGAATTGAGGTTTTTTCTTCACTTAGCAACGTCAGGGATGGTAGACTTTGTTGCATCATCCTTCTTCGAACATCCATCATCTTGGGTCTTTTTAGCCTTCCTCTTTTACCTCCCTGCTGCACCCGCTGCCTAGGAGGCTTCAAGGCTTGAACCCTTTGAGCCCTCACCACCTTCAGAACACGTTCCCTCGCTATCTCCGAAGCAAGGACGTTTATTCAAGAGGGACTTCAATGCTTCGTTACAAACAGCCTCATTAAGGCCCTTAGATTTTACCTCCTACAAGACAGGCAAAGGTTTACCAAAACACTTGGAGACTTCACCCACATAAGGGTAAATCATATGCTCAATCTTAAAAATTGTTCCCTTGAAGACTTTGAAAGCTTTGGGTTGAAAAAGAGAAGACTTTTCCTGAGGCTCCCCAGGTTCACAAAGCTTTGTAACCAGCAAACAAACCTTGGTGTCTCACATGAGCAAGAAGCTCGGTGTACACATCACCCAAGACTTTGTTTGAACTCCGACGAATGGAGAAGATAGGTAACCACTTGCTGAAATCCATGCTCAATGAGCCATTTATTATCACCAATTGCATGAGAAAGTGAAGCCTTTAACCCTTCTTTCTCCTCCAAGAAGGCCTTTATCTGAACCTCCAAGGCAGCCTTATCGATCCTGATTTAAACCATGTCAGCTTCCAATCATTTTTCCAACTCAACCATATCAGTCTTGTGCTGGGAAGAAAGCTCATCAATCCTCAACATCAGCTTTTCTCCCTCCCAGCATAACCCTCTACCTCCTTCTTTAGAGTAGCTAGTGAAGCATTCATCTCATCCCTCTTCTTCGAGAAGACATCATATTCTCACATCCTCTTGCGAAATCGGGATAAACCCTCTGGAAGCAAGGCAACAAGGTTATAAGCACCCATTACCATTTTTCAAAATCATCAGGTCATCATCCATAGATGAGCAAGAACCTCGAACAATAGGAGAATCAAAGTGGGTAAGAACATCCTCACAAACGAATGAAGGCTTGAAGCTGTCACCAACTGTGACCTTCCAATCCGGCACATAAACCTCCCCTGGATTAACATTGGTGGAACCTTCACCACCCTTCCCGAAACCCTTCAAGCTCACAACCTTTTTACCTGCCAAACCACCAAGGGCCGTCCCTTGTCCATTTTGATTTTCCCCAACCCCAACTTCTAAATCATCTGAAGCCTCTATGTCATTACTTAGTTCCACCGGCTTAGAAGCCGATGGTTGGTCAGCAGCCTTTATCAAACAACAGCTCGAACGACGAGTAGAGACTTTGGAAGCAACAACTTTGGTGAAACCTTTGACATTTGGAAGGTTCACATAACCTGAACCCTCGAACCTGTGTTCAGCACCTCTGGCCTCAGCATCCCCAAACACAACATCAGAGGTATCATCACTCTTGATAAAGCATAAGGCAAAACATCATACCCTGATCATACCTCATGAGCACAGGGTCACGATCCGGCCTGTCCCACAAGGTGCTCACACCCATCAACACTAAAAAGTGTTCAGGAAAGGGACGAAGCCTTGAAGGACACTTCCTAATGGCTTTTAAACAATTTAGTTCAGACTCAAATATCTTAAGCTTGTTTAACATAGCATCAGGGTGCCTCCAAACAAGCTTGAAGAAAACAATGGACTCAGAAATCCAGAAAATTCGGTCCTTCCAAGAACAAACGGTAGTAACCATTAAGGAAGTCAAACAAACATCAACTGGGGATGTCTCAAACGTGACCCAATCGTTGTTCTTGGTCAACCGTAAGAAACATCGAAACAACAACGATGGGTCATACCATATCACAAGACCTCAAAGTGTAAAGTCCCAGCAAGACCTTGAGGACGCAACTAACCAAGCGACACACGATAATACTCTAAAATATTCAGAACAAAGACCAAAAATGAATGACACAAGTTGGAAAACTCGAAATGACAGCAATAAAGAGCAATCGAAACAGCGGGACACTGATCGATCGATTTATCTAAAACCCGGAGCCACCGGATTAAACTTTAGATCGATCCCCCATTATTTACAAAAAGCCTCAACTTCCTATCTAGTGAGACAAGAATAACTCACATACAGATCTTTGCTAGCACCCAGGAGAGGCGATCAAACGAAAAAAGAAAGTGAAGTATAGGCAGTTATTATTACGCAAAAGGCAAAAAAAACCGCCACATTAACTGTCATTTCAAAATTCAAATCCAAAAAACTCAGACGCCTGATAACCTTTCAAGCCTTGAAGCCTTTAAGCAATAAAAATCGTGTATAAAAGTCAGAAGCATTTGAGCTTACACCCCAAATACCTCTGACTTGGGGGGCTGATGACGGGGGTAGCTCAAACCTTAATAAACTGATTAGAGACACAACAGCTTAAAAGGTTAAAAGGTTCGGAAATGGTCCAATGGTCATGAACAGTAAAAAGGACAAGCACAGTGTCCGGTCACATCAGCACTTAACGTGTGAAACCTTCTGCCCAGCCGCAACCAGAACATGTGGGAGAGCACACCCTTTTGTCCGCAGGTCCAAACCCTTCAACCCCCAAAATGGGCAAACCCCTCACTGCAAGCACAGATTCACTAGTCACGGGTTTCTCCTTTGAGAAACACATTCCCCTATAAAATGCAGGCCATTCCACCATGCCATTCACTCCAGGATCAGCAGATGTCACTCTAACTCTCTGATTCTCCTTCTCCCTCTTGAGAACTAGCTTCATGCTTGCTTCTCTTCTTCACACTAAATAATTCATCTTCTCCAACGATTGCTTTATGGGCTGATTTCTAATCAGCTCAAGATCTAAGGAAGATAAAAACAATACTAGTGAATCTCTCTCCACGTCTTGCAAACGTGGGGGGACCCCACGACCTGCGTTAGGCTAATCGAACCCCTGAACCCTTTTACCCCAGAGATATCGCTACAGGCCTTGGTCTATTATTTGTTGCATCAACAGCCTTGTTTTCTCATTCTTTCTTTGCACCATTTCATTCAAATCATCTTCTTCTCTCAATTCTGGGATTCCTGACTATAAAGGAAGCTCATTCTAGTAGAAAAGATTGTTAGGACCCTTTGTAAGTGTCTTAGTCCCCTCTTAGTTCAGTTTTAAGGGTTAAATGGCCCAAAGTCAAAGTTGTCGTAAAATAACTTTGACCTTCGGTTAAAACCCAAATGGTCCAGCCATTGTTCAAGGAAAATATGGCTATGTGACCATAATTAGGTAGGTGTTAATCCCTTATAAGGGCACCTCCTAATTTTCTCGTTTGCTTAGTTAATTGTCGGGTCAAACTAGTTAATTAAAAAGTCAACTAGTCAGATTTTTTATAAAATAAATAAAACTGATAATGTAGAGGATATGAACCATGTTTTATCATTTAAATAACTTGGTAAATATTATTAGAACATGTCTAAGCATGTTGAGCCCGAAAATTCTGAGTTTAGGGTCGGTTCGCAACTGAAAGTCGCAAAAGCTTGACTTTTGCTTTGACTTTTAGTTCTGACCGGATTAAGCTTAAATCTTTTATGTTTTAAGCTTCCATTAGGACCATATTATGTTGTAGTATAACCCTATGAGGTTATATTACCTGGTCATTAGTATTCTGAATTATATGCTAGTTTCCGTTATTATGCTTATAGATGTCCATTTTGCCCTTTTGATCTAAAAATGAGATTTTTGCATATGTGAGCATACTAATAGGTTAAGTACTGATATGTAAGCATGTCTAAATTAATTTGACATGATTCTTTGGTCTCAAAACGATGTTATGCACGATATCGTAAAATTGAAATTTTTATTATTTAAATTACGCTTTTGTGCATAATATATGTTTAAGCATAGAATTTGACCCTAAACTCATTACCTACTGTTATGATATCATTTTTAGAAATTTTTGGAATGTTGGGTCAGATTAGATACTGACCATAACTTAGAGTTCTCGTATAAATTCCTTAATTGACGATAATGTCCTTTTGGCTAATAAAATGTTATTTACATGTGATTAGCATGCCAAACCTTTTTCTACTGATTTGATATGAAAAATAAAATATTTTAAACATTCAATGCTGATCAAAATCTCATAATCACATAAACATCTTAAATATCGTCAATTATCGATTTTTACGCTAATTAGGTACATAGTATGGTTTAAAACCATAATTAGCACCCAAGACTTGTTACCTACTGAATTTATAAATAAATTTTAATATTTTTTCAGAAGGTATAAGTCATGAACTCAGACTTCCAAATATGTCCTTACAAGCATATGTGAAATGATCACAATAATAATAATAACTAGTTTTTTTCTTGACGTCGCGCGTTGTGACGAAACCGAGTAAATGATAATGTAAAACAGACTTGATTTGAAAATGAAGAATTTTGTTTAGAAAGCCAAACCATCAGAACGATTTAGTTTATCATCATGCCATTTTATGATACCAAATAAATACTTTATTTTAAGTACAACTTCGTTTTTAACAAAACTTATAACAGAATGTCATGGAAAAAATTAAGCATAATTACGTACTTCAATTTTTAGAAAAAACGTTATAAACATAAATTATTAAAGAACTATCAAATTAATTGATAAATTAATATATGTTCTAAAAAACAATTATTAAAAAGTGGTAAAGAAAATATATGTTTTTAAAAAAGGAAAAAAATTAAAATATATCATTAAAAGTAAATATAATAATAAACTATTATAATATATTAAATAATAAATAATAAAAAAAAACTATATGTTATTATAAAAACAAAATTACTATTTATAACCGCTCATCAACAATATAATAATAATAATAATAATAATAATAATAATAATAATAATAATAATAATAATAATAATCCACATGTTAATAATAAAATCCAAATCGTCATACAAGAAAACATGATTGGAACTAGTTTTTTTTAACGGTATATCAACTGGATTTCCAGCTGACTCCAAAGGGCCAGCATATGTTGTTTAAACCCCTCACCCCAAGTTCGAATCCCTCCCAGAGGTGTTCTCCCATATTTACATAATTTTGCACTTAGTAGGAATCGAACCTGAGACCTCCCAAGGAGGAAACCACTTAGTGGAAAACTCTCCTGACCAACTGGGCTATACCATATTGACGAATGGAACTAAATGTCATGTCTAAATGGAAATATACATTAGTTTTTTTTATATATATTTGTTAGTAAATTTCATATATAACAATGTGGGGAAAAAATATGACATTTTTTGTATATACTAATTTTCGATGTTTTGAAATTATTTTGATTTATATTATAGGGGGATTTATATTATGGTTTGAATAGTTATAACTCTATGAATATTAGAGATAAATACAATGATTTTATATTCTCATCATTATAAATATATATTGTTATTAGCTATTATACATATTAATAAAAACTGTTGATGAACAGTGATATATTAATAAAGTATTTGTTTACTACTTTACTTTTTCTTATTTTAGCATTTATTTATTTTATGTTTTTAGTATTTATTTTTTATAAACTTTATTCATTATTCAGTTTAATTTTTTCTAGGGCTGGAAATTCTAACACGAACACGATAATACGCCACGAATCTACACGAAGTTATCATGTTTCGTGTTTGACCTTAACAGGTTTCGTGTCTAGAACAGGTCGACACGATAAGATCTTAACAGGTTTCGTGTCTAAACAGGTTAAAACCTGTTAACCTGTTAAGACCCGTTAAGTACATGTTAATAATTAAAAATTAAAAAAATATTATATGTAGGTGTGAACATGGGGTCATCAGTTGTGGGACCTGGGTTGAATTATACACAAACACACACGGTTCTTTTTCAACAATCCAAACCCTAATTTTTAAATCTCTCCCACAAACACCACCATTCCCAATTCGGTTCACAGCTTCCCCAATTTGGTCGTGTTCGTGTCTTAAACAGGTCGTGTTCGTGTCTTAAACATATCCTATGATACGTTGGTAATTTTTTTGTGTCTTAACAGGCTGTTTCGTGTAACCTGTTTATTAACAGGTTCATGTTCGTGTTTTGAAAATCTGACACGATAAGATTTCGTGTCGTGTTCGTGTTTACGTTTTTCGGGTTCGTGTCTTATCGTGTTCGTGTCTTAATAGATCGGGTTGACCTGTTATGCCAGCCCTATTTTTTTCTAATAAGTTTTATTCATTAACTTTAAAAAAAAAATCTTACTTCATACCTAAGTTTATATATTTTTTTTAAATTATATAAGTTTTATTGAAAATGGATACCGTATCGTTGTCGTATTAAACCGAACCAAAATGGACGATGAATGATAATTTATTATTTGTTCTATGTTTAACTTTTTCAACATTGTGATATTACTTTTATTGAAAACGGATATTGTGCCGCTATCGTACCAGATTGAGCTGAAACGACTGAACAACATTTGTATCGGTGTAGGTATTTAGTTTTATTGGTTTTTTGCTTTCGATAAACTGACACCGTATCGCTATCATACCAAACCGAACAAGATTAGTGAAGATACTTGTATCTATTTTTATGGCTTCATGTATAATAATGGATATTGTGCCGCTACCGTAGTTAACCGTGCCAAAACCGAAGGAGCAATATCAGTTTCCATACCATTATGTATTTTATTATTTTTGTTTTTAATAAACTTACATCGTATCGTACCGAACATCATTAGTACCAGCACCATACTCACTTTTATTGTTTTTGGTTTCGATAATTTTTTCATTTATACAACTCTATCCGCGATAGGATATAAATATAGGTACCGTGACGATCTGAACCAGTCGATACCGTTCGAACATCGTCGGTGCTGATACCAATGTTCGCTTCTATCGTTTTGGCTCGATGTATAACATATGTTGATTTTTATACTTAGTTCATGTATCGTACTGATACTATAACAAACAAAAGTGATATCAATACAGTGCTTGCGGTACCGTACCGCCGCAAAGTGCGGTCAAATACACTAGTTAACATTATATGTTTGATACTACATAATTTGAAAACTTAGAAAACAATACAATTAAATAATTAGTTAAGTGCTACTTATAAAAAATCTTCTAAATCAATTTCAATAGATGGAAAACATGGTTTACCAATCGTTTTATTTTTATTTTTACGAAAACTCATAAACGTATTCAACTGAATGATGATAAGGGTTTGGACGGAAAAAGATGCGAGATAAAATTTGGTATCACACGTCTTAAAGTCTCAAAGTTTTTATAATAATTTATTTGACAGTAAATTTAAAATTCGATTTGTATTTAAAATTTGATTTGTAGACAAATCAAGAAAAAAATGTTATCTATAAGTTTACTATTTTTTTTTATTTTAAAAAGGATTAGAATTACAATAAAGAAACATATGTTAGAAGATATAAAAGTTATTATTATAAAGATATCGTTTAAATAATATAAAATAATATATTTATATACTAATGATAATAAAGTACTAGTATTAGCTCAAATATTAAAAATTAGATTAGAAAACAATATTATAACAGCAACAACCTAACTTTTTACTGACAACTTTGTAAATATGAAATTTATATGTTAAACCAGATTTGTTGATGAGATAACTATATTTATGTTACATTAATGAAATAATAAATTATTAAAGCTATAGGGTTCGATATATTAGTTTAGATTAATAATAATCAGGAGTTATTATGTGGCGTTTATTAATTTATTTATTAAAAGTTAGATAAGGATAAAGATAAGTGATATTTGTATATTAATTATTAAAAAATAAAAATAAAAATTATGAGATTGAAGGAGAAAATGTCATGTAGCATTATTTGAAGTCTTTTATTAGAATTAGAGAAAGGGATTAAAAATACAATAAAGAAACATATGCTAGAAGATATAAAAGTTATTATTATTATTATTATTATTATAAACATATCATTTAAATACTATAAAAAATATATTTATCTATTAATTATAATAAAATAATAGTATTAGCTCAGATATTATAAAATAGATTAGAAAACAATAATAAGATAGCAACAACATAACTTTTTACTAACATCTTTGTAAATATGAAATTTATATGTTAAATTTGATTTGTTGATGAGATATTTATATTTATGTTACTTTAATTAATTAATAAATTATTAAAGCTATAGGGTTTGATATATGAGTTTAGATTAATAATAACAATAATAATAATAATAATAATGAGTTACGGTGTGGCATTTATTAAATTATTTATTAGAAGTTAGATAAGGATAAAGATAAGTGATATTTATATATATTAATTATTAAAAAAAATTATAAGGTTGAAGAAGAAAATGCCATATGTTGGAGTCTTTTATTAGAATTGGAAATATATTATATTTTCACACATGTTATTGTATTAAATACGAGTAAGATCCATCAAATAATAAATTAATATTTTTTTTAATAATCTATATAAGTATATAAAGCATATCCGACGGAAAGAAATGTAATTTTACATGATGTACAATTTTTGAAACATCATGGACAAAAGAATTATATTGGGGCTTTTAGGATAAAATGGACGGTTACTAAAATTTTAAGACGCCTGCAAGGTCATAATGGTAATTTCATGAGAGATCTAAGTATACTAAGTGTTTGAGCTTCTTTGGTTGTCAACCCCAAACTGACATTATCAATGTTTTACAGAGTACAGACTCTTCTCTTGTAATCGAACCGTCGGAGAAAGAGGATTGATTACGGAAGAATAAATCAACGACATTGATAGTGAGAGGAATGAATATGGAAGAACAAATTAATGGCATTGATGGTGAGAGATCCGCCGGTAACTCTGGTGAACTAATCGTCATGTGGATGTTGTGGATTAAAAGATTGGATTGATACGAACCAGCCTTTTACCAGCCAAGATGCACGTTCCATTTTCAACATGTTTATTTTGTTTGTTATTTTATTTCAGTATGCATGGTTGAACTTGTCAAGTAGTGGTAGAACATGGGTAGTTAGTAGCACAAAATAAGGACATAAACTCTGATGTGCGTAAAATACAACATATAAATTATATCAAATACGGCGTAAAATCAACCCTTTTTCGGTACTAATGTTAGAAAAAGCATGTTTCTTTGTTTCTTTTTAATTTACAGGAACAAAATAGCTTAAACGCACAAAAGAAGCAAATTAACAGCGGAAACCAAAATAAATACAAAGAATGAGGATTGACACGACTCGCCAAGCCTCCATCCACATCCAAACCAACAAAATAACAAGAACAGAAGCTCTGGCACGGGGCCGTGCCCACCAGGCATGGGCCGTGCCAAGTCAAGATTCTCTGCAGAAGAAAAGACAACAGCAAAAGACAAACCAGACACACCAACACGGGGCCGTGCTAACGCAACACGGGGCGTGATCAACTCAAAGATTCGCAAAATCTGAGGTAGTATAGCAAGTCAATCGCCACAGGCCGTGCCGTTGACACACGGGGCCGTGTTAGTACAAGGTCTGACACTGCAGTTAATAAAGAGGAGAGAGAATGAAGCCAGGAGGGCACGAGGCCGTGTTGAATGTCTGACTTCAGCTATAAATAGGGGTGCTTGGTTTCATTCCAATTCATCCCTTGGCAAACCATGTGACACCCCAGGAAAACCAGTAAACACCGCAACTTAACTAGCTTCCTCAGTAACTACGCACTAAATTTCGGGACGAAATTTTCTTAACAGGGGGAGAATGTGACAACCCTCAAAATTTCATGTATCCGTACGATTCATTTATGTTAATTAAAGTGCTTGGTGACTGTGTTGAATGACTTAACTGTTTCCTGATTACTGTGTCATACTTACATGTGTTTGTTAACGTACTAGGCTTGTGCAGAAAACTTGACTAAATGGTCCTGAATATTTTCCTAAGTGTTAGGAATTAATTATGTTACAAAAATATACCTATAAGACACCTTACGGAACAATTAAACAAATTAACGAAACAGTATCCGACCGAACAACCGGACATTACCCGGGACACCAAAATTTTGTCAGAAATATTATTTTATTATTCTTAAATAATTATGGTCTCAAAAATTCCCCACGCACTATAGAAACATGGCATACACTCACTATTCTAGAAAATACCCTTAACCTCCTAATTATTATCCACTAATCATCAAATTTTACAATTTACCCCCCCCCCCCCAACCGAATTTTCAGCCCTTGGGACCCACCACATCTTCACAATCATTACTTATGGATTTGTGAATATTTCCAAGGTGATAGGTTGCTTGTTGCATTGTACAAGATAATGTGCAATCATGACACATAGCCCCCAAAATCTCTACATAATCCACTCAAGATCATTCACTCTCTCACCTCACTCCTCTCTCTCTCTTTCGGCTCACCCATAGCAGCCACCATCACCACCACTTCACAACCATAAACATCCATCATCAAGTTCCATTAAGCTTCAAAGGTGATACAAGAAGGTTGCAACTTGTGGAAGCTTCAAAAGGGCCTTTGTTCTTGCTTGTTCACCATCGTTCCTTATCATCTTCTTCACTAAGAATCATCCCTAGCTTTAAGCTAGTAGTAAGTTCCTTATGTCACCTTGTTCATCTTGTTTCATGATTAAAAGATGTAATATGTTAAATTTACAAGAACACTAAAAAGGGCTTAAACAAGAAGATGAAACATGATGTAAAAATGTTAGTATGAAGTTGTTTGGATATATTGCTGATTTCTTGCTGAGTTACTTGTTAATATTGAGTACTAGAAATGTTGTTGATCATTATGCATGTTAACGGAACCAATCTAACTCGCATTAGAATGTAAAAGCTGAAAAACAGAAAGCTGCTTGCTGATTACAGCCAACTTCAGTTGGCTGTAACCGAACCTTAATAAAGCGAAAAATGTATTTTCTGAACTCTAGATTTATGTATTATGAAATACGGTTCTAATGGCACTGGAATCATAATTTTTGGACTTCGTTTACTATTTTTAAAGGGTCATTTTGTAACAGCAGCTCAAGCTGCATTTTTGCTGCTGAAAATAGGTGTTATATTTTTTGTCATAACTGGAAATCTATGATGAATCAGCTCATGAAATTTGTACAGTAGATGACAACTGATGTATTTGTAATTACCCCACTGGAATTTCGTAAATCGGACGCTCTATTAATTTTAAATAAATTATTCCGTGGACTATGGTCAGAAAAAGATAAATCTGAGTTCAGTCCGGAAAATGAATTTTTATAAAATATTGGTGATGAATTGGATCCCGAGATTTTTACACAATAATATTTGGATCGATTAAGACCCTCTGTAAAAAGTTGGGAATTTTTGGAACATGTTAACTATTTTATTAAAATCTCCGAAAACAGCCCAGTTTTGAATATAAAAACTGAAATGACTTAAGTCGTAAATTGCGTGTCTAAATGTCGGGTATGTTATCTGTGAATGATATAACATGTTATATGTGTTATGTGCATTATCGTATGTATGTTTTGAGTGGGGAATGGATGGGAAGTATATATGGGCATAAACAATTAAAGTGATGCATGTTATGTGATAGATACGTGTAGGAACTTTGTGCTCTATTTAAAAATCACTAAATGACTAACTGGTAATCATACTAGGACGTGATCGACCGACCTTGACTGTTAGCTATATTTGAGAATCTAACCGAGCAAACCGAGGTGAGTTCACACACTTTCTAAGGCATGGGATTCCCGGTGGTTGGGAATGGGTTAAAGAACTTAAAACGGAAATCTACATATCCTCCTTGGGTAGGATATGTACGGCCATCCTCCATAGGTAGGATGCCATAATTAATCCTACGAATTCTCCTGGTGCAGAATACGTACGTTCGTCCTCCTGGTGTAGGACAACAAACTTAAAAACTAGCTAGACAAAACTCTATCAATAAGCCCCTCTTCATTATATCGACTTAATCGCCGAGGCCAATGGCGAGCGGGTCATTAGTTAATAGCGCTATTAGGTTTAACAAACCTCACACCGTGCCAGTCGGACGGGCGTGTACTAATGGACTATGGCAGATTATCAGTGATGATAGACGCTGATATAGGGCACAACTTATTTGCGTAGTAGTCGATATCATACCGTCTAGTAGTTCAAACGGGGAAAGCCCCCACTGATTATGGTTACGGTTTGGGTAATGAAAAAGGAACTGGTTAAACATACTTTCAACTACGGGGTAACCCCCACGCCAATTAAGCCAACGAAAGTCAAACCACGTTTTTCAGAAACAACTTAAAACTAAACAACCAAATGTGAACTCACTCAACTTTGTTGTTGACTCGTTGTTACATGCCTTACAGGTCGTTAAACGCTTGGAGCTTGCACGAGGAAGGAGTCGTTGTGGTGTACGGACTGTTACGTTCCGTGCTTATTATTTAAACCCTTATGAACTTATTAAACTTATGTTTTGAACTTTAACTTATAAACTATGGACTTATGCTTTTTGGATTTACTTTTATGCTTCCGCTGTTTAAACTAAACATGGTTAACTAGCTTTGGTCACCAATCGTATTGTGGTTGGTCTTATTTACTTAATTACGATGTTCAATATGATTGGTGGCTCGATCCTGGTCACGTCACGCCTCCAAGCGGTGATACCCCGCATGGTGGATTTTGGGGGTGTGACAGATTGGTATTAGAGCCATTGGTTATAGTGAACTTGGTTTTAAAAAGGGAAAAGCTTTTTGATAAAACCAGACTATAACCTGTACAATGCTCAACGATCCCCAACGACGCTTCGCTCCACGTGCAAGACTCGACACAATAGGTGGTATGATTTATGTTATACTGTCGGTTAGATAATTCACACTGTGCATTAGTTAACGTGATAATTGCTATTTGAACCCTGTGTGCTTACTCTCTACTGTCGTCCCACACTTACGCACTTTCGCGACACTTTTCTCACTTACGTTGCTTCATTATGAAGATCATGAGCGGACGCGGAGGACGTATCAACCTCACTCAAGCCCAGTTGACGGCTTTGATCAACGAATGAGTCGCTGAGGCACTCGCAGCTAACCCTGTAGTTGGTATAACCTGCCATACCAACTCACCTTAGGACGTTTAGATCCTACCTTCGCAAACCAACCTCATGCTTAATCTTGTCTTTTATTCTCGCACAACAGGTTAACATGCTCAACCTCCTGTGTGCACGTTCAAAACCTTCATGGACTGCCGACCTACTACTTTCAGTGGCACTGAAGGAGCTGTAGGCCTCCTCCACTGGTTTGAGAAGCTCGAGTCTATCTTTGAGATGTGCGAATGCCCCGAGGCTCGTAGAGTGAAGTATGCTACTGGTACTCTTGAAGGAATAGTGCTCACGTGGTGGAACGCTCAGGTTCAGATACTGGGGTTGGTTGCTGCTAATGCCACCCCATGGAACGATTTCAAGGAAATGATCAAGGAAGAATATTGTAGCCATGATGACATCCACAAACTAGAGGTGGAGTTTTTCAACCTGAAAATGACGGGGTCTGAGATTGAGGCATATACGAAAAGGTCAAATGAGCTGGCCATCTTGTGCCCTACCATGGTGGACCCTCCCATCAAACGTATTGAGCTGTATCTCAAGGGCCTTGTACCAGAGATTCAAAGTCACGTGACTTCAGCCAACCTGGGCACCATACAGCAAATCATCAAGTTGGCCCATCGACTCACTGACCAGGTAGTGGAGCAAAACAGGCTGCCCAAACGAATCAGTGCCACAGCTACTTCTGATGCACCTACCGACAACAAACGAAAATGGGATGTGAAATCCAGTAAGGGTTCTGCTTCAGTTCAGTCTCAGCAGCGAAAGACTGATGACTACCAGAGTCCTGGTCAGCAATCTTCCGGTAATCAAGGACAGGGTGGATACCGAGGAAACTACCCCAAGTGCAACCGGTGCAACAAGCATCACAGCGGGCAGTGCAACAAGGGCCGTTGTCAGAGATGTCACAAGTTGGGTCATGAAGCTAAGGATTGCAGGAGCCCGCGTCCTGCAAACCAGAATCGCCAACAACAACAAGCTCCACAGAACCACCACCAGCAGCAACAGCAGGGCAATAAAGGATGCTTTCAGTGTGGCGCTGAAGGTCACTTTAAGAGGAACTGCCCCCAACTGAACCAGAATCAGAACAACAACAATCAAGGAAACAGGAACAACAATGGAGGCAACAACGGGGGTAACAACAATGGTAATGGAGCAAGGAGTCGTGTGTTCGTGATTGGTCAAGGTGATGCAAGGAACGATCCCAACGTTGTGATGGGTAAGTTTCTTCTGGATGATTTCTTTGTTACTGTTTTATTCGATTCGGGTGCCGATACTAGTTATGTGTCCTTGAAAGTTAGCCAGATGCTTAAGCGTACTCCAACACTCCTGAACACCAAACACACGGTAGAACTAGCTAACGGTAAAAGTCTTGAAGCCACACACGTAGTTAAAGGTTGTAACCTCGTCTTAACTGGTCAGACCTTCTCTATCGATCTTATTCCTATCATACTTGGTAGTTTCGACGTTGTTATTGGGATGGATTGGTTATCCCATCAGCAAGCGGAAATTCTTTGCAATGAGAAGATTGTCCGCATTCCTCGTTCTGGTAAAGAACCCCTCGTGATTCAAGGCGACAAGAGTGGTGCAGTCGTAGGCATCATCTCTTTCCTAAAGGCCCAAAAGTGTTTGCGAAAGGGCCACACTGCCATTTTAGCACTCGTTACTGACACGTCAACGGAAGAGAAGAGAATTGAAGACATTCCTATTGTGCGTGATTTTCCTGAGGAATTACCTGGTCTTCCGCCTCATCGCCAAGCTGAGTTTCGAATCGAGCTAGCTCCTGGAGCAGCGCCCATAGCTCGAGCGCCATATAGTCTAGCTCCATCGGAACTTGAAGAACTATCCACGCAATTACAAGAACTCTTGGAAAAGGGTTTCATATGTCCTAGCTCTTCGCCCTGGGGAGCTCCAGTCTTGTTTGTAAAGAAGAAAGACGGTACTTTCAGAATGTGTATCGACTACCGCGAACTCAACAAGGTGACTGTGAAGAATCGTTATCCTCTTCCACGTATTGACGACTTGTTCGACTAGTTGCAAGGGTCAAGATATTACTCCAAGATTGATTTGAGATCGGGATACCATCAGCTGAGAGTCCGAGATGAGGACGTCTCCAAAACAGCATTCAGAACTCGTTACGGCCATTACGAGTTTCTGGTTATGCCATTCGGGCTGACGAATGCACCAGCGGTCTTCATGGATCTCATGAACCGAGTATGCAAACCTTACCTGGATAAGTTCGTTATTGTGTTCATCGACGATATCCTAATCTATTCTAAGAGTCAAGAGGAACACGAGCAGCATCTACGACTTATGCTGGAACTTCTTCGAAAAGAGCAGTTGTATGCCAAGTTTTCGAAATGTGACTTCTGGCTTCGCGAAGTCCACTTTCTAGGCCATGTGGTAAACAAGGATGGGATTCATGTTGATCCATCCAAGGTTGACTCAATCAAGAACTGGCCTGCACCCCGCACACCAACAGAAATCCGCCAATTCTTGGGTTTGGCAGGACACTACAGAAGGTTTATCAAAGATTTCTCCAAGATTGCGCAACCTCTCACTTCACTGACTCAGAAGGGTGTCATCTACCGTTGGGGAGATGCACAAGAGTCCGCATTTCAGCATTTAAAAGACAGACTTTGTAGCGCGCCTATCCTCTCATTGCCTGAAGGCACAGATGATTTTGTGGTTTATTGCGACGCTTCCATCCAAGGACTTGGTTGCGTGTTGATGCAACGTGACAAAGTCATTGCCTACGCATCGCGCCAACTTAAAGTTCATGAAAGAAACTACACTACGCATGACTTGGAGCAGGGAGCAGTTGTAACAGCTCGAAAATTCACGTCCTATAATGTGTAGACACGTGTCAAATGTTTAAACGTGTGAAAGAAATATTATAGAAGGACTAAAGTTGACAATCATGGAAAGTATGTGGATATACGTATTCTAAATGTCAACAGTGAATAAATATAATATACATTAACCCTACTTGGTGCTCATACCTTCAAACGAATAAATCATGGATCATACGAAGCTAAAAGTGAGAGATTACAAACTACAGGGGCTAAATGTGTCAACATGTTTAAGTTATACCTCTGAGTGACCTTTTGACAAACCCGAAGCTTTGTAACGGTTAATTATGCTCACTAGAATACACGATTAAAATTTCATAAAGTTTCGTTATCGTATGAGAAAGTTATGATCAAATTCGTGTACGAGGGGTTAAAGCGTAAACGTTGAAAGTTAGGACTTTTCGGGTAACAATTAAGTTAACCGGGGACTTAACAAAGTGGGTATATGTTTTAAAGCCCTTATAGATCAATTGTGAGGGTTCATAATGCAATAAACAAGTGCCTAATCGAAGCTTGAAGGGGCAAGGATCAAATCGCAAAATCTAAAACATGGATTCTGTGCAGAAGGGGCCTAGCGCGACGCGAGGGGGGCCTAGCGTCACACTAGGGGTGCCCAGCTTCGATTTCTTGAGTTTTTAGCCTACTGAGTGCAATCTGATCGATTCTAACTCGATTCTCCACATCTCTTGACCCCTAAAACACCCCCTAAGCATCTAGGACACATGTGGGAAGGTTGTGGTGTGTGCTTGACCTTGTTGTCAACACCTTGTGGTGATTGAATTCACTATAAAAGGCCACAAGTGTTCAACACTTTCTTCACACCTTCATCTGCATTTGAGGATCACTTCTGGAGCTCAACTTCCTCTCAAGTGTTCCCTAATCAAGCTTAGGACTTCAGTAAGTGTTCTAATCCTTTTTAAATTGAGTTTAGCTTAGTTATTTAGCTAAAAGTCAAACCGTCGTAATTACGGTTTGACTTCGAGATTAGTCAACAATGGCTCAGTCATATCTCGAATTAAAAGTAGGTATAAGTTGGTATTCATGTGGATAATAAACCCTCAAAAGGGTTCCCCCTGATTATCACTCTAACCAGGTCAAAAGTCGGGTCAAACTTGCTAAGAAAAAGTCAACAGGATACTTAAATTACAAGTTATGCTTAATTAGCAATGAAGATCATATACAACCTGTTTGATCATTGTTATAACTTAGTAATAAGTGTAAGAACATGTCTAAACATGTTCAACCCGACAATTTCCTGTTTAGACCCGGTTCGGAACCGAAAGTCGCATAGTTTGACTTTCACTTTGACTTTCAGTTCTGATCCATTTTGGTATGAATTAGAAATACCTAAGAGCTTCATTTGGACCAGGTTACATGCTAGTATAACCCTCTGTGATTATACACCTCGGATCATTAGTTATCCAATTAATATGCATGATTCCATTAATTGCTCATATGTTGACCATTATGCCCTTTTCACTTTAAAACGTGATTTTTGGAAATGTAAAAGAGTAGAAACCTTAAATACTGATATATAAACTTGGATGCAAAGTTTGACATCAGTTTGAGGTGTAGGTTAAGAGTTATGCTCGTTAGCGTAAAATTAAAGCTTTATGTTAATAAAACGGCGTATTTAGCGTATAGCCTACTTAAACGTACTTCTTGATATCAAACTATTTACCCACTAATGTAATATATTATTTTGGGATTTTTGAAGATTTTTATTAAATTTTAGGCTGAGCATAACTTATAGTCATAGGCTTAATCCGGTAATTGTCGGTTTTGCCCTTACGGGCTATAAAATGAGTTTTACATATCTAAATGACTCCAAACCTTTTGCTACTGATCACATATGATAAATAAATTATTTTAAGCCTTCTGGAAATATAAAAATATCAGATTTATGTATCAAACCCGGAAATGGCCTCTAATCGCCTTTTTAAGCGTTTTTAACGCATAGTATGTACTAAAACTATTTTAAACATACAAGGGTTGATACCTACTGATATTTGAGGCAAATTATAATATTTTAACAGTAAGCAAAGGTTGTTAAACTCAGACTTCAGTTTTGAGCTTTTCGGCTTATGTGAAATTACCAAAATATCCCTACGGGGCATAGTTTGCGATTAAATTCATTTCGGGCATAATAAAAGACATCTTACTGATGTCACAACATATATTAAGCATATTAACTTAGGAAACCTGTAAATGGCTCATATGAATACCCGTTACGCTTATTACGCGTTCGGTTCGGTTTATGTAACTAGTTTACATAAACTAGCCTAAACGGGCCAAACCTTATTGGTTTTATCTCAAAATACAGAATGTGTATGAAATACCCATATAAGACAAGTCTCTGAACATATCGGGTTTAAATCACATTCTATTCCGGTTTTCGCTTAATCATGCGTCTGAACCGTATATTCCCTTAAGACTAACCGGTCTAAGCTTAGGCTAAATTAAAGACCCGTTAGCATTCTAATTGGTTATTTATACCATCCTTCCAGACTAGAGCATTTCGGTAAATGGTACCTACGCTTACTTAAGTGAATACGGCTGAGTTATTAGATTCTTGCTATTTAAGACAGGAGCTAGCTCAGGTAAATACTCTTAACTTATTTTCCCTATACGGGCTTGGAATACGGTATAATAATACCGCTTGGTCGGGTATTGAATATTTAATCTTATTATGGTTAAATTATTGAGGTAACCCGGTTTAATCTGTATTGTTTGAAATAAAGACCTTTAGGGGTTAATGACCATGTCCTGGATATCCTTGACATCATTGTATTATAAAATGGCCACGTCTTAAGTACGGGGTGTAGGCATACACCTGACAGTTACTTAAGTAATAACGGTATCTCACTTCCATGTGGGCCTATACTTGTGGTGTGTCTGTTAATCTGACTCGGTTTCTACATCGGGCCCTGAACGTATAACGAACATGTAAATCTGTATACAAGGTTATAAATATAATTGTTCCAAGTTAAAAAGGTTAATTTTGCCTCTGTGCATTTTAATCAAATTATAAAAGATATTTGTGCCACGTGCATTCAAATCAATTTTCTTAAACTCTTTTCAAATGAGTCGGTTGAGTGTATTTACCAGTGAAAACTGACGTATTTTCCAAAAAGGTTAAGTGACAGGTACTGAACGTAATTGGCTGGAAGCTCAGGGCGCTAATAAGGAATCTTGCAAGTTCTAGGCGTCTAAAGTCTGTTGAACAAGTGATATGTTTTAAGATCCGCCTGTGGATCCTTTACTTTCCGTTGTAATACTGGATATTACTTTGTATTCGGAATGTAATAATATTTATCCTTTGCTTCCGCTGTGCATTTAAATATTGTGTTGTTTGACTATTATGTTGCCAACCACGTCACGATACTCCCCCACCGGGCCCACCGGTGACACGTGGAAATTCGGGGTGTGACAGGTTGGTATCAGAGCCAACACTGAGTGAATTAAACACTAGTCTTTTGTGTTTAATCTCAGTTACACAATTGCACATTCTTGAGTCTAGAGAAGAACATAGGACAAATTCTAATTTGTTTTTGGAGTCCTTTATTATTTTTCTGATTAAGCTCTTGCATGGGCAAATCAATTTTTATTAGAAGTCCCGTTTAGGGCAACCATATACTTGTTTAAATTTTAAAGGAATGATTATGTTTAAATTATCATTCCTATATTATAAGATCTACCATCATAATAAAATGGCAAAATCTAAAAAGGACAAGACCTAGTCACGTGTCATTTTAAGACCGGGCCAAGATGGTAGTTCCATAATTAGATTCAGATACATATTTAACACCTCAATTTAGGATTGTCCTGCGATAAATGTTAATAAGAATCTTAAGAGTGAAACCTAGCCTTCGGGTTATTTTAAGGCCGGGCCATGATGGTAAGACCTGTTTAAAAGATTCGAATCCCTGTTAACATCTGTAAATATGTTAACACTCCTGGCAGGCGTGATTCGTTAAAATCACATACGTCATTTTTATATATGGATTCTTTAAAAAGATCCCTAACCCAACTAAATGATCTCTGAATCATGGGTTTAGATCATCAATTAAGATGATCATACTTTGACCATATATTGGTAAAATAATGCCTACGGGCTATAATGTATTGTCCATTTGAGACATTGACATTTGATCTTTATGATTCCTTGTCTATGGTGGTGAGCTATGCTCAAGCCTATTAGTCTGTATGATCAATGCGATCCTGACTACTATCATCAAATGAAGATGATCATATAATGAACATCCCTTAGAAGGGAAATGCCTACGGGCTATAGTTAATGTCTTCTGAGACTAAAGACAGTGGTAGCCTACAACTCCCTGTCAAGAAAAGGTAATGAACTTTGATTCAAACCTTAATGCCTCGATTCTCTGAAATCATGGCTTATAAATTAAACTTGTCTACGCGACTAGGCCATTTGTGCTATTATTAAAACCTTAATGCCTTGATTCTCTGAAATTATGGCTTATAAATTTAAAACTGTCCATGTGACTAGGCCTTTGCGCCACCTTAATATCCTTAATGTTTTATAACTAGGATAAATTATAATAAAAAAGCTAATTGAATGTAACTAACAAATTAACCAATATGGTTTATATTACCATGGTTAATAAATCGTTTAAAACGATAAGACTGTATGAGCTTCCGTATAAACCTTGCCCTTGTTTGATTTTTATGTAGCATTTAAAGCTACATGGCTAGGTCAAAAGAAGAGAACAGTCACCCTCTGGAAAACCGCGATGATGAAAGGATTAATATAACCAGAGGAGAGCTTCGTACATTGATTGATTCAACTGTATCTAAAGCTGTAGAGGAGCAATTTAAGGAGTATAGTGAGACTAATAGTAAAGCCTCATCTGTACCCCACTCTAATTCGGTCCCTAAAACTCATTCAGAGCCGCATAACAAGCCGCCCTCTAAGAAAGAGGAACTAAAGAAGAATGACGATCGACATTCATCTAATGAACACAGTGTTCCATCCAAGAGGATAGTGTTCGATAATGAACCACATACCAAGTCCTGTACCTACAAATATTTTGTTTCCTGCAAACCCCGGGATTTCACTAGGGATAAAGGGGCAATTAATTGTATGGTCTGGTTGGATGAAATGGACACAGTTGTCGATATCAGCGGTTGTGCTGAGAGGGATGTAGTGAAGTATGTATCCCAATCATTCAAGGGAGAGGCGCTAGCGTGGTGGAAGGCTCTCATTCAAGCTGCTGGGAAGATCCCACTTTACAACATGTCATGGGAACAGTTTGTTGCTCTCATTATGGAGAACTACTGCCCCCAACACGAGGTCGAAAGAATCGAATCAGATTTCTTATCATTGGTGATGACAAACTTAGATTGTCAAGTATACCTCACCCGTTTCAATACCTTGTCAAGACTGGTTCCTTACCTAGTAACACCAGAACCCAAGAGAATTGCTCGCTTCATCGGGGGTTTAGCCCCAGAAATCAAAGCCAGTGTTAAGGCTTCAAGACCTACTACATTCAGGTCAACGGCAGATCTGTCGCTATCTCTCACACTCGATGTGGTCAGAAACAAGGCTGCCAAAACCTCTGAAGATGGAAAGCGTAAAAGGGAGGATGAGAATTCTCATCGCTCCGATAAGAAGAGGAATTCTGAAGATAAAAAGAGTTCCGGGTTTAAGAGAGACAGCCAGCAGTCGGGAGAGAAGACCAGGTGCGAAACCTGTAGGAAATACCATCTTGGGAAATGTAGATTTGAGTCTCAGCCTCTACCGTGTGGAATTTGCAAGTCAAGGGAACATAAAACCCTGGATTGCAAGAAGTTAAAAGATGCAACCTGTTATGGTTGCAACGAGAAGGGGCATATCAAGACCAACTGCCCTAGGAATCAGATGAACGCCTAGGAGATGATGCAGAATAATAACTATATAACAGATACCTTTCCATATCAAACAGTTATGCATGAATTTTATTTGATAATGGCACATATGATGCTATAAGGAATGATAAATGTTGAGAACTGTTGTCTCCGCCTGATTAAGACTCCGGTCATTTAAAACGAGATGGAAAGTGACCGATGATACTTTAGAAAATGCTCCAACAAATCCTAGATTGATATTTTATATCTATTAGGAATCGCTCTTTTCTGATACCTTTTGGCAAACTTTCAAGCTAACTAAATTCATCAGTATAATAAAGACAGATGTGACTTTTGATCCCCTGTAAAAAAGGTGATGGACTAGGTCCAACCCTTAAATGCCATTGATGGTCTTTTGTGACCTAGGCTAAGTGATATTAATATAATTTTTAAAATGACGTTCATTAAGAATGTTAGTGCCTTATTGGCCAGAATAGTTTGATGAAACCATGGTTAGTATAAAGCCATGAGGATGATGAATAGCAGTTGTCGGATCGCAACCAAGAAGTTGATTCGTTTAGTAATAAGGACTATTTTTCAGTTCCTGTAAAAAAAAATGGTGGAACCGGCCGTCCCCGGAATCGAACCTGGGTCTAGGCCACACCCTTTCGCGCGCCTAGCCAACCGAGCTAGGTGCCTAGTTTGTGAAAGTTTCCATTCTGATGAAATATAAGCACGTATAGTTGATATCTCTTTAATCTCTATCGATTTCGAATACCAATTGGTATGGCAAAAGCGCTATATGAGGATTGGTGTATCTTAATAAGTTCCATAGATTGCTTCCATGCCTGATCAGTATGGAGGTTTAATGCATGGGACCACAAAGATATCCCAATGATCATATGGTACTAAAGTCAACTAATAGTATTCAAAGAAGATATCCAGAATGAAATTGTCCAAGTAAATATTCCCGATTAAGGAATTCGTGGACTAGTAACACAAATGTGTCACTTATTTGACACAAGCAATGATGAGTGAACTGGAGCCTGAGATATGGAAATCTCTGTAACCTCCTTGTACCTTGATTATCTCCTCCTAAGATTACCCTGTTTACCCCTGGGAGGCAGGTAGAGTTAAGTTTAATATCCCATTTAGGGCTGCATTATTATGAAATCTCCAAGACAACTAGTACCATTATTGGCAGAATCGAAAACCCTGGTTAAGTAAGTTTTAAGATATAGATTCATAAAGCCAAACTCAATATCCTGAGAATTCGGTATAGTAAATTATGAAAGACGGTTCATTTTGCTTATGCATTGATTACCGCAACCCTAATTAGGCAACAATTAAGAATTGCCATCAACTACCCAGGATCGTCGAATTCGCTCGACTAACTGTAAAGCTTAGCTATTTCTTAAGATTAATTTTGAGCAATGGTTGGAATAACCATCTCACCTTAAGATAAGCTTTTCTATAATAGCTGTTATATAAGTATCAAGGCTGCTCCCTTGAAGACCTTGTATAGATGGAATGTTAAACGTCCATTGATAGGACAATAGATTGGTAAGTTCAATTATCAGGATCTGAAAGTTATAGTGGAAACAAAAAATCAGATCACACAAATCCCTAATTATCTGTAAGATGCCAATATTCGGCAGAAAATACTTCCTTTACATTAACAAATCTCGAGGTCGAGATTTCTTTTAAGGGGGTGATGATGTAACACCTCGAAAATTCACGTCCTATAATGTGTAGACACGTGTCAAATGTTTAAACGTGTGAAAGAAATATTATAGAAGGACTAAAGTTGACAATCATGGAAAGTATGTGGATATACGTATTCTAAATGTCAACAGTGAATAAATATAATATACATTAACCCTACTTGGTGCTCATACCTTCAAACGAATAAATCATGGATCATACGAAGCTAAAAGTGAGAGATTACAAACTACAGGGGCTAAATGTGTCAACATGTTTAAGTTATACGTCTGAGTGACCTTTTGACAAACCTGAAGCTTTATAACGGTTAATTATGCTCACTAGAATGCACGATTAAAATTTCATAAAGTTTCGTTTTCGTATGAGAAAGTTATGATCAAATTCGTGTACGAGGGGTTAAAGCGTAAACGTTGAAAGTTAGGACTTTTCGGGTAACAATTAAGTTAACCGGGGACTTAACAAAGTGGGTATATGTTTTAAAGCCCTTATAGATCAATTGTGAGGGTTCATAATGCAATAAACAAGTGCCTAATCGAAGCTTGAAGGGGCAAGGATCAAATCGCAAAATCTAAAATATGGATTCTGTGCAGAAGGGGCCTAGCGCGACGCGAGGGGGGCCTAGCGCGACGCGAGGGGGGCCTAGCGCGACGCGAGGGGGGCCTAGCGTCATGCTAGGGGTGCCCAGCTTCAATTTCTTGAGTTTTGGCCTGCTGAGTGCAATCTGATCGATTCTAACTCGATTCTCCACATCTCTTGACCCCTAAAACACCCCCTAAGCATCTAGGACACATGTGGGAAGGCTGTGGTGTGTGCTAGACCTTGTTGTCAACACCTTGTGGTGATTGAATTCACTATAAAAGGCCACAAGTGTTCAACACTTTCTTCACACCTTCATCTGCATTTGAGGATCACTTCTGGAGCTCAGCTTCCTCTCAAGTGTTCCCTAATCAAGCTTAGGACTTCAGTAAGTGTTCTAATCCTTTCTAAATTGAGTTTAGCTTAGTTATTTAGCTAAAAGTCAAACCGTCGTAATTACGGTTTGACTTCGAGATTAGTCAACAATGGCTCAGTCATATCTCGAATTAAAAGTAGGTATAAGTTGGTATTCATGTGGATAATAAACCCTCAAAAGGGTTCCCCCTGATTATCACTCTAACCAGGTCAAAAGTCGGGTCAAACTTGCTAAGAAAAAGTCAACAGGATACTTAAATTACAAGTTATGCATAATTAGCAATGAAGATCATATACAACCTGTTTGATCATTGTTATAACTTAGTAATAAGTGTAAGAACATGTCTAAACATGTTCAACCCGACAATTTCCTGTTTAGACCCGGTTCGAAACCGAAAGTCGCATAGTTTGACTTTCACTTTGACTTTCAGTTCTTATCCGTTTTGGTATGAATTAGAAATACCTAAGAGCTTCATTTGGACCAGGTTACATGCTAGTATAACCCTATGTGATTATACACCTCAGATCATTAGTTATCCAATTAATATGCATGATTCCGTTAATTGCTCATATGTTGACCATTATGCCCTTTTCACTTTAAAACGTGATTTTTGGAAATGTAAAAGAGTAGAAACCTTAAATACTGATATATAAACTTGGATGCAAAGTTTGACATCAGTTTGAGGTGTAGGTTAAGAGTTATGCTCGTTAGCGTAAAATTAAAGCTTTATGTTAATAAAACGGCGTATTTAGCGTATAGCCTACTTAAACGTACTTCTTGATATCAAACTCTTTACCCACTAATGTAATATATTATTTTGGGATTTTTGAAGATTTTTATTAAATTTTAGGCTGAGCATAACTTATAGTCGTAGGCTTAATCCGGTAATTGTCGGTTTTGCCCTTACGGGCTATAAAATGAGTTTTACATATCTAAACGACTCCAAACTTTTTGCTACTGATCACATATGATAAATAAATTATTTTAAGCCTTCTGGAAATATAAAAATATCAGATTTATGTATCAAACCCGGAAATGGCCTCTAATCGCCTTTTTAAGCGTTTTTAACGCATAGTATGTACTAAAACTATTTTAAACATACAAGGGTTGATACCTACTGATATTTGAGGCAAATTATAATATTTTAACAGTAAGCAAAGGTTGTTAAACTTAGACTTCAGTTTTGAGCTTTTCGGCTTATGTGAAATTACCAAAATATCCCTACGGGGCATAGTTTGCGATTAAATTCATTTCGGGCATAATAAAAGACATCTTACTGATGTCACAACATATATGAAGCATATTAACTTAGGAAACCTGTAAATGGCTCATATGAATACCCGTTACGCTTATTACGCGTTCAGTTCGGTTTATGTAACTAGTTTACATAAACTAGCCTAAACGGGCCAAACCTTATTGGTTTTATCTCAAAATCCAGAATGTGTATGAAATACCCATATAAGACAAGTCTCTGAACATATCGGGTTTAAATCACATTCTATTCCAGTTTTCGCTTAATCATGCGTCTGAACCGTATATTCCCTTAAGACTAACCGGTCTAAGCTTAGGCTAAATTAAAGACCCGTTAGCATTCTAATTGGTTATTTATACCATCCTTCCAGACTAGAGCATTTCGGTAAATGGTACCTACGCTTACTTAAGTGAATACGGCTGAGTTATTAGATTTTTGCTATTTAAGACAGGAGCTAGCTCAGGTAAATACTCTTAACTTATTTTCCCTATACGGGCTTGGAATACGGTATAATAATACCGCTTGGTCGGGTATTGAATATTTAATCTTATTATGGTTAAATTATTGAGGTAACCCGGTTTAATCTGTATTGTTTGAAATAAAGACCTTTAGGGGTTAATGACCATGTCCCGGATATCCTTGACATCATTGTATTATAAAATGGCCACGTCTTAAGTACGGGGTGTAGGCATACACCTGACAGTTACTTAAGTAATAACGGTATCTCACTTCCATGTGGGCCTATACTTGTGGTGTGTCTGTTAATCTGACTCGGTTTCTACATCAGGCCCTGAACGTATAACGAACATGTAAATCTGTATACAAGGTTATAAATATAATTGTTCCAAGTTAAAAAGGTTAATTTTGCCTCTGTGCATTTTAATCAAATTATAAAAGATATTTGTGCCACGTGCATTCAAATCAATTTTCTTAAACTCTTTTCAAATGAGTCGGTTGAGTGTATTTACCAGTGAAAACTGACGTATTTTCCAAAAAGGTTAAGTGACAGGTACTGCACGTAATTGGCTGGAAGCTCAGGGCGCTAATAAGGAATCTTGCAAGTTCTAGGCGTCTAAAGTCTGCTGAACAAGTGATATGTTTTAAGATCCGCCTGTGGATCCTTTACTTTCCGTTGTAATACTGGATATTACTTTGTATTCGGAATGTAATAATATTTATCCTTTGCTTCCGCTGTGCATTTAAATATTGTGTTGTTTGACTATTATGTTGCCAACCACGTCACGATACTCCCCCACCGGGCCCACCGGTGACACGTGGAAATTCGGGGTGTGACAAGAGTTGTTTTCGCACTTAAGATATGGAGACATTACCTGTACGGTACCAAGTGCACCATTTACACCGATCACAGGAGTCTCGAGCATATCTTCAAGCAAAAGGAATTAAACATGCGACAACGCCGATGGGTTGAACTCTTGAACGATTATGAATGCGCTATCAAGTACCATCGGGGCAAAGCCAATGTGGTGGCCGACGCCCTCAGTTGAAAGGATACCATACCTAAACGTGTGCGAGCGTTACAACTTACCATTCAATCTAGTCTTCCTGCTCAGATACGAGATGCTCAGGTTGAAGCGTTGAAAGCAGAAAACATCAGGGCTGAGTCCCTACGAGGATCAAGGAAACGGTTAGAACAAAAGGAAGACAGTGCCTACTATGTAACAGGGCGCATCTGGGTGCCACTTTACGGAAACCTACGCGAGCTTGTGATGGATGAAGCACACAAGTCTCGTTATTCGGTACATCCTGGTTCGGATAAAATGTACCACGACCTCAAGACTACGTATTGGTGGCCTGGCATGAAAGCCCACATAGCAACCTACGTCAGTAAGTGCTTGACCTGTGCGAGAGTCAAGACCGAATATCAGAAACCATCAGGCCTACTTCAACAACCAGAGATACCTAAATGGAAATGGGAGCAAATTTCCATGGATTTCGTTACTGGCCTGCCTAGATCTCAACGCGGAAATGACACTATTTGGGTAATAGTGGATCGATTGACCAAGTCTGCACATTTTCTGGCTATCAAAGAAACGGATAAGTTTTCTACTCTTGCAGACATTTACCTAAAGGAAGTGGTATCAAGGCACGGAGTGCCAACCTCCATCATTTCTGACCGTGACGCGCGTTTTACTCCTGAACTGTGGCAAGCAATGCACAAGTCTTTTGGCTCACGTTTAGATATGAGCACCGCTTATCACCCACAGACGGATGGGCAATCTGAACGCACCATCCAAACCCTTGAAGACATGCTTAGGGCATGCGTAATCGACTTTGGAAATGGCTGGGAAAAGCATCTCCCGTTAGTGGAGTTTTCATATAACAACAGCTACCACACCAGCATCCAAGCCGCTCCATTCGAGGCATTATACGGACGCAAATGCCGATCACCTCTCTGTTGGGCAGAAGTTGGTGACAGCCAAATCACTGGCCCAGAACTCGTAGTAGACACGACTGAGAGGATTGTTCAAATACGACAGCGAATGGCGGCAGCTCGTGACCGTCAGAAAAGCTATGCTGATATAGGAAGAAAACCACTCGAGTTCCAGGTTGGGGATCGAGTGCTACTCAAAGTCTCACCTTGGAAAGGTGTAGTTCGATTTGGAAAACGAGGCAAACTCAACCCGCGATACGTTGGACCCTTTGAAATCATTGAGAAAATTGGCAAAGTCGCTTACAGGCTGAACCTACCTGAAGAACTCAGCGGAGTTCACAACGTATTCCATGTGTCAAATCTGAAAAAGTGTCTGTCAGATGAGACCCTCATAGTTCCTCTCAAGGACTCACAATCGATGACCAGCTGCGATTCGTCGAGGAACCAGTAGAGATTACGGATCGAGATGTTAAGATCCTCAAGCGTACCAGGATACCTCTGGTCCGATTTCGTTGGAATGCTCTTCGTGGCCCAGAGTATACCTGGGAATGAGAAGACCAAATGAAACTCAGATATCCCCTGTTTTTCGGAAACAGTGCAACCACTACTGAGGCTGAAGCTACTGCAGAATTTCGGGACGAAATTCTAAATCAACGGGGGAATGATGTGACACCCCAGGAAAACCAGTAAACACCGCAACTTAACTAGCTTCCTCAGTAACTACGCACTAAATTTCAGGACGAAATTTTCTTAACAGGGGGAGAATGTGACAACCCTCGAAATTTCATGTATCCGTACGATTCATTTATGTTAATTAAAGTGCTTGGTGACTGTGTTGAATAACTTAACTGTTTCCTGATTACTGATTACTGTGTCATATTTACATGTGTTTGTTAACGTACTAGGCTTGTGCAGAAAACTTGACTAAATGGTCCTGAATATTTTCCTAAGTGTTAGGAATTAATTATGTTACAAAAATATACCTATAAGACACCTTACGGAACAATTAAACAAATTAATGAAACAGTATCCGACCGAACAACCGGACATTACCCGGGACACCAAAATTTTGTCAGAAATATTATTTTATTATTCTTAAATAATTATGGTCTCAAAAATTCCCCACGCACTATAGAAACATGGCATACACTCACTATTCTAGAAAATACCCTTAACCTCCTAATTATTTACCCACTAATCATCAAATTTTACAATTTACCCCCCCCCCCACCGAATTTTTAGCCCTTGGGACCCACCACATCTTCACAATCATTACTTATGGATTTGTGAATATTTCCAAGGTGATAGGTTGCTTGTTGCATTGTACAAGATATTCAATCATGACACATAGCCCCCAAAATCTCTACATAATCCACTCAAGATCATTCACTCTCTCACTTCACTCCTCTCTCTCTCTCTTTCGGCTCACCCAGAGCAGCCACCATCACCACCACTTCACAACCATAAACATCCATCATCAAGTTCCATTAAGCTTCAAAGGTGATACAAGAAGGTTGCAACTTGTGGAAGCTTCAAAAGGGCCTTTGTTCTTGCTTGTTCATCATCGTTCCTTATCATCTTCTTCACTAAGAATCATCCCTAGATTTAAGCTAGTAGTAAGTTCCTTATGTCACCTTTGTTCATCTTGTTTCATGATTAAAAGCTGTAATATGTTAAATCTACAAGAACACTAAAAAGGGCTTAAACAAGAAGATGAAACATGATGTAAAAATGTTAGTATGAAGTTGTTTGGATATATTGCTGATTTCTTGCTGAGTTACTTGTTAATATTGAGTACTAGAAATGTTGTTGATCATTATGCATGTTAACGGAACCAATCTAACTCGCATTAGAATGTAAAAGCTGAAAAACAGAAAGCTGCTTGCTGATTACAGCCAACTTCAGTTGGCTGTAACCGAACCTTAATAAAGCAAAAAATGTATTTTCTGAACTCTAGATTTATGTATTATGAAATACGGTTCTAATGGCACTGGAATCATAATTTTTGGACTTCGTTTACTATTTTTAAAGGGTCATTTTGTAACAGCAGCTCAAGCTGCATTTTTGCTGCTGAAAATAGATGTTATATTTTTGGTCATAACTGGAAATCTATGATGAATCAGCTCATGAAATTTGTACAGTAGATGACAACTGATGTATTTGTAATTACCCCACTAGAATTTCGTAAATCGGACGCTCGATTAATTTTAAATAAATTATTCCGTGGACTGTGGTCAGAAAAAGATAAATCTGAGTTCAGTCCGGAAAATGAATTTTTATAAAATATTGGTGATGAATTGGATCCCGAGATTTTTACACAATAATTTTTGGATCGATTAAGACCCTCTGTAAAAATTTAGGAATTTTTGGAACATGTTAACTATTTTATTAAAATCTCCGAAAACAGCCCAGTTTTGAATATAAAAGCTGAAATGACTTAAGTCGTAAATTGCGTGTCTAAATGTCGGGTATGTTATCTGTGAATGATATAACATGTTATATGTGTTATGTGCATTATCGTATGTATGTTTTGAGTGGGGAATGGATGGGAAGTATATATATGGGCATAAACAATTAAAGTGATGCATGTTATATGATAGATACGTGTAGGAACTTTGTGCTCTATTTAAAAATCACTAAATGACTAACTGGTAATCATATTGGGACGTGATTGACCGACCTTGACTGTTAGCTATATTTGAGAATCTAACCGAGCAAACCGAGGTGAGTTCACACACTTTCTAAGGCATGGGATTCCCGGTGGTTGGGAATGGGTTAAAGAACTTAAAACGGAAATCTACATATCCTCATTGGGTAGGATATGTACGGCCATCCTCCATAGGTAGGATGCCATAATTAATCCTACGAATTCTCCTGGTGCAGAATACGTACGTTCGTCCTCCTGGTGTTGGACAACAAACTTAAAAACTAGCTAGACAAAACTCTATCAATAAGTCCCTCTTCATTATATCGACTTAATTGCCGAGGCCAATGGCGAGCGGGTCATTAGTTAATAGCGCTATTAGGTTTAACGAACCTCACACCGTGCCAGTCGGACGGGCGTGTACTAATGGACTATGGCAGATTATCAGTGATGATAGACGCTGATATAGGGCACAACTTATTTGCATAGTAGTCGATATCATACTGTCTAGTAGTTCAAACGGGGAAAGCCCCCACTGATTATGGTTACGGTTTGGGTAATGAAAAAGGAACTGGTTAAACATACTTTTAACTACGGGGTAACCCCCACGGCAATTAAGCCAACGAAAGTCAAACCGCGTTTTTCAGAAACAACTTAAAACTAAACAACCAAACGTGAACTCACTCAACTTTGTTGTTGACTCGTTGTTACATGCCTTACAGGTCGTTAAACGCTTGGAGCTTGCACGAGGAAGGATTCGTTGTGGTGTACGGACTGTTACGTTCCGTGCTTATTATTTAAACCCTTATGAACTTATTAAACTTGTGTTTTGAACTTTAACTTATAAACTATGGACTTATGCTTTTTGGATTTACTTTTATGCTTCCGCTGTTTAAACTAAACATGGTTAACTAGCTTTGGTCACCAATCGTATTGTGGTTGGTCTTATTTACTTAATTACGATGTTCAATATGATTGGTGGCTCGATCCTGGTCACGTCACGCCTCCAAGCGGTGATACCCCGCATGGTGGATTTTGGGGGTGTGACAAACCACTTCTCTCACACTTGCCACCACTACAGCACCAACACCCACCATCATCATCCATTTTCCATCTTTTAGAGTGTGTAGTAGTCTCGGGATCCAAGATCGATCATAAGAGTTCTTGTCAAACAAAGGTCATGCTTGGCTAAACTCTTACATCACTTGGTGAAGACAAATCTTTTATGTATTACTTTTTGATTTCCAACCTTTGGCTCCTTTTTATTTGGGTATGTATTAATGACTTTAATAACTAGTTTTCTATATTGAAGGTGAATATTACTTAATCATTCTTCATGTTTTGTTGATTCACCCATTCATGTCTTTACGATCTATATAAAGCACGTTAACCCTGGAAGGGGGTTAGAAGGGTGGTTGGGTAAATTCTATGTCTCGTTCAGTGTATAGATCCTGTGAGAACCTAGTTCAAGCTTAGTAAGACTTCACGTGTGGGTGGTACAATCTGCCTCGGGAGAAGTAAGAACCGCTTGAATCCCTTATCTATAAAATACTATTAAAACTTTAAACCAACCTTGCGGGACTGTATCCTTTCTGACTCAGACCAATAGGTTGAGGGTAATGCTGCCTGGAAGGGGGCCTACCACTTTTCGCATTAATAACTTACTTAATTATCTTTCAATAATCCGACCTTGCGGGACTGTATCCTTGCTGACTCAGACCAATAGGTTGAGGGTAACGCTGCCTGGAAGGGGGCCTAATACTATAACTTAAAGATGATATCTTAAAATGCCCTAAGTGCGGAAATCATTAAAGGATACATAAAAGAGGAGTTGGAACCAAGTGATTCCTTCTTGTCTATTTGTTTGGAACCAAGTGATTCCTTCTTGTCTATTTGTTTTTCCTTCTTATCTATTTTTTTATTTTTATTCTCTAGTTTATCTTTTTATTACTTTTAAAAACTTTTTATCAAAATTTGGTTAGATTAGACGTTAACGATAAGCCGGTACTAAAAGCTCTAGTGTCCTTGGACGACCTCGGTATCTTGCAATCACTATACTACGTCCGCGATGGGTGCACTTGCCCTAACGTGTGTAGAGTGATAGTATTATATCGTGTTTTATAAATTTAAAACTTGATGCACGAGTAAAAAGAGCCTAAAATATATCTAAAAATTATAACAACACCCCCACACGTCAAGTTTTTGGCGTCGTTGCCGGGGACACAAGGATTTTGAGAAAATATAAAATTAACGACCTAATCATTTTTATCTTTTCTTTTTAGGTTTTTCTTCTTTTTCCTTAAATTTTTCACTTTCTGCAAAAGTAACACGCGACCGTGTCATCTCTCTAGTAACATTAAAGCTATTTTCTACCAAATACAGACTGCAGCACAGGGCCGTGTCAGATCAACACTTTATACGAAAATAGTAACCGGCTGATCCCGACGGTTAAAAGCTTTCTGGAAAACATGGATTTTTATGATTATTTTTACCCCCGCCACTCTTACGGTGAATGGTGCGAGTTATGTGGAGAAGAGCATAAAGACTTAGAATGTGGCATTCTAAACTTCACTCCCCTCTACTTAGCCCCATCATTTTCTTGAAACGATCACCTTAAGATGGGCGGGAGTAAAAACGATGACAACGTCCATCCACCTGAACTCTAACAACTCTCTTACCTAGGAGACTTAGAAGATGTAAGTCAAATAGAAAAAAGGATTCTCCAAAAATTCAAGGAAATAGATTCCATGATAAAGGCACGATGTTCATCAAGGAATTTTAAATGAAGGAGAATCGATCGAGGAGCCATCAGGTACAAACAACACCGAGACCAACAAACCTACCCTAGACACTTGTGAAGACGAAGGCGATAGTCGTCCCTGTTTCGATTTTGTGATGACGGTCCCCTTTACAATGTGTGAATTCCACGCTGACGGTTTGGACAGGAGCGAGCCGACTCATACCTTCTTTAACAAGAGCCTAGATAAGGTAAATGAGGGATGGTTCTGTTTTCCCATTTTTAAAGTAGGATTCTATCTTTCTGACAACCTCTTACGTTTTCGTACCTCTCGCCAGAGCCTAAGGTATATTCGGAAATATGGTGTTGTTCCAACCAGTAAGGAACCACCCAATAACGGACAATTCCTTAAAAACCCTAGACAAAACTTCATAAATACCCTGAAACACGGGGCCGTGTTTCTCGAACAAGGGGTCTTGTCCTATTTTCTTCCAAAACATGGGGCGTGTTGGATAAGCAAGGGGTCGTGCCCCTCGTATATTTCAACACGGGGCCGTGTCAATCATGACGTAGGTTGTGTTTCACTAACGGACAACGTTCTCTGACTCATGCAGGCGACACGGGGCCATGTTGCCCAGACACGGGGCTGTGTCGACGTGCTGTCACTGTCTATAAAGTCAGCCTTGAGGAGAATGTTTGGAGCCATTCTAAAAAGACCAAGATCCTGTAGATCTTGCACACATACCCAAAAAGGTATGTTCTTGAAAAGGTTTCATATAACCTCTTGTCTTTACTTCTTATAGTCATTTCCTCTTCTTCCTTCCACCAAACCTCCATTGAAGCTTCAAGCTCAAAATGCTTCAATAGGAGGTCAAAAGCATGATTTTTAGCTCAAGGTTTTGCAAATCTACTATAGTAAAACATTATTTTAAGTTATTTACGTCCAGAAAAGCAAGAAATCAAACACATTTAACATAAATAAAATTTCTTGATCTAACATTCCAGAACTGGTGGTGTCGCACGGGGCCGTGCTAATTTGTCTGTTATTTCAAAATCGTTAATGCTTTGTCATATTTCCTAAAATGTCAAGCCAATAGAGCGGAAAATCGTCAAACAGCTCAAGGAATAACCGCCGAGGAAGGAGACTTTCTCTTGAAGCTAATCTCGTTTAATACGTTAGTACTTTAAGAGAGTCTCTCGAGGAGATGACCGCGGTAGAAGAGGTTCTAATCGACCGAGTGAACTACCTCTTCATGGGATTGGAAGATTGCTTTAGGGAAATCAACCTTTTTACACCAAAGGTTGAATATCTTGGTTGTGCCTCCAATGGAACCAGTTTGGCCTCAAGAAGATTGGAACCTTGCTAACGAGATCATCCACCCCACTGGATGGGAAGATGAGGTACAAGAACCTCCTCCTCTTAATGTCACCTTTGAGGTTCCGACCAATCCCGCTCCCCTACCTCAAGAAGAAGTTGATGAGGAACCCTTTATCTTCCTTCCGAGGGAGATAGAGGAAATGCTCATCGACCTCTAAGCGGGTACTTCCGGAAATAGCTTAAAGTCCTCTGAAGAATAACCTCGGTTTTCACTTAACATTCGTAGATCTAGGGAGTAGCTATTAGGGGTTTAAATAAGATCTCGTGGGGGCACCTCTCAAGAATCTATCTATTTATTCTAGGTCAATGTAGGATTGTAATTTTTATTTTCTTTATTCGGATGGAATGAAAGGTATTTTGGATGGTGGTAACAATAAATGTGTAAATGAAATTGAAAATGCCAAAGGGACGTTGAAAAAAGGACCCCATGCACGTAAACGAGAGTCTTCCGCTTCAAAAACTACAGATCAGTGTCTGCAGTATAGGGTCGTGCCCACCTGGCACGCCCCCGTGCCCAACTGTCTGATGTCAAAAAGTTTCTGCCGAGAAGGTGGCACGGCCCGTGTCAACTCAGCACGACCCCGTGTCCACCATGCTGTAAGTTTTCTGTTCAACATTGTTACTGGCACTTTGGCCACGGCCCACGGGGCCGTGTCCCCATAGCACGCCCCCGTGCTGCAAATGCCAGTAACCATAAAAACTGTTATTTTCACCCACTTTTTACACATTTAATCAAAACAAATCCTATTTGGGACACATTGAGGACAATGTGTAATTTAAGTGTGGGGGGATGTTAAAACCTTGAATCGTTTGTCCTAAAAACAAGCCTTACACAAAACTCGGCTTGGAAAACCATTAATCACCCCAAACTTTTTCAAAATTTTTTATTTTCTTTTTACTTATCTTGGTATAGTTGGGTAAAATAAGTTTTAAAAATTATGTTTTTACTAATTTACACCTGATAGCGTCATGATAAAAAGAATCAATTAAGAATATTATAAAAACGGGCATAATAAATCTTTATAAATTTGATTATAAATACATTTTTACACTATAACCTCTTTTCCCACAAAAGTGAGTTTTGAACCTTTGCCAAGCATACAAATACACATACAAATACACATCCATACTAATTGCTCAATTTTTGCTTCTTGTGTGAATAGCCCGTTTGGTTCTTATAAATCTAGAACTTGCCAAAGCGATACATTCCAAATCCTTACCGACACAATCCAAGTAAGTAAATGATGGAGGCATTAGGACTAAACCCATTTTTCACTTCAAACCTTTATTTTTCTTTTCTTTATTTACAAAAAACATTCCCCTAGATAAACCCCTTTGAGCCTTAACCCTTTTTGTTTCTAAACCCGCAAAAATACATACTTTTGCAAAAAAAACCACCCACATCCACAAACCTTTTTTATTTTACACCCTTTATTTTTGTAAAAGATCGGTTATAAAAATTACAAGTATGGCTCAGTTTCAACTTTGGTAAAAAAAAGCCAAAGTATTTTCTACTGAGCCACAAAGCAATGGAAAACCGATACTTTTTACGATTTTCGCCATTTTTACCAAACATACCTACCCGAACCACAACCTACCCTTTAAAGCCCTTTTGATATTTACGAGGATTAAACGTCACAAAGGAAGAGGTTTGATTGTTTTTCAAGCCTATAGTAGGAGTAAGTTCCAAATCGGGCACGAGTGTTTCCACTTAAACAACTTCGGCCGAGTGTTGAGTGACCACGTGTGAGGTGTGTAAGTTTGTATATAACAAAATGGAATTTTATAAAGGCATATTATGCCCAAAACAAATA
The DNA here is from genome assembly GCA_030545235.1 of Helianthus tuberosus. NCBI lineage: Eukaryota > Viridiplantae > Streptophyta > Magnoliopsida > Asterales > Asteraceae > Helianthus > Helianthus tuberosus. Next base: position 2,471,713 of record CM060390.1, read on the forward strand.
ATTTCTCTTAATTTGTGTTTTAAATAAATCGTGACGAATAAGATTGTAAATAAAATAAAAATAAAATAAATTTAGAACTTGGATTCCCAACACTCTAAAGATAAGCCCAAAACTTCTCTCCTACCTATTCCGTTTGGGTGTGTAAGCCACGATATAGAGTTTCGCTTGAGGACAAGTAAAGATTCAAGTATGGGGGTATTTGATGTGTGTAAAATACAACATTTTTTGTTTTTATTTTCTAGTTTAAAAATTTTTCAGTACTAATGTTGGAAAAAACATGTTTCTTTGTTTCTTTTTAATTTACAGGAACAAAAGAGCTTAAACGGACAAAAGAAGCAAACTAACAGCAGAAACCAACATAAGTACAAAGAATGAGGATTGACACAACTCGCCAAGTGATGCGTGTGAGTGTCGTATAGTTTTTAATGTATATTTTAAGCCCTTTTTAACACTTTAGTCAAGTTTTAAATTTATAAAACATGATATTTACTAACACTAAACACACATATGGGCAAGTGCACCCATCGTGAGCATAGTATAGTGTTGGTAAGATACCGAGGTCGTCCAAGGACACAAGAGCTTTTAGTACCGGTTTATCCTCAACGTCTAATCAAATAAAAAATTTAGAAAAAAGTTTTAAACTAGAAAATAAAAACAAAAAATGCTGAAAAATAAAAATAAAAACAGATAGACAAGATGAATCACTTGGATCCGACTCGTATTTAGTGTAACCTTTGATTATTTTCGCACTTTTGCACTTTTTAAGAGATTATCTTAGTTATAGTAGTAGGCCCCTCTTTTGAAGGTGACGTTACCCTCAACCCAGTAGTTTGAGTCAGTAAGGATACACTCCTAAAGGGTTGGATTATTGAAAGATAATTAATTAAGTTATTAATGCATAATGTGGTAGGCCCCTCTTTTGAAGGTGACGTTACCCTCGGCTAAGTAGTTTGAGTCAGCCGGGATACAATCCTAAATAGCCGGGTTAAAGTTTTAATAGTAGTTTACATATGAGGGGGTCAAAGAGTTCAGACCCCCGCCATCCAATACCAGTGGGTATTGAAGGAGGTCCTACTAAAATTGACCCAGGTCCTTGCAAGATCTATACACTAAACAAGGCAAGACTCTTACCAAACCATTCCCTTAACCCCCGACCAGGTAGCCAACATATCTCCATATAGACCGTGGAGATATGAATGGTGAAAATCTTTTATTTTATATAGACAGTAAAATAATGCCAAGACACCACGGACAAATGATAAGGAAGATTCACCTTCAACATAAGAAACTAGTTATTAAAGTCATTAATACATAACCAAATAAAAAGTGTGAAAATATTAAAAATAAAAAGTATTACACTAAACACTTGTCTTCACCAAGTGATGTAAGAGACTTAGGCAAACATGGCCTTTGATTGTCAAGAACTCTTACGATCAATCTTGGACCCCGAGTCTACTCACACACTCTATGATGGATGATGGTGGTGGATGTGGGTTGTGATATTGGTGGTGGGTGGGTGAAGTGTGAGAGAGGTGGTTTACCAAGGGATGAGTTGCAAGTGAGCCAAGCACCCCTATTTATAGCCTGCACAGAAGCCCGGAAACGGCCCCGTATCCACCCATCTTCTCTTTCTTCATTAAATGCAGTTTGTCTGCATTAGTTGACCACGCCCCCGTGTCTGCTGGGCACGACCCCGTGTGTAGAAGCGTATCTGTACTATCAAGATTTGCCTTGATTATGCGAATCTTAGCGTTGAACACGGCCCCGTGTCCGCTGGGCACGCCCCCGTGGTGGGTGATATAAGCTTCTACAACTTTGTCTTTTCTGCAGACACTTGGGCACGCCCCCGTGCTCATTGAGCACGGGGCGTGTTCAGCCTTCTGTTCTCTTGTTTTTGCTTGGGAGGATGCTATCGAGGGGTCGGGTATGCCACGTTTATTCCTTTTCTTGTATTATTGTTAGATTTGGCTGCATTTTTGCTTCTTTTGTTTATTTGAGCTCATTTAATCCTGAAAATACAAAAGGAAGACAAAAACACACTTTTTCCAACATTAGTACTAAAAAAGGGTTAAGTTTATGCCACATTTGATGTAATTTATATGTTTCATTTTGCACACATCACCAAGCCCCCATCCACATCTAAACCAACAAAATAACAAGAACAGGCGCTCTGGCACGGGGCCGTGCCCAGTCAAGATTCTCTGCAGAAGAAAAGACAACAACAAAATACAAACCAGACACACCAACACGGGGTCGTGCTAACGCAACAGGGGGCGTGGTCAACTATAAGATTCGCAGAATCTAAGATAGTACAGCAAGTACAATTGCCATGGGCTGTGCCGTTGATACACGGGGCCGTGTTAGTACAAGGTCTGACACTGTAGTAAATGAAGAGGAGAGAGAATGAAGGCCACATGGCCGTTCCAGGAGGGCATAGAGCCGTGTTGATTGTCTGACTTCAGCAATAAATAGTGGTTCTTGGTTTCATTCCAATCCATCCCTTGGAAAACCACTTTTCTCACACTTACCACCACTCCACAACCACTACAACACCAACACCCACCACCATCATCCATTTTCCATCTTTTAGAGTGTAACACCTGCGTCCCTAGACTTTTATCTATTTGACACTTTTAGCCCCTATACTATGAGATGCTTGACACTTGTGATGCTAGGTGATGCTTGAATCTTGAAACTTTGTGAGTCTATGATGCTTTGACACTTGATTCTTAATACTAGACCCTGGATACTTGAATCTTGATATTTAATACTATGATTCTTGAGGCTTAATTCTATGATTCTTTATACTTGATACTTGGAAACTATGATTCTTGATACTTGAGACTTGGAAACTATAATTCTTGATACTTGATACTTGGAAACTATGATTCTTGATACTTGGAATCTAGATTCTTGACTCTTGATACTTTGGTGCTTGACTCTAGAGACTCGTGAAACTTGAGACTTCGTTGAACGAGGGACTAGAGTCTTGTCACTTGCGGAAACTATGAAACTTGGAAACTTTTGTGTTAATAATGTAATCTAGTCATGTGATACTATTACCTAATAATACGAAACGCAACGCTTAATCTAACTCGCAAAACGAATCAAATACGGTGAAACGGAAAGAATGGGATTAACCGAATGACAATCCGATCGGATGACCATCCGATCGGATGGCCATTCGATCGAAGTGTCATCCGATCCGTGCACACCGCCTTACTCCCTCTCTCTAACACTATAAATAGGACTGTCACATCATTCTCACTGATGTGACAGCCTCACTCGATCCAGACGCACACACTCCCCTTTTTCTTCCATTTCTCGGTGATTTCGGTACGTTTTACACAAGGTTCTTGTACATATTTGATCTACACGTTATTCTCTACATGATTCTTCTTTGAAATCTCACTTTTCACCATGAAGTCTCTAAGATTTAAGCTCTTGAGGGTGACGTCACCTTGGTGGTTTGTACAAAGTATGGGGTGATGTCATTCCTGCCAAGATCTAGCTCAGATCTAAGGAATTTCATGTGTTTACACTGAATCTTAACTAAATCTAGACTTTTTCAGCTAAAACCTATGTTTTCTCTCATCTTTTCTTAACTTTTCATTTAAAAATGGTGGAATCCGGATCTGAACGGACTGAAGACTTGATGAATAGTCTTGAGTCAGCTTGGAAATGGATTGTTGCCGGAGAACATGACTGGAGTACGGATTCCGACATAATCACCATCACGAACAAACGACTGATCGAACTGGGGAGATTCCCATCCGATCAGACCGGTTGAACGTTGATGTGGTTGCCATTGTCTCAAGACGTACCGTGTCGTCACCATCGAACCAAAAACTTAGAAACTTTACAAGTTTGTGAACGGGACAAGGACAACCCAATCGAATGGCAATCCGATCGGATAGCCATCCGATCGAACTGCCATCCGATTAGGTGACACTTGCCTCGTAACCTTAAACATTTTAGAAACTGTGAATCTTGATCGTTGAATGGCAATCCGATCGGATAGCCATCCTATCGAACTGCTATCCGATCGAGGTGACAATGTGTCTTGGAAATTTGAACACTTGGTAACTATTTGGAATCTTGACACTTGGATCGAATGACCGTTTGATCGAATGGCCATCCGAACGGATGACCATCCGATCGGATGGCAATCCGTCCCTCCCTCACAACAGTCGCATCAATCGAATAGCAATCCGATCGGATAGCCATCCGATCGAACTGCCATCCGATCCGGTGACTGGTCCGACACTTTGCGCGATCTCGTAATTATGTCCGACACTTATCTATTGTAATCTAATCAGGCTAAACCTAAAGAGCTCCCTTTGATCCAATAACAGTTAACCTGTTAAGCAATCGCTGTGAGTATACTCGATCCCTTTTGTTTTTAAACTTTGGGATGCAACATGTATTCTATTAAACTATGATACTTGAAACTTTTGGAATCTAAACTCTCAAAATTCAGAGAACAAGCAGATTGAAGGAAATGATGTGAAGGAATAAGTGCAAACCCACCTTTATTTATAGTTTTGGGGATTGCACGAGATCGTGACAAGTGTCGGGAGGGATAACCAGATGATAACAAGTGTCAAATGGTTTTAAATTTCAGTGGGCAAGCCCCTAGATTGAATTATGTGAGAGTGGAAACCATTTTCAGCAAAACCCAGCAACTAAAACCAGCTTTCTGCTTCTGATCATGTCTCGCGGCGTGCGTAGGGGATCTGTGTGGCCTTACGCGACCCGCCTGCATCTCAGATCAGCAAATAAGACTTTCAGCATATGCAGTTTCAGTCCCTGTACTTAATAAATGTCATTTCTGACACATGTAAGGCGCGTTAACCTCATTTCAAGGCTCTACTATGATTCCTAAACATAGGGGACATGAAACATGCTCAAAAATATGTCGGATGTCGGTTCGTTTGGCCGTACGGTCACGTTGTTCGTCTAATTACGACGAAACACGAACGGATGCGAAAAATGACTCAAATTACGCGACGAATGGAATTTTATCATGCCGATCACTAAAATAAAATATTTTAATGGTTACATAAATTTTTGGATGTCTGGATATATTCAGAATGTAAGATATGTTTGAAAATGCAAACTTGTGCACTTTTTGACACTTTTAGTCCCTGCTTGACTTAAAAGTTTATTTTTGCGCACCAAACACCTCCAAGCCTATATCTAAGCTATATAAAGGATAATTAGGGCATGTTAACTCATGGTCATATTTCGGAAAGTCCAATACCATACAAATCGACATACTTTTGCAGTTTGACGCAAATAGTCCTTTAATCGCACAAAGTAGCGCGAAATGTTGTTTAATGATATCCAAGCCTTCCATGGCCCATAATGGGTATTCCCAAGAATGATTTTAAATATTTCTACGCTCTCGTTCTCTTAAATGGTCACCAAAAGGCGTAGATTCAAAAGTTGACACTTTTGGTCGCTCTAATGCGCAAACTTGCGCATATCATCGTTTAATAGCCTCGAAGCCTTATCTAATCCATATTAGGCATTTTTGAGAGTATTATTAAATATCACGATGCTTCGGGTTCGCTAAAAGGTCATTCAGAGGTATAATTAAACATATTGACACTTTTAACCCCTTAAACTTACAAAGTTGAGCGTAACGTCACTTAAAGGCATAAAAACTTTAGGCGGCCAATAATTGGCATTCCCGAGAGTATAATAAAATATCATGAAGCTCCCGGTTTGTTAAAAGGTCACTCAGAGGTAAGAATTAACATGTTGACGCTTTTAACCCTTCATCGCGCAAACTTTCAATTAATTACGCAAACGGCTACACTTGATCAACAAGTGATTAGTGAATATAATCACCATAAAAGGTTACTCAGAGACTTATTTTAAGTACATTAACACTTTCAGTCCTTTTATAATCAAAGTTTTTGATTTTTCAAAAAATTAGTCCCTTAAATTCAATGTTTGACTTTATTAGGGTTTATTACACGTGTCAAAACATCATTGGCCGTGTTTTTTACGAGGTGTTACATCCTCACCCCCTTAAAAGAAATTTCGACCTCGAGATTTGTTAAAGTAATGGGAGAACTTTCTGATGTATCATGGACTTAATCTCCATAGCATATTTTGGCCTCTAAAGGCGTCTCAGTTGACCTATACAATAGGTACATACTTTCCTTCAGAGTTTCTTAACCTGTCAATCCTTAATCGATACGGGTTTTTCATCAAACCATAAATTTCATTAGTCTGCATGTCATTATGCGACAAATGCTTTCGACTTATTGGCGAAATACATATCCTTAAATCACTAATGTGGGTCACATTGATTTCTATCAAGTTCCTCAGGTAAATTTTAGCTTATAGGTTACAAATCTTGATATATTCGATTTCCTCGAATGATCCTATATATCAGAACTTAGCTAGCCCGAAAATTTAAAAATTTCAGCACACCCTTCTTGGAGTGATACATTCAATTGAACCTTATTCCTTATTAAGGATTTAAGAGGTTCGCGACTTTCATTAGTCCTTGATTTTCTGCCAATTGCTGGCAACTTTCAGATGATTATGAATTTGCATGATCTTATTCGTTGTTTCCAAGGCAACCTTCAGATCCTGATAATTGGACTTACCAAACTTTTGTCCAACAACAAACTTATGACATTTCAATTATACAAGGTCTCCAAAGGAGCGGCCTTGATACTTACATAACAACTATTATAGAAAGCTTATTTAAGGTGAGATGGTTATTCCAACCACTGCTTAAAATCAATCTTAAGGGATAGCTATTCCTTACAGTTAGTCGAACCAATCGACGATCCTGGCAGCTGATGGCGATTCTTAATTGTTGCCTAAATAGGGTTGCGGTAATTAATGCATAAGCAGAACGAATCGTCTTTCTTAGTTAATAATATTGAAATTCTTAGAAACACGAATTTGGCTTTAAGAATCTTTATCTTAAATTCGTCTAATTAGGGTTTCTATTATTCCCTAATTGATGGTACTAATTAACACGGAGATTTCCCATACTGCAGTCCTAAGCGGAACATTAATCATAACTCTACTAGTCTTCGGAGGTAAACAGGGTAGTCTTAGAAGAAGATAATCAAGACACAAAGAGGTTACAGAGATTTTCCAAATCTCAGGCTCCAGTTCATCCATCATTGCCTGTGTCAGATAAGTGACACATCTATGTTATGAGTCCATGGATTCCTTAATCAGAGACATTTACTTGGATAATTCCATTCTAGATATCTTCTTTGAATACCATTAGCTGACTTTAATACCGTATGACCATTGGAATATCTTTGTGGTTCCATGCATTAAACCTCCATACTGATCAGGCATGGAAGCAATCTATGGAACATATTAAGATACACCAATCCTCATATGGTGCTTTTGTCATACCATCTGGTATTCGCAATCGATATGGATCAAGAGATATCAATTACATATGATGATGCACTTCATTTGGAGAGAGGGTACACTAGAATTTCACGACTGAAGATTTCTGACAGGAACAGAAGAAATGGTTCCTATGATTTTCGCCTGTAAGTTTTACCTTACACTTAATATCTAGGGTTCTTATGGAAGACTTTAAGAGTTTGCTATACTTGTAATTTATGAAGGATTTATTGGTATCCTATTCAAAACAGAACTCTTAGCGTTTATTCTACAGGCAGATTAATAACTTACAAATTTATTATCCATAAACGACTTATCTGCACCCGAATCGAACAATACCTTTTCATATACATCATTGATAAGGAACGTACCGGTTATAACATTTTCATCTTGCATGGCTTCTTTTGCACCCATCTGGAAGACCTTAGCGTTGGCCATCTTAACTTCCTCAAGCTTCTTTGCATATTTTGGCCAATTTGACTTGATATGCCCTTTCTCGTTACAGTTGTAACAAGTCGCGTCTCCTATCTTCTGGCATTCTAATGTTCTATTCTCATTAGATTTGCAGATCCCACAAGCCCTAGGCTGCTATTGGGATTTTGATTTGAACCTACACTTCCCATAATGGCGCTTCTTGCAGGTCTTGCATACAGGTTTCTTGTTGGGTTTTTGTTTGTTCTTTTTCTTAGAACTCTGGGAGTTATCTTCCTCCCTTTTCCTTTTTAGTTCATCCTTTGCATTAGAGGCATGAACAAGATCCTTCTCGTGGGTAAGGAAGGGTGGTCTGGGATGAGATTTGGAGCAAGTAGCATTGGGCTCCTTGAACTTTTTCACGGCCTTCCTCACAGCTTTTCCAACAGCTGTGTCTATCATAGTTTGGAGAACATCTTTGGAAATTCTGAGGTTCACAATTGTAGCATCATTATCATGTGTTGCATCATCCATAACACAATTGACGGCTGTCTTATCCGAGTTTGTCATTCTCGATATTTGGTTCCTAACACCAAATAAAACAATTACTTAGTTGCAATCCAACAACCGCTATTCATCATCCTGATGACCTAACATATACTAACCATGGTATCATTTAACCATACAGGCTAATATAGTACGAACATTCTCAATGAACGTTATTTAGATACGTATATATATCAATTATACTTAGCCTAGGCCATAAAAGACCATCAATGGCAATTAAGGTTTGGACCTAGTCCATCACCTTTTTGACAGGGGATCAAATGTCACATCTGTCTTGATCATATTGATGGTTTTGGATAGTTTGAAAGCTTGTCATAAGGACATTGGATAAGAGCTATTCTTAGTGGATGTAAAGCATCCATCTAAAGTTGTTGAAGTATTCTCTAATGTATCATCGGCCAATTCTACCTTGCGTTATATGTCTAGAGTCCTATTCGAGCGGAAACAATCGTTTGCAATATGTATTGTCCACAATAGACTTATCTTTGCCAGAATCAAACGAATTCCCGCATAAACATCATTGATAAGGAAGGTACCTGATGTTATCTTTCTGTACTGCCTCCTGGGTGTTCATCTGGAAGACTCACGCGTTTGTTTTCTTGGCCTCTTCAGGCTTCTTCTGATTCCTAGGGCAGTTAGTCTTGATATGCCCCTTTTCGTTGCAACCGTAACAGGTTGCGTTCTTCAACTTCTTGCATTCCAAGGTTTTATGCTCCTTGGACTTGCAGATTCCACAAGGTAGAGGCTGAGATTCAAATCTGCATTTCCCGAGGTGGTATTTCCTACAGGTTTTGCACTTGGTCTTTTCACCCGACTGCTGGTTGTCCTTCTTAAACCCATAACTTTTCTTATGATCTGAGTTCCCCTTTCTCCTCTTATCGGAGTGATGAGAATTCTCATTCTCCCCCTTACGCTTTCCATCATCAGAAGCTTTGGCAGCCTTGTTTCTGACCACATCGAGTGTGAGAGATAGTGACAGATCAGCCGTTGACCTGAATGTAGTAGGTCTCGATGCTTTCACACTTGCCGTTATTTCTGGGGCTAGACCCCCAATAAAGCGAGCTATACGCTTTGGTTTCGGTGTAACCAAGTAAGGAACCAATCGAGACATGGTATAGAAACTTGTAAGATATGCCTGACAATCTAAGTTCTTCATGACCAATGTCAAGAAATCAGTCTCGATTTTCTCAACTTCATGTTGAGGACAATAATTTTCTTTGATAAAAGCAACAAACTGATCCCAAGTCAAGTTGTATAACGGGATCTTCCCTGTAGCTTGGATCAGTGATCTCCACCAAGCTAGAGCTTCTCCTTTGAAGGATTGTGAAACAAACTTCACAATGTCTTGCTCTGTACATCCACTAATATCAACAACGGTGTACATCTCATCGAGTCACGTCATGCAATCGATGGCTCCCTTTTCTCCTGTGAAGTCTCTGGGATTGCAGGAGACAAAATATTTATACAAACAGGTTTTAACATGTGGCTCTTGATTAAGCACCATCTGTCTATACGGAACACTCCTCTGATTTGACGAGTGATGAACATCGTCCTCCTTTGACTTGTGTGATTTAGAAGGGGGCTTACTACGAGCCACAGATAGAGTCTTAGAGTGTGTACCACTTGATTCATTATACTGTCTATCAAGAGCTCGAGTAACAACATTATCTATTAATGCCTGCAGTTCCGCACCAATTATATTAACTCTGGTAGTATCATTGTTCTCCTTCGGATGGCTGTTAACCTCATCTGATCCAGCCATGTAGCTTGTTTGCTACATTGATATTGACAATGATTTATTCAGAGGTTATTATGGAATCATCATTTTTGACGATTAATTTGTTAATTATATTAGTATTTTCATTATAATTTATCCTAGTATATAAAACATTAAGGATATTAAAGTGGCACAACAGGCCTAATCACGACGACAATTTTGGATTTATAAGCCATGATCTTATAGGATCGAGGCATTAAGGTTTGAACGTAGTTCATTACCTTTCTTGACAGAGAGTCAAAGACTACAACTGTCTTTTATCTTTTAGGACAATAGATATGGCCCGTAGGCATTTCATCACTCTAGGGATGTTTATGATATGATCATCTTATCTGATGATATTAGTCAAGATCGCATTGATCATACAGACTATTATGCTTGGACGTAGTCCAACATCTTTAGACAGGGGGTCAAAGACCACCACTGTCGTTGTCTTATCGGACAACAAGTTTAGCCCGTAGGCACTTCATCACTAATGGATGTTTATAATATGATCATCTTTATTTGATGATTTAAGCCATGATTTCTAAATCACTAGGCTAGATAAGGGGTTAGAAATTCCCAATATAAAGATAATAAGTGTGATTTTATCACATCACTATTGTCAGGAGTGTTAACATGTTTTCAGATGTTAACAAGAATCTGAATCTCTTTTAAACAGGTTTTACCATCATAGCTAGGTCTTTAATGACATTCCAGCTAGGTTATACCCTTTAAGATTCTTTTTAATATATATACTGGTAGATCAATTACGAAAAGGAATAATAATTTGATTTATTTCATATATTATATTCATATATAATGATAAAATGAAATTTGGATAAAATATTCCAATGATTTTAAAAGAAGTACAGAATTGCCCTAAACGGGACTTGAAAGAAATAATGTTGTCAATGAAGGGACTAGAAGATAAATATGTCCTTATAAGGACTACTAAGGAAATGAATTTCAGCAAAAGGAGTTTTCTTCTTCACTTTATTTCTGAATGTTTTCTCCTTGGATGCACGTTTCATCCTAGCCGCGGTACGAAGCTCGGCATTTCAAGGCTCCGGATGTGGAGAATTTCCATTACGGCTTCTTTGCTTGGCAATATATCCAAAGTATATAAAATCGGAAGCAATATTTTACAGATTAGGGTTGAGAGTATTCCTATGTTAAGTCTAGACTCAGAAGGTCATGTAATGTGCTACTGTGTCATTGAGATTAAACACAAAAGGCTAGTGTTTAATTCACTCAATGTTGGCTCTGATACCAACCTGTCACACCCTGATATTTCCACGTATTACCGGTGGACCCGGTGGGGAGTATCGTGACGTAGTTGATATCATCATAGTCAAATAATCATAGTTCAATGCACAGCGGAAGTCTAAAGTAAATATATTACAAACCGATTCAAAAGTAATATAAATATTACAACGGATTGTAAAATGGATCCACAGGCGGATCTTTAAACAGAAAGATAAACACTGTTCCACAGACTTTAGGCATCTAGAACTTGCAAGATTCCCTATTAACGCCCTGAGCTCCCGGCCAATTTCGTACAGTACCTGTCACTTAATCTTTTTGGAAAATACGTCAGTTTACACTGGTAAATACAATTAATTGACTCTTTTGAAAACATTTATGAAAATGGATTTAAATGCACAAGGCACACATATCTTTTTATACTTGGGACACTTATATAAAAATAATCTTGTATACAAATTTACATGTTCGTTATACATTTAGGGCTCGATGTTAGAAACCGAGTCAAGATTAACAGACACACCACAAGTATAGGCCCACAAGAGAGTGAGATACCGTTTCCCTTATGCAACTGTCAGGTGTATGCCTACACCCCGAGCATAAGACATGGCCATTTTTATTTTATAATGATGCCAAGGATATCCGGGACATGGTCATTAACCCCTAAAGGCCTTTATTTCAAACAAGACAAATTAAAACGGGTTACCTCAATAATTTAATCACAATCCGATTAAACATTCAATACCCGACCAAGCGGTATTATTATAATACCGTATCCCAAGCCCGTATAGGGAAAATAAGTTAAGAGTATTTACCTGAGCAAAAATGTAATTTTATTCTCAGCCGTATATTCAAATCAGCAAGCACAAGTACCTCTACTGGGGCTCTCAATCTAGAATGAAGGTTTTATTTACCTATTAGATTCCTAACGGGTCTTATTTAAGTTTAAACTTAGACCGGTTAGTTTTAAGGAAAGGTTTACGGTTCAAAACGCAAGATTAAGCGAAGACCAGATTAGAATGTGATTTAGGCCCGACAAGTATGGAGACTTGTATAATATGGGTAAACTAAACACATTCTGAATTTTGAAGTGAAAATGATAAGGTTTGACCCGTTTCGGTTAATTTATGCAAACCAGTTACATAAACCGTACCGAACGCGAAAGATGCATAACGGGTAACCAAATGAGTCATGAACATGTTTCCTAAGTTAATATGCCCTAAATATGTTGTGATATCAGTAGGATACCTTCCATTATGCCCAAAGCGAATTTAAACTCAAATTATGCCCCGAATGGGTATTTTGGTCATTTTAAAGGTTATAAAAGGGATTAAATATTTATCTGAGATTCAGGTATGATATAATCAGTAAAAATACTTAATTTAATAAGTTATATCAGTAGGGTATTGCATATATGGGAAATTATCATTTATAACCAAACTATGCACCGTAGGGGCATTTTGGTAATTTCACATAAGCTTTAAAGGTCAAATCTGGAAATCTGGGTTTAAAACTTTTGCTTACTGTTTAATTATAAAAATTTACTTAAAATATCAGTAGGTATTAAGTTTCATATGCCGAAAATAGTTTTAACTCATACTATGCGCTTAAAACGCGTAAAAGCCGGTTTTAAGCGATTTTCGGGTTCAAAATAGGAAATCTGAGTTTTTGTTCAGTTTATAAAGTTCAAAATATTTTATGTATCATATAAAATCAGTAGAAAAAAGTTTGGTATCAAAATATTATGTAAAACTCATTTTATGCAAGAAAAGGTATAACCGAAAATTACCGAATCAAAGCTAGAATCCTATGTTATGCTCAGTCTAAAAATAAATAAAAATCTTCAAAAATCCCAAAATATTATTTTACATCAGTGGGTAAAAAGTTTGGTGTCAAAATTTGGGTTTAGATAGGCTTTATGCTAATTACGCCGTTTAATTAATAAAAAGCTTCTTAATTACGATATTGAGCATAACTCCTAGTCTAGACCTCAAACTGATGTGAAAATTTAAGGACATGTTTATAATTCAGCAACAAAGGTTACTGTCCGTTCATATTTTCAAAATTCTCATTTTAAGGTCAAAAGGGCATAATGGTCAACATTTAGGCATATAACGGAAACATGCATATTAATCGGATAACTAAGGATCCACGTTGTATAATCTCAGAGGGTTATACTAACCTATAACATGGTCCTAAAAGAATCCTAAGGCATATCTAAACTAAGCTAAATCGGGTCAGAACTGAAAGTCAAAGCAAAAGTCAACTTTTGAGACTTTCGGTTCCGAACCGAGCCTAAACTCAGAATTGTCGGGTTGAACATGCTTAGACATGTTCAACTAATATTTACCAAGTTATTAAAGTGAGAAAACTGATTTTATGGTTTCTATATTAATAGTTATGAATTTTATTTAAAACTAACCCGTTTGACTTTTATTTTAATTATTTTGACCCGACAATTTAACTAAGTAAACGTGGTAATTAGGAGGTGCCCTTTTGAGGGTTTAACACCTACCTAATTACGGTCACGTAGCCATGTTCGATGCGAACAATGGATCAACCGTTTAAAAGTCAAAGCGTTTATCGAAAACGCTTGACTTTTCGGCTATAAACGCTAAATAAAACAAACTAGTCACGAAAGGACACTTACAAAGGTCCAATGGACTGAAGGAGGTTCTCAAGAAGCTCAAGATCCTCTCAAAATTCAGAGAACAAGCAGATTGAAGGAAATGGTGTGAAGGAACAAATGCAAACCCACCTCTATTTATAGTTTTCGGGATTGCACGAGATCGTGACAAGTGTTGGGAGGGATAACCAGATGATAACAAGTGTCAAATGGTTTTAAATTTCAGTGGGCAAGCCCCTAGATTGAATTATGTGAGAGTGGAAACCATTTTCAGCAAAAACCAGCAACTAAAACCAGTTTTCTGCTTCTGATCATGTCTCGCGGCCCGCTTAGGGGATCTGTGTGGCCTTACGCGGCCCGCCTACATCTCAGATCAGCAAATAAGACTTTCAGCATATGCAGTTTCAGTCCCTGTACTTAATAAATGTCATTTCTGACACATGTAAGGCCCGTTAACCTCATTTCAAGGCTCTACTATGATGCCTAAACATAGGGGGACATGAAACATGCTCAAAAATATGTTGGATGTCGGTTCGTTTGGCCGTACGATCACGTTGTTCGTCTAATTACGACGAAACACGAACGGATTGGAAAAACGACTCAAATTACGCGACGAATGGAATTTTATCATGCCGATCACTAAAATAAAATATTTTAATGGTTACATAAATTTTTGGATGTCTGGATATATTCAGAATGTAAGATATGCGTGAAAATGCAAACTTGTGCACTTTTTAACACTTTTAGTCCCTGCTTGACTTAAAAGTTTATTTTTGCGCACCAAACACCTCCAAGCCTATATCTAAGCTTTATAAAGAATAATTAGGGCATGTTAACTCATGGTCATATTCCGGAAATTCCGATACCATATGAATCGACATACTTTTGCAGTTTGACGCAAATAGTCCTTTAATCGCACAAAGTGGCGCGAAATGTCGTTTAATGATATCCAAGCCTTCCATGGCCCATAATGGGTATTCCCAAGCATGATTTTAATTATTGCTACGCTCTCGTTCGCTTAAATGGTCACCAAAAGGCGTAAATTCAAAAGTTGACGCTTTTGGTCCCTCTAATGCGCAAACTTGCGCATATCATCGTTTAATAGCCTCGAAGCCTTATCTAATCCATATTAGGAATTCTTGAGAGTATTATTAAATATAACGATGCTTCGGGTTCGCTAAAAGGTCATTCAGAGGTATAATTAAACATATTGACACTTTTAACCCCTTAAACTTACAAAGTTGAGCGTAATGTCACTTAAAGGCATAAAAACTTTAGGCGGCCAATAATTGGCATTCCCGAGAGTATAATCAAATATCATGAAGCTCTCGATTTGTTAAAAGGTCACTCAGAGGTAAGAATTAACATGTTGACGCTTTTAACCCTTCATCGCGTAAACTTTCAATTAATTACGCAAACGGCTACACTTGATCAACAAGTGGCCCATTAGTGAATATAATCACCATAAAAGGTTACTCAGAGACTTATTTTAAATACGTTAACACTTTCAGTCCTTTTATAATCAAAGTTTTTGATTTTTCGAAAAATTAGTCCCTTAAATTCAATGTTTGACTTTATTAAGGTTTATTACACGTGTCAATACAACATTGGACGTGTTTTTTACGAGGTGTTACATTTTATTGGTACATGAACGTTTACCTCACACCGTTCTGGCCCAATCTCTGTACCACCAACTAGATCACTTGGGTCCAAGCTCTGGACCCTTTCTCTTGCTACTGTCTCGGTAGAGTTTAGAATACTTTTGACGAAAACTTCATCTCCGACCTAGATTTTAGTTTTCAACAAATATTTATTAAACTCTAGTCATAATAGTGCAAAAAATCATTTTAAAAAAATTAATAAAGTTTTACACTAGCAGGCTAACATTTTTATAGAAAAACTAAGGAAACTTGGTTTTTAATACTCCCACGTTTACATATAAGCCGAGTTCGAGCTTTACAAACAAAGCTCGGGCCAAGCTCAGGATTAAAAGATTACATATGAGTCGAACTCGGGCTCGGTTCGTTTACACCCCTAGTCGTCAGTAAAGATGGGCAAGCTTGCAACCTGTCGGGCTATTTCCAGTACCTGTCAATGGCACATAATGTAATTCTTTTAAATATTTTAATTTATAATTGAAAGTTACATACTCCCCGCTTGCGTTATACGCATATAATGTATATATGTGTGGGCGCTCGAGGGGTAAAAGTGAAAGTGCACTAATTTTAATGTTATTTTACTAACTTCGTGAAAATAACGTTAAAAGAGGGGGGGGGGGTGGTTAATCATGCATTATGTGGTGGCGTGATAGCCGAAAGACATGGAGGTACATGCACTAATCATCCTTTGTCTTAATTATATGCGCATACCACAAGCGGAGCTATCACTTTACAACCTCTAGTAAATAAATAAAAAATGAAAAAATAAATTTACCAGTCACCCAACCCGTCCATTGTACCACTGTAGTTACAAGCTACATACTAGAGATGACATGTGGAAAAAGGGGAATCCAACTTGGGCTAGATTCTATAAAGGAGTTTTAACTCCTAGGAGGCTGGTTAAGCAGCCCTAAGTGATACTTAAATAAAACTTGCGATTGCACAAATAACAATTATCTGACTCTAATATGAAGAGAGTGACAATAGACAATACCGAAAAGCCTTAATCCACGTTTTGCATACGCGATAACCGTTCTGAGTAAGAAGAGGATGACACCATCAACCTTGAGTAGTGCAGATCTCGTAAAAATAAACAATAATATTCATTATGTAGTGCAGATTTACCAGAAACAAAAGCCAATAAACAGATTTCTAAGCATCCACAACCGTACGAACCCTCAAATTGAAGGTCTCTGCACCGAAAACGACGTCGCACAACCTCTTAACCTGCATTTATGGCTTATTCAAGTGTTTTAATGGAGAAACAAGAGGTTTTGATGACACCACCAGTCGGATTTCTCTTCTGCAACCACCGCTGGATGGAGTTATCTCCTGCAACCACCACCGAAGTCATATGGCCTCTTAAACCATAGTAGCTTCACACTCCTCTAAATCATATATTGAGGTTGAAATCCGCTGAGAATAAGAACAAATTGCTTCATCATTTGAGCCGCTACATGGAGATTTAGGGAATACACAATGGGGATTTAAAGAATACACGATGTTCACCTCGTTAACTGGTTGAATCGGAGGGAGAATCAATCATTGAGATGGATCCATTGCATGAATTTTCAGTAAAGGAGACCACTAACACTGACTTTAGAAGGAATCAGATGAAAAAAGTTAATTGTGAAGATGTAGTATTTTGCGGCAGATCTGGTTGGGAATTTGGAGGTGGATTTGTGAAAGTGTTTTGCAATTGGGGAGGGAAGGAATTGTTGGATCGTTTGCGTGACCCTAAACGTCAGTAAAAGTAGTTCATCTCAGTTTACAGAGGTGGAATCAAAGTAAACCAAGTCACAAGAGCTTATTCCTTTCAATTTCTTCTCTATTAACACTTTTCGAGACTTTACAATCGTTTTCTAACAAGATTTTGGCAGCACCTTGTCTCTCATACAATGACCTTTGTTAGCTTCAAATGACACACTCAACCCCTATTTATAGTTGTAGCCTGGTAGCTTGAAATGACACATCAGTTTCAAGCTAACAAGCACTTTCAAGCTAACAAGCACTTTCAAGCTAACAAGCACTTTTACATGTAAACCCTAATTCTAACCATCTAGACCTAAGACTTGATTAAGACGTAGTCATCAGACATTCAGTGCACCAATAGACTCCCCCTTGGATGTTGACGAAGTCTTCGGCGTCAAGTCTTTAGTCTTTGTCTCTCTCCAAATGCTTGTCATTGTAAAGCTCCTTCTTCACACAGGTTTAGGATCTTGTCCTAGCTCCATCTTCAGACTTCCCTTTGACTGTTGATCCAGACTCCCCCTTTCACAGACTCCCCCTCTCAATATGCTAGAATCTGAGGTCTTAATCTGGTTCAAGCTTTAACAATTTGCTCCCGTGGGAATGATGAAGTCCAAAACCTGTTTAACCTGCACATCCTCTACCTCAACATAAGTTTCACAAATTTATAACAGTTAGATTTAAGAAACTTACTGGTAGAAATCATTAATTCATCAATCTGTATAGTTACATCAAGTTCAAATGAATGACTTTGATTAACTAAGCACACAATCTTTCAAAACATTTGTATATGACAATCAAAGTTTTCAACATATTCTCCCAACCCTCTAGTTCATCAAGTTTAGCACTTGGAATTTTGAAAATCAACTCTCCAACATCAGTTGTCGAAAATCTTTTTGAATTTTGAGTTTAAAGAAATGCAGTAAAGAAATATATACAAACAATATTTTTGTGAGTTTGTGTAAGAGGATCATATCAGTTTATGAGACCAATCACTAGCACCGTTAAGCTTTAATCATTTTAAGTTCTAAACGATTCACATAGATTGTCAGTATACTGGTCCACTTAAATTTTCACACAAAGTTCAACTGCTTCGAGATACGAGTTTAATGTCTTAGATACTTAAACTTAATCACGTGTCCCACCTCAGAATATACTCCCGTATCCAGATCCCGATATTCAGTCTTACAGGCAATTATAACACAAATGATATCTGTAAGGGGTAATAAATTATGAAGAATCATGAGAGCTCAGGTCAGAACCATCGTTCAGCAGAGAGATCATGACTCAACTTGTGTGCGTCCCCTTTAGAGGATCTTTTTTACAACAGCATTGCTAAGCAATTTTATTGTCTTATCATATATGCTGAGGGTGATGCTGTGTTTCAAGCATTTGCGGAAAGTATTATTCGAGGACTAGGTCAGAACTTCCACTCAGCAGAAGTCCTGGAATAATACCCCAGATATCACTGAGTATAAAGACCTAGTATATCAGAAAAAGGAATCTTTCAAACAAGATTTCGGGGGTTACCCATATATCCGAGAGATGTTACCCACGATATAAGCAAGTTTGAATTTAGGTTTATATCTCGTCACAATTTACTAAATGTGCAAAAACTACTGACACATCATCAGCGAGACCGTTTATCACATTTGACATTTCAATTCTTTAGCATGCTGTGATAGTCCACTGATTTACTATCATTTCCCCTTTTCACAAAAAAACTCATTTTTGCTTTTTCAATGTTTTTGGCATTTTCAAATTTTCTAATTTAATTAAAATTTTTCTCCCCCTAAAATCAAAATATGTTTCAATTTTGATTTTCAAGGAAAATTTGAAAAAAAAAACTATACAAGAAACGTGACAAACTAATATCGAATCGCTTCAATTCGCCATTCACTCGGCTTAACAATCAGAACTCCCCCTGACAACAAACTATTTTCCCATTTAGATTTCAAAACACTTAAGTTTGTTTTAATCAAAATGGTTTTTCCGGAAAAATAGTTTTATGTGTCATTTCACAAATTCGGGGTTCTTTCATCACATTGTTTACCTTTAACCTCTCATCGGAAAGATAAATCAAGTACAACTTAATGTCCTTGATTAGTCTTTTGTGATTCGAAATATCACAATTACCAACCTGTGAATTTCTCAAGAAATATGCCGATTCCTGTTCCACACTTACCAACCTGGGAACTCCGGCAAGTCAGGTTTTTCATTTAAACAAATTCACCCAAGCCTGACCAGCCTTGGGTTTGACAGTTTTTACCTCAACAGATGACTCTTCTGGTTTTGACGAACCAGAATCATTTCCTAAACATGGCTTGTCTGACTTTGATGAGTCAGATTCATCGCCAACACGTTGCTCCTTTGTTTCTGAAGAAACAAATTCATGGCTAACAACTTTCTTTTTCTTCTCTTTTGTCCTCATATTTGCATCTGATGAATTCGTTTTGCTTGCCTTTTCAGTTGAGGAAAGCGATTCATCAGAAATTTTTCTCAAATTACCAGTTGTCTCCGAGGACAACATTTTCTCCAAGTATTCTCTTGCCTTCTTTCTTTTCTTCCTCAGTCTGTCTTTCTGCCCCTGTGAAAGCTTCACTTTTGGTTCGTGAACTTTCTGTTCTTGAACTTTCTGTTCTTTGGGCTTGACATTTACTGATTTCTTTCCCATTTTCTGAGATTCAGCCCTCGATCTTCCTTTTGATCTCATTGGGCAATCTCTGGCAATATGACCTCTGATTTGACATTCATAGCACCTTCTCGTTTCAAATCTCTGACTTTGGCAGTTAACAGCAATGTGTCCTTGATAGCCACAAGTGTAACACACTCTGTTAACATACCTCTCACTACTTTCATACCACACACTTAAATCATAGCATTGATTTGCCTTGTGGTAATCACCATTTCTTTGTTTTCTATCATTGTAATGATTTGTCCTTGAAGAATCTTCATCCCATCTTCTCCTATAAGCTGGATTTGGCTTTTGAGAACTGTGGTCAAACCTGCACCACTGATTACCAACTATTTTTGTGTTTTGATTTTTAAATTTTTGTAATTTTTCATAATGATTGGATGACTGAACTGATGAGCTTTTATTTTCATTTTGAAAATTTTTCAAATTTTTAACTTTTTATTTCTGTTCTACAATCTTCTTAACAGGTTTTTGCTTAGAGCATTCACCTATTTCAGTAAACTGCAAAAAAGTATTTTGAAATTTTTCTTGTAATTCTAAAAATATTTTTCTTTTCTTTTCTTTTTCTATTTCATCATCAGCTTTGTCATCGCAATCTTCAATTTTGACTTTGTCAAAATTTGTGACATTGTCACTTATTGGAACAGAATTGATCGGTTTTGGACAAACATGTGATGTAGAATTCACAAAACCTTTCAATTTATTCTCAAGCTCGTTAATTTTATTTCGAGCAATTTCAGCTTCATTTTCAAGCCGAATGATTTTCTGAAGATGAGAATTTATTTCAATTTGTTTTTCAAGATTATTCTGAAAAATAACAGATTTTTCATCTTCTAAAATCTTTATTTGACTTTGAAAATCTTTTTCAAATTTTAATTTTTCATTTTCAAAATCGTTTTCAATTTCTTTTAAATTTTTTATTTCCAATGTCAAACTGTCCAAACTACTCAACAGTTTGACATTTTCAGACGTCAAATTCTCACAATTTTCTCTCATTTCAAGAATCTGTTTATTATCAGATTCTTTCTCATCCTTCAAGCTTTTGATTTCCAATGTTAAACTCTCTACATTCTTCAGAAGTTTGTCATTGTCTGTTTCTGATTTTTCGCATTTCGAGCATTTTCCATTCATCTCTTCATCACCAGCTTCTTTCTTTTTCTCGTCTCCAGTTCCTTTTCTAATCCTTTTGATTAATTCAAGAAACTCAACCAAACTTATATTTTCTGAGTTTCTTTCTATTTCATTTATTAACTCTTTCTTTTTCTTTTTCTCTTCTTCATCTCCCCACCATTTTCTTTCCCAATAATCATCTTCCTCTTTATACTCCTTGATTATAGCTTCGATATCAAGCGTTTTGTCATCGATCGCAATATTTCCATATTCATCAAGATAACACTCTCTGTCCGGATCCCATCTATTTGCTCTCCTTGCTTCCAGATAGATACGAGATATTCTAATTATTCTGTTTTCAGCCAGCATTTTTCTGTATCTATATTTCTGTTCTTCAGTTCTATCGTCTTTCCACGGAATAGGTTCAGATTTTGCCATCTTATACGTATCTGAAAAATCAACAAAACACTTAGAAATTTTAAGTTTTGAAAAATAACAAGTTCAAATGAAATCACTTGAAGCGAAATAGCTTCAAGTAGAATCAGCAACTATCAAGTGAAACTGATAATGCACAATTCAAGCTATTAGGCTCGTTCAAGCTATCAGGCTCGTTCAAGCTATCAGGCTCGTTCAAGCTATCAGGCTCATACAAGCTATCAGGCTCAAGCTATCAGGCTATTTCAAGCTATCAGGCTCAAGCTATCAGGCTATTTCAAGCTACCAGGCTCAAGCTATCAAGCTATTTCAAGCTACCAGACCTATGATGTCATCATTTCACGAAAATTTTCAAGCTATCAGACGAATTTGATCAGTTTTAAGCCGTGTTTTAGTCCGAAACTTTCAAGGATTAGTTAACTATGTATTTCGCTTGATATGTGTTAATTTTAGGCCATTTCATCCGTGAATTATGTCCGAATCAGAAAAAGAATGAGAAGAAGTAAGTAGAAATGAGAAAATCCGGTAAAATCAAGCTGCTATGGTATGAACTCCTCGTCCTGAGCTCTGATACCACTTGTTGGACCGTTTGCGTGACCCTAAACGTCAGTAAAAGTAGTTCATCTCAGTTTACAGAGGTGGAATCAAAGTAAACCAAGTCACAACAGCTTATTCCTTTCAATTTCTTCTCTATTAACACTTTTCGAGACTTTACAATCGTTTTCTAACAAGATTTTGGCAGCACCTTGTCTCACATACAATGACCTTTGTTAGCTTCAAATGACACACTCAACCCCTGTTTATAGTTGTAGCCTGGTAGCTTGAAATGACACATCAGTTTCAAGCTAACAAGCACTTTCAAGCTAACAAGCACTTTCAAGCTAACAAGCACTTTTACATGTAAACCCTAATTCTAACCATCTAGACCTAAGACTTGATTAAGACGTAGTCATCAGACATTCAGTGCACCAACAGGAATTAGGGTTTAGAATGGAGATAGGAGGGAGATAGAAATTTACATGTGAAAATCTAAAATTCTAAAAAGTTTAAAAGAGGAAAATTAATACATATTTGTATAAAAACTTTTTTAAAAGATATATAAATTTAATATTATCTTTTGTGAACCATTAACCTTCAATATGGTTCATGAAAACTTTTTGTAAAAGATATATAAATTTAATAATAAAAATTAATACATATTGTGTAAAAAGGTAAATTAAAACTTTTAATCTTAACCATACAAAAATAACTTGTTGAAACAACTAACATTAAACAAGGCACGTATATTTTACTATTATCTTTTGTTAACCATTAGCGTTCAATATGGTTCATTAAGACATATATGTTCTATTATTACCCGTTGCAATCCATTAAGACTCAATGTGATCTATTAAGACACATATGATCTATTATTATACATTGTGATCCAATAAGGCCTAGTATAATCCATTAAGTCATATATAATCTACTATTGTTCATTGTGTTCCATTAAGACCCTATACGATCCAGTAAGACATGTGTGATCTACTATTGTCCATTGTAATCCATGAAGGCACAATATGCTCTGTTAAGGCGTATGTGATCTACTGTTGTACATTGTGATCCATCAAGGAACAATATGCTCCAATAAGACGTATATGATCTATTGTTGTCCGTTGTGATCCATTAAAGCCTAATATGGTCCATTAAGTTATATATGATCTTATTACAATCCATTGTGATCCATAAGTCCCAATATGGTCCATTATAGCGTATATGATATATTATTGTCCAATATGATCTATTAAGGCCTAATATGGTCCATTAAGGCGTATATGTTTCACTTTGATCTACGAATGCCCAATATGACGCATTAAGACATATATGATCTATTATTGCCCATTGTGATGCATTAAAGACCAATATGATCCATTAAGACAAGTATGATATACTATTGTTCTTTGTGATCCATTAAGGGTCAGTATGGTCCATTAAGACATGTATGATCTATTGTTGTCCATTTTGATCCATTAAGGCCCATTATGGTCCACTAAGACAATATAATCTACTATTGTCCATTATGATTTATCAAGGTCCAATATGGTCCATTAAGACATATATGATATACTATTTTCCATTAAAGCCAAGTATGGTCCATTAACTTCTATATGATCTACTATTGACCATTCTGTAGCTAATATATTATTTATTTGAAAACGAATAACAACAAATATGATTTAGAAAATATAATGTTTAATAAAAGTTTGAATTTTTAAATATGTAGTAAGATTTTTTTATATTAAATAATGTATTTTTTTTAAATGAGAATATTATTTGAGAGTGAAGTTTTAAAATTAAGTATGGAATATTTTGAAGGGAAATTGTATGATGAAATATTTTAGAGGGAAGTTTTAGAATGAAATATTTTGGAGGGAAGTTTAAATTTTAGAATAAATTTTTTGGGGGGAACTTTTAAACATGTAGTAAGTTTAACTTTTGGTCACAAATTTTTTTTAGTAACATTTGATATCATTTCGTCGCACGAAATAAAGAAATTTTGTAATTATATATGTGGCTATTGTCTAACCTTTGGTCACACAATATAAAGTGTGGGCATATGTATTACATTTAGCCACGCTATCAAACATATACCGTGGCCGTAGATCGCATTTGGCTACGCTTTTCTTGTGTGACTGTTTTTTTCTTAACGTGTGACTAAAGGTTACAAATACATGTGTTTTTGGTCCCATGAAATAAATATTATGGTCGTAGATCACATTTAGCCACACTTTTCTGGTGTGTCTAATAAAGGTCACATTTTTTTTTCTTAAAGTGTGGCTAAAAGTTACATATACATGTGTTATTGGTCACACAAAAATAAATACTATGGTCGTAGATTACATTTGGCCACAGTTTGCTAGTGTAGCTAATAAATGTCATAATTTTTTTCTTAAAGTGTAACTAAAGGTTTCAAATACATGTGTTTTTGGTCACATGAAAAAAAATATGTGGTCGTAGATCAGTTTTGGCCACACTTTCCGAGACGTAGATAGTAAATGTCACATTATTTTCTAAAACTGTGGGTAAAGGTTCTGAGCTGGTTTATAATCGTCACATTAATAATCAAATGTGTGACCGAAGGTGCTTTAAAATTGTATGAATGACCTTAAGCCACACATTTAAAAAAATGTGTGGCAGGGCAGTTTTGCCAAAAGTGTGGCCGTAGCCCATTTTTGACGTAGTGTTATAATATTAAAATCGCTATTCATTTCAATTCGTTTATTAATATATAATAATAATAATGTTAACAATTACGAATATTACTAAAATACCTTTCTCTCGACGGTGAGAGTACGGGTTGTCACACTCACCACCACCACCACCACAGCTGGCCACCTCCACCACTCACCACCACCACTCACCGGCCACCACCACTACTCACCACCACCACCACTCATCGGCCACCACCATCACTACTCACCACCACTACCACTCACCGGCCACCACCACCACCACCACTCACCGGCCACCACCACCACTCACGGGTCAATAACCTAGCGTTATTATAAAACTCTAGCGAATAAACGTCCTATAAAACTTATGTTTTACGACTCAAATATCAAGTGTCCTATTACGGTGTATTATAATAACACCATAATGATTAAGCGTCCTATAAAGGTTAAAGTTATAAGACACTAGTGTCAAGTGTCATATTAGGTTATGTTATAATAGAACTCTAGCGAATAAGCGTCCTATAAAACTGATGTTTTATGACCCAAATATCAGGTGTCCTATTACAATGTATTATAATAACACCACAATGATTAAGCATCCTATAAAGGTTAAATTTATATGACTCACGTGTCAAGTGTCTTTTTAAGTTATATTATAATAAAACTCTAGCGAATAAGCGTCCTATAAAACTAATGTTTTATGACTCAAATATCAAGTGTCCTATTACGATGTATTATAATAACACCACAATGATTAAGCGTCCTATAAAGTTTAAGGTTATAGGACCCAAGTGTGAAGTGTCCTATTAAGTTAAGTTCTAATATGACTTCGACTAGAAAGGGTCCTATAACACTGAACATTTATGACTTAACTACAACGTTTCCGATTAAGTTATGTTATAATAGGACCCCAGATGATCAAGTGTCCTAATACAGTACCACATAATGGGACACTAACAACTAAAAGTCTTATAAAATACTTTATTAGGATCTACATTTTAAGTGTCCTATTAATTTATATGATAATAGGACCCCAAAAAATCATCCATACTATTAAATAGTTTTTTAGGACACCGGTTTAGTAGAGTATATTATAAAAGGACCCCAAAAGTTCATTAGTCCTATTTAATAGTTTTTTAGGACCCTCTTTTACAAGCGTCCCACAGAAAAGGTCCTAAAAAGCCATTTTTGTTGTTGTGTTGCCCTAGTCTATAGTTCTAGGAATCTTGATTCTTATCTGTTGTTTAAGACTTATGCATTCTACCGTATCTGCTTCCTAGTAGCACTTTTTCCCATAAAATTTACATGCCTTTCCTAAGGCTGACACAATATACACTTGATACTTTGAAAACGCTGTTAATCAGTGTTTGTATTTTTGCACGAGATTTGCCCTCAAGTCAGGAATGACATCCGAACCTTGATGGGTAATTTCCTTATTATAATCTTGTAGGTCTTATCTGTGGGTAAGTACCGACGCTATTAGGGTACGATGTTTTCAAGTTAGAGGTGAAACTCAGACCTTGATAACTAGTCCCACTCCTTGATTTTATGTCTCGTCAAAGTCTCGAAATTCCCAATCAATTAGGTACGTGAAATGACCAAAAGGACGAATATAGTAGGCCTAACATCAATGATGTATTTGTCTAAGTAAGTCAAGACACGTTGCCTCAATTCGAAAGGGGTTCGATTCACTTTGGTTAGTCACCGTTCCTCTACCCGGAACAATCCTATGTTTTATGAGCCTATCTTTATCTATACCGATTTTATGTATGGTTTTAAACTTGATTCTTCGTTTATTTTGATTATTCGTTTATCGCACGTAAGCCCGCAATCTAAAACATTAACTCTAATCTCAGGATCAAACTAAATTTATAAGGTTTTATTCTATGTGGGAATCTTGATCGACTGTGATACTATATGAAGCTATCTGATGAATCTATGTGTTATTGTGGTTGTAAGACACTAAACGTAACATGGCATAGAAATACGAGGGAAAAGTGACGTGTCTGAAACATGGTGGATACGCCGCTGGTACTTCCTATATATAAGTGTTTTCCGACATGTTACCAACTTTCATACTAGGTGCCATGCGAAACTTAGTGTTTTACAGACCGGTGATGAGATGGTTGAAATCTAAGTTATGGGAAACTACTCGTGTAATCTATGTGGAAACTATGTGAAACCTACGTGTAATCTATGTGTACTCTAGCGTAATCTATGTATGTGTTGTTTTGAGTAACAAAATATGAAACGTAGCCTAGCGCCGAAGACGAGGCGAACGTGGCATGTCCGAAACATGGTGGATACACCGCTGGTACTTCCTATATATAAGTGTTTCTGGCATGTTACCAAACCTTCGTACCACGCGCTAAGTGAAGTTCGTAGTTTTGTAGACTCGGGTTGAAGTTGTGGAATCTACTTGGTTAATCTATGTTGTTGAAATCTATTTGGTAATCTATGAAGTGATAGAATCTAATGTTGTGGTTAACGAAGCATGACACCAATGACGAGACGGACGTGGCATGATTGAAGCATGGTGGATACGCCGCTGGTACTTCCTATATATAAGTGCTTCCGTCATGTTGCCGAACTTTCGTAGCACGTGCCATGCGGGAATTCGTTGTTGTGCGGACTGTTAACACTAATCTATGTGAATCTATTGGAATCTACTGAATCTATTGGAATCTATTGAATCTATTGGAATCTATGTGAATCTAATGAAATCTACTGGAATCTATTGGAAACTATGCGAATCTATTTGGTTAATCTATATGAAACTATCGGGTTAATCTACGTATGTATGATGATGATAATGAGTGTGTTTTGCGACACGTAACATGACACCGAGTACGAGGCGGAAGCAATGTGCCCGAAGTGTGGTGGATACACCGCTGGTACTTCCTATATATAAGCGTTTCTGACATGTTGCCAAACTTCGTACAACGTGCCATGCGAAGGTCGTGGGTTTGTGGTGTTGAGTCTATTGGAATCTATGTGAAACTTGAATCTTTAATCTATGTGAATCTTCTTGAATCTTGAGTCTTAATCTATCGTGTGTGGATCTATATTGTGAGGCTTTGTGAATCTAGACTTATACGATCCTCTTGTTGGATCTTTATATGTCTTCTCGTAAGCTATCCGACACTCCTAAGAGAGATAGGAAAAGTCTCAGAAAAAGATGATGTCCTTCATGGCCGACCAGATTGCTCGAGTCATGCCAAAGATCGTCTCTGAGATCCAAGGATCAAACACTCCTCCATCCTCTGTGGACTCGAAGGCCGAGAAGCTAAAGCCTACAAAGTTCAACTACAAACATTTCATCTCTTGCAACCCTAAGCCTTTCATGGGCAGTGATGGGGTGACCGCAATGCTCGAGTGGTTTGACAGCATCGAGGTTACCTTCATTAACAGCGAATGCCCAGATCATCTAAAGACTAGGAGTGCAACGGGAATGTTTCAAGGCAGAGCGTTGGAGTGGTGGTCAAATGAGAGAAACATCCGTTCAAATGAAGAAGCCTATGCTCTTCCATGGGCTGAGGTGCGGGAACTAATGATGCTTGAGTTCTGCCCTCCCCATGAACAGTTGAAACTTGAAGAAGAGTTCTGGCATTTGAAGCAGGTTGGTGATGTTAATCTGGCTTATACTACTCATTTCAAGCAGCTCAGCTTGATCGTTCCTCACTTGGTTTCTACTCCTAAGCGCATGATAACCAAGTACATTGTTGGTGCATTACGTCTGTCGACTTCGTCTTGTATCGAGTGTTGTATTAAGAATGTTAGATCAGGGCACGTAGTTTGAGAAATTAGGGTTTTTAGGTAATTTCGCATGAAATGTATGATAGGGTAATTTCGTACGAAATTACATGTGATACTATTACCTAATAATACGCAACACAACGCTTAATCTAACTCTCAAAACGAATCAAACACGATGAAACGGAAAGGATGGGATTGACCGAGTGGCAATCCGATCGGATAACCAACCGATCGGATGGCCATTCGATCGAAGTGCCATCCGATCCATGCACACCGCCTCACTCCCTCTCTCTGACACCATAAATAGGCCTGTCACATCATTCTCACTGATGTGACAACCTCACATCGATCCAGACGCACGCACTCCCCTTTTTCTTCAATTTCTTGGCGATTTTGGTACGTTTTACACTAGGTTCTTGTACATCTTTGATCTACACATTATTCTCTACATGATTCTTCTTTGAAATCTCACTTTTCACCATGAAATCTCTAAGATTTGAGCTCTTGAGGGTGACATCACCTTGGTGGTTTGTACAAACTATGGTGTGATGTCATTCCTGCCAAGATCTAGCTCAGATCTAAGGAATTTCATGTGTTACACTGAATCTTAACTAAATCTAGACTTTTTCAGCCAAAACCTATGTTTTCTCTCATCTTTTCTTAACTTCTCATTTAAAAACGGTGGAATCTGGATCTGAACGGACTGAAGACTTGATGAGTAGTCTTGAGTCAGCTTGGAAATGGATTGTTGTCGGAGAAGATGAACGGAGTACGCATTCTGACATAATCACCGTAACGAACAGACGACTGATCGAACTGGGGAGATTCCCATCTGATCAGACCGGTTGAGCGTTGATGTGGTTGCCGTTGTCTCAAGACGCACCGTGTTGTCACCGTCGAACCAAAAACTTAGAAACTTTACAAGTTTGTGAACGGGACATGGACAACCCAATTGAATGGTAATCCGATCGGATAGCCATCCGATCGAACTGCTATCCGATTAGGTGACACTTGCCTCGTAACCTTAAACATTTTAGAAACTGTGAATCTTGATCGTCGAATGGCAATCCGATCGGATAGCCATCCGATCGAACTGCCATCCGATCGAGGTGATAATGTGTTTTGGAAATTTAAACACTTGGTAACTATTTGGAATCTTGACACTTGGATCGAATGACCGTTTGATCGAATGGCCATCCGAATGGATGACCATCCGATCGGATGGCAATCCGTCCCTCCCTCACAACAGTGGCATCAATCGAATGGCAATCCGATCGGATAGCCATCCGATCGAACTGCCATCCGATCCAGTGACTGGTCCGACACTTTGCGCGATCTCGTAATTCTGTCCGACACTTATCTGTTGTAATCTAATCAGGCTAAACCTAAAGAGCTCCCTTTGATCCAATAACAGTTAACCTGTTAAGCAATCATTGTGAGTATACTCGATTCCTTTTGTTTTTAAACTTTGGGATGCAACATGTATTCTATTAAACTATGATACTTGAAACTTTTGGAATCTAAACTCTATCCTATGTATATGTGAAACTGGTGATTCTTGATTCTTTGTGCTATGTGAACGTTTAATCCAGAGTGTGTAATTCCGCCTTAACAATAGTAGCGCTATAGGAGATGCACCTCCCCATTATTCTTGGGGGTATTGTTAGGAGGATTCTAGTTTTCCTTGATTCTTGGGAGAACACTAAAGCATCGGGACACTTGGGCTATCACTTGGACTGCGAACACTAGCACGGCTGAAACTATTTTGTTATCATTTACATTGTGGATATGAGTCTTTTGAATCTATAGCTATATACTCAAACTTGTATACTCGCCGATACACTTTTGTACTGACTCTATTTTAATACATGTTGCAGGCTGATAGAATGCTGGATACTGGAATCAAGCTAGGATGATGCTTAGAAACTCATCTAGATAATTAAGTTATGAATAATACTTGAGACTTGATGTAACCTATTGATACTTGTTGGTTGGTTTGATATTCTAGACAGTTTATTGCATGAAATTTACTTCATCTATATTGAAACAATAGTGTTATGGAAATCTCATGAACAATCTGAACGCTTATTGCCGCACCCCGATGTTTCCGCCATCGGTTGGGGTGTGACCTAGAGCGTGTCATCGTAAGAGTTCTTTTCAAACAAAGGCCATGCTTGGCTAAACTCTTACATCAATTGGTGAAGAAAAACTTTTATGTATTACTTTTTTATTTCCAACCTTTGATTCCTTTTTATTTGGGTATGTATTAATGACTGTAATAACTAGTTTTCTATATTGAAGGCGAATTTTACTTAATCATTCTTCATGTTTTGTTGATTGATTCATTCATGTCTTTACGGTCTATATAAAGCACGTTAACTGCCTGGAAGGGGGTTAGAAGGGTGGTTGGGTAAATTTATGTCTTGTTCAGTGTATAGATCTTGCGAAAACCTGGTTCAAGCTTAGTAAGACTTCACGAGTGGGCGATACAATCTTCCTCGGGAGAAGTAAAAACCGCTTGAATCCCTTATCTATAAACTACTATTAAAACTTTAAACCAAACTTGCGGGACTGTATCCTTGCTGACTCAGACCAATAGGTTGAGGGTAACGCTGTCTGGAAGGGGATCTACCACTTTTCGCATTAATAACTTGCTTAATTATCTTTCAATAATCCGACCTTGAGGGACTGTATCCTTGCTGACTCAGACCAATAGGTTGAGGGTAACGCTGCCTGGAAGGGGGCCTACTACTATAACATAAAGATAATCTCTTAAAATGCCCAAAGTGCGGAAATCATTAAAGGATACATAAAAGAGGAGTTGGAACCAAGTGATTCATTCTTGTCTACTTGTTTTTCCTTACATTTTAATTTTATTCTCTAGTTTATAATTTTATTACTTTTAAAAACTTTTTATCAAAATTTGGTTAGATTAGACGTTAACGATAAACCGGTACTAAAAGCTCTTGTGTCCTTAGACGACCTCAGTATCTTGCCATCACTATACTACGTCCGCGATGGGTGCACTTGCCCTAACGTGTGTAGAGTGATTGTATTATATTATGTTTTATAAATTTAAACTTGATTCGCGAGTAAAAAGAGCCTAAAATGTATCTAAAAATTATAACCACACCCTCACACGTCAAACTCCATGTCTCAGCATGTTGAAATTCCAATTTTTGCATAATAAAAATCATCAAAAAATTACCACAAGTTCTTGCCTTCTTTCTCAATTCTTTGGAGTGTTTACCTACTAGAAAAGGCTATACCATTTGGGGCTTTCATTCACGTTCCAAACCTCTGCTATGCCGCCCCGTCGTGATCCCACCGTTTCGATGAGTTCCCCCCCCCCCAATATTACCGATCAACTCACCCAACTTATACAAGTCACCACCACAGCAGCTAATACCCAATCCGATATTAAAACGCAAATCGCAGCCCTTGTTCAAGCCACCTCCAACCTTAACTCCAAACTCAATGCGCAGAACTCTAAACTCGATACCCAAACCAAAACTACCGCCCGACTTGTTAACCATGTCACTCAATTCACTGATAAAATCACCAACGAACCACTACGTGTTGACCCAGAAAACTCCGACCTTAAACCCTCATAACAACAAACCACACC
This sequence comes from Helianthus tuberosus, assembly GCA_030545235.1. Taxonomy (NCBI): domain Eukaryota; kingdom Viridiplantae; phylum Streptophyta; class Magnoliopsida; order Asterales; family Asteraceae; genus Helianthus; species Helianthus tuberosus. The sequence goes on from CM060390.1 coordinate 2,503,980, forward strand.
AAAGAACCCGAGACCGCCAAATATCTCATTACCCTTGTTCGATGGTTCCAACCCACCCCCACCGACACCCCCCAAAAACCTACCCCCCCCCACACACCCAAAAACCTAAACCTAATCCTAAACCTCCAAAAAAGCTAACCCTAAAAGCTAAACTAAACTCAAAAGCTAACTTTAAGCATATAATGCACATGTGCCGTACAAGTTTTTTTTTTTTTTTTTTTGAAAAAATGTTTTTTGTATATATAAAAAGTATCAAAAATTAATAAAAAAATTGTAAAAAAAATTGGTATGTTTTTTAGGCTTTTTTAGTTAGTTTTTAGTTTTCTCATTTATATATATATATATATAGGGTTAGGATCAAGAGTGAACACCCCCCTCATTTGTGAACTGTGTGAACTCATCTTGGCCTTTGATTTATTTTTAAGATAATAAGGGTAGGATTGTCATTAGCAATTTAAACTGATTTTTTATTTAATTATAAACTTGTTAATATTGATTCATCAATATCAGTTACTATATTATACAACTTATCCCTATTTTCTTGTGATTCAATTGAATCACCGTTTAATTAAAATTTCGATTTCAAAATTCCTCCAAAAATAAGATCCACAGGTAAACCTCTTTTCCAGATTCAATTTCTTTGACCTTCATCTTCTTTTTGAATCTGATCATCTTGTTCATCAAAGTTCCAGTCATCTTCTTTTGTATTTGATCATCTAATCACAGATATCCAAGAGACAATACGTAGTCCAAAAATCAATAACGTGTTCTTTACAACGATTAATCGTCATGTTCTTTATTCTTTTGATTTCTTCCCTGTTATTTCGATTCATATAACCACATGATTCACATCAGATGTTCGTCAATATCGGTGATTTTATTCACAGGAATCCAAGCAAAGGTACAAGTATCTAGTGTGTTCGTATCCGTTAATGTTTTCGTTACAACAATGGATCGCCCAGGTGTGTTTTTATGATCTTTAAGATGAATATACGTATACGAATGTTGTATCTATTCTATTCCTATCGTTTTTTGTTGCAGTTTTTTCATGTTATTGTGTTATCCAAATGTTATTGTTATTGTTTTCGTTACAATAATGGATCTTTGAGCTTATTTGTATGGGTAAGCTGCCATGTTTCATCATGCATCCAAGGTGTTCGACGAAATGCCTGAGAGAAAATGTGGCCAGGTTGTTAAGTTTTTTTAATGCGCTTCTTCTTGCTTGTGTTAGTGCCAAGAAGTTTGATAAGGTTGATGGGATTTTTAGAGAGTCGACTGGGAAGATGGGTGTGAATCCGGATATTGTTTAATATAATACCATGGCCCAGGTTTAGTATTTTCAAATGTTTTGTTTAGCTAGGTTAACGAATCGTCGAGGTTTTATTTGATTAGTTTATGTGAATCGGCCAGGTTTATGTGATCAGTTTTTAGTTCATCTCATTTTTTATTTCAATCCGGCGGTTGATATATGTTTGGATGGGTAACGTGTATTCATGTGCATATCAACTATTTTTTTTAGTTTTGAAGCATATATTTTTGCTGATGATTTTGATAATATAGAATCATGCCTTGTTTATGTATTCCCAGTATGTTCTATTTTTTTACACATATGTAAATATGATAAGCAACACACAGTTTGCAGGGTTTTTTGTATCTTTTTTAGTTTAGTGCCAGAAGTTCTTTTTTCAAACATACACATAGGTTAATGAATGTTTTACGTTAATATAACACTTGCATGTACACATTTGTATAGATCATAAGTAACACACACAAGTTTTTGCGGTATCCCAAGTCAAGGCTAGACAAATTATGTGTACATCAATGTACTCTAATTGTAGTCGTTTGTTCTCTTAATGTTCAGAGTCGGTAGCTAGTAACGTACACGAGACACCTAATGGCAGTAGGTATTGGACGCCAGTTGTTCCGCCCGGTTGCAAACCCGTTCTAAAGACGAGATTTAGTTCAATGGAAGCCGCTATTGCAATGTATGAGAGTTACGCACAACTAGCAGGGTTTTGTACAGTTGCTGGAAAGCACAGAAAGGGCTCCAACTGTAAAAAGTCAATGTGCCAGAAAAAGTACTGCGAGTGTTATCAGGGTTGTTCACATCGCGGTGTAATGGTTCAATTCGTTTCAGATTCTCGCAAATTACTTGTCTTATGGTGTCTGTTTTGACCCGTATACTTATACAACGTGTCAAGTTATGTATTATATCTAACGGGTCAAACAAGAAAAACTAAAACTATTATGTTTTGCATTGTACAGATTAATGTTTGTTTGGTTTTTTCATTATGTAACATACAGGGGTTTTTACTCTGTTTTTAGGCGATGGTATGATTTTTGCTTGGTTGATTTGTTGTAAACATTTGTACAGATGTTTTTTTATTAAATACACTGGGTTATAAATATTTATTAATACACTGTATACACATGTGTATACTGCGATGTACACATGTGTATATTGTCTGCAACCTGGGTTGTACACTATTTACACATGTGTATACGCAGTCGATACACATTAACACATGGTCTTACAAACCTGGGTAGTAGTATAGATCAAGTTTTTGTAACAGCTATATATGTAACATGATGTCGCTCAAACTATATATGGTTCACAAAACCAACCAACGTAAGCAATAACACATGGTCTTACAAACTCTCAGTGAAATCATTTGAAATTGACAGAAGGTACATTGAGAAAACTCATTGTTCTAGAAACATATCTCGAGTAAAATGTCTACTTTGTGACAACAAAAACAAGTTCTAAGGAAAACTAACGTAGAATTAAACAAATGTAACACATTAACACATGGTCTTACAAACCTGGGTAGTAGTATAGATCAAGTTTTTGTAACAGGTATATATGTAACATGATGTCGCTCAAACTATATATGGTTCACAAAACCAACCAACGTAAGCAATAACACATGGTCTTACAAACTTTTAGTAAAATCATTTGAAATTGACAGAAGGTACATTGAGAAAACTCATTGTTCTAGAAACATATCTCGAGTAAAATGTCTACTTTGTGACAACAAAAACAAGTTCTAAGGAAAACTAACGTAGAATTAAACAAATGTAGCACATGGTTGTGACAAGCAGCTAAAACAGCTACAACACTGGGAAAACGGAACATTAGGCCTAAAATCAACCGATTAGATGACATGTACCAACGGACTCCATCCTTCGAATGCCACCGCCATATGAATATTTAAAATGCTTCTTTTTTGGTGAGTCTGGTCATTAAACCCTCCATGAAAGATCAGAACTTGACAAACTGTTTAACAAATATTAGAAAAAATGTCACGATTGTTTAGCCCTACACGGCCACTTCTACGAATAGTCTTGTCTGATGAATCCATTTGGGGAGCATGAAGATCTGCATTTATTTTTCTCTTTCTAGAATTTGGGGCTATAGAGATTACTCCATTTTCCTGTTTCATTGCCAATAACTGTACCATTTGAAAATGCATCAGCCCTATTCCACCTTTGGTTTCAAACACCATTTGCCTGCACATGCTCCATAAAATTAGACACTTGTATTGTCACAACAATACTTATGGATAATACAGTTTGTTCTTCGGTGTACACTGGTATGTTCACCTGTGTACAACAGACTGTACATATGTGCACAACAGTGCATTACATAAGTCTACACTATTCCAGGTTGCAGACAAATAACCAACCTTTTGTACACTTGTGTATCGACTGCTTATACATATGTGTACATAGTGTACAACCCAGGTTGCATGACAATATACACATGTGTACAACGCAGTATACCATCGCCTAAAAACAGAGTAAAAACCCCTGTACAAATGTCTACAACAAATCAACCAACCAAACATCATACATCAACGATTTTACAACAAAATGTGCACACCAAACATCATACATCAACGATTTTACAACAAATCAACCAAACAAACATCATAATATCGCCTAAAAACAGAGTAGATCAGGAAAACAAAAAAAAATTACGAATTTTGAGTTCAATCCCTGTATTGACGAATCCAACAACGACGACAGCAAATCAAATAAACACGGGGCGGATAAGTTTTACACAAATCATCTTTCGAAGCATTATACACAATTGTATAATCATTTGAACGCTATTCACAAAGTGTATACTAGAAAAAGTAACACAAACGGAAAAGACACGTTTCATCAGTATCCCAAAAACAACCACATAAACTATCTGTACACTACTGAACTCGAAACTATAATGAACGACATACACATGTGTACTTCAGGACAACATAAATCATCTAACACAACCCAAAAGCTTAACAGCAAAATGTCACAAATAATGCCTTAAACATAGTACAATCAACTATCCTCTACAATTAACCCAACTTTTTCATGAAAATTACTGATGTACTATAACAATCACTGATCAGAACAAACAATCGGCTCAAAAACTTCATTATATAACGACTTGACCAGATTAAACAAACCCTAACTTCCGATTTGCATTTACGAGGATAAGTATAAAACAAACACAATGTACAACGACGTGACGAATCATTTTAACATTTGAAGTCGGCGATTGTTTACCTTTGCCCGGGAAATCGCATCAATCGACCTGCTACTTCTTCAATTCGACGTGCGTCGTGTGTATATAAACAATGACGACAACTTGTGTTCAAAGATTAAGAATGTGTGTTTTGAATATAAGTTGAATGTTAGGGTTTTTTTGCAACTAAATCTGCTAGAGAATAGGGATTGAAGGAATCAAGAAGATATGGAAACTATTAAGTTTCCGGTTATTAATTTAATAATTTGTGTATTTACCCAAATACCCTTATTCATCAAATTAAAAGTCATAACTAATAAAAAAAATTACCATCATGCCATTACCATTAAATATCATCATCTAAGAGATGGAGGGTCAAGATATGTTCATTTTGTTCACAAGGTTAAATTTATATGACTCACGTGGCAAGTGTCTTTTTAAGTTATATTATAATAAAACTCTAGCGAATAAGCGTCCTATAAAACTAATGTTTTATGACTCAAATATCAAGTGTCCTATTACGATGTATTATAATAACACCACAATGATTAAGCGTCCTATAAAGTTTAAGGTTATAGGACCCAAGTGTGAAGTGTCCTATTAAGTTAAGTTCTAATATGACTTCGACTAGAAAGGGTCCTATAACACTGAACATTTATGACTTAACTACAACGTTTCCTATTAAGTTATGTTATAATAGGACCCCAGATGATCAAGTGTCCTAATACAGTACCACATAATGGGACACTAACAACTAAAAGTCTTATAAAATACTTTATTAGGATCTACATTTTAAGTGTCCTATTAATTTATATGATAATAGGACCCCAAAAAATCATCCATACTATTAAATAGTTTTTTAGGACACCGGTTTAGTAGAGTATATTATAAAAGGACCCCAAAAGTTCATTAGTCCTATTTAATAGTTTTTTAGGACCCTCTTTTACAAGCGTCCCACAGAAAAGGTCTTAAAAAGCCATTTTTGTTGTTGTGTTGCCCTAGTCTATAGTTCTAGGAATCTTGATTCTTATCTGTTGTTTAAGACTTATGCATTCTACCGTATCTGCTTCCTAGCAGCACTTTTTCCCATAAAATTTACTTGCCTTTCCTAAGGCTGACACAATATACACTTGATACTTTGAAAACGCTGTTAATCAGTGTTTGTATTTTTGCACGAGATTTACCCTCAAGTCAGGAATGACATCCGAACCTTGATGGGTAATTTCCTTATTATAATCTTGTAGGTCTTATCTGTGGGTAAGTACCGACGCTATTAGGGTACGATGTTTTCAAGTTAGAGGTGAAACTCAGACCTTGATAACTAGTCCCACTCCTTGATTTTATGTCTCGTCAAAGTCTCGAAATTCCCAATCAATTAGGTACGTGAAATGACCAAAAGGACGAATATAGTAGGCCTAACATCAATGATGTATTTGTCTAAGTAAGTCAAGACACGTTGCCTCAATTCGAAAGGGGTTCGATTCACTTTGGTTAGTCACCGTTCCTCTACCCGGAACAATCCTATGTTTTATGAGCCTATCTTTATCTATACCGATTTTATGTATGGTTTTAAACTTGATTCTTCGTTTATTTTGATTATTCGTTTATCGCACGTATGCCCGCAATCTAAAACATTAACTCTAATCTCAGGATCAAACTAAATTTATAAGGTTTTATTCTATGTGGGAATCTTGATCGACTGTGATACTATATGAAGCTATCTGATGAATCTATGTGTTATTGTGGTTGTAAGACACTAAACGTAACATGGCATAGAAATACGAGGGAAAAGTGACGTGTCTGAAACATGGTGGATACGCCGCTGGTACTTCCTATATATAAGTGTTTTCCGACATGTTACCAACTTTCATACTAGGTGCCATGCGAAACTTAGTGTTTTACAGACCGGTGATGAGATGGTTGAAATCTAAGTTATGGGAAACTACTCGTGTAATCTATGTGGAAACTATGTGAAACCTACGTGTAATCTATGTGTACTCTAGCGTAATCTATGTATGTGTTGTTTTGAGTAACAAAATATGAAACGTAGCCTAGCGCCGAAGACGAGGCGAACGTGGCATGTCCGAAACATGGTGGATACACCGCTGGTACTTCCTATATATAAGTGTTTCTGGCATGTTACCAAACCTTCGTACCACGCGCTAAGTGAAGTTCGTAGTTTTGTAGACTCGGGTTGAAGTTGTGGAATCTACTTGGTTAATCTATGTTGTTGAAATCTATTTGGTAATCTATGAAGTGATAGAATCTAATGTTGTGGTTAACGAAGCATGACACCAATGACGAGACGGACGTGGCATGATTGAAGCATGGTGGATACGCCGCTGGTACTTCCTATATATAAGTGCTTCCGTCATGTTGCCGAACTTTCGTAGCACGTGCCATGCGGGAATTCGTTGTTGTGCGGACTGTTAACACTAATCTATGTGAATCTATTGGAATCTACTGAATCTATTGGAATCTATTGAATCTATTGGAATCTATGTGAATCTAATGAAATCTACTGGAATCTATTGGAAACTATGCGAATCTATTTGGTTAATCTATATGAAACTATCGGGTTAATCTACGTATGTATGATGATGATAATGAGTGTGTTTTGCGACACGTAACATGACACCGAGTACGAGGCGGAAGCAATGTGCCCGAAGTGTGGTGGATACACCGCTGGTACTTCCTATATATAAGCGTTTCTGACATGTTGCCAAACTTCGTACAACGTGCCATGCGAAGGTCGTGGGTTTGTGGTGTTGAGTCTATTGGAATCTATGTGAAACTTGAATCTTTAATCTATGTGAATCTTCTTGAATCTTGAGTCTTAATCTATCGTGTGTGGATCTATATTGTGAGGCTTTGTGAATCTAGACTTATACGATCCTCTTGTTGGATCTTTATATGTCTTCTCGTAAGCTATCCGACACTCCTAAGAGAGATAGGAAAAGTCTCAGAAAAAGATGATGTCCTTCATGGCCGACCAGATTGCTCGAGTCATGCCAAAGATCGTCTCTGAGATCCAAGGATCAAACACTCCTCCATCCTCTGTGGACTCGAAGGCCGAGAAGCTAAAGCCTACAAAGTTCAACTACAAACATTTCATCTCTTGCAACCCTAAGCCTTTCATGGGCAGTGATGGGGTGACCGCAATGCTCGAGTGGTTTGACAGCATCGAGGTTACCTTCATTAACAGCGAATGCCCAGATCATCTAAAGACTAGGAGTGCAACGGGAATGTTTCAAGGCAGAGCGTTGGAATGGTGGTCAAATGAGAGAAACATCCGTTCAAATGAAGAAGCCTATGCTCTTCCATGGGTTGAGGTGCGGGAACTAATGATGCTTGAGTTCTGCCCTCCCCATGAACAGTTGAAACTTGAAGAAGAGTTCTGGCATTTGAAGCAGGTTGGTGATGTTAATCTGGCTTATACTACTCATTTCAAGCAGCTCAGCTTGATCGTTCCTCACTTGGTTTCTACTCCTAAGCGCATGATAACCAAGTACATTGTTGGTGCATTACGTCTGTCGACTTCGTCTTGTATCGAGTGTTGTATTAAGAATGTTAGATCAGGGCACGTAGTTTGAGAAATTAGGGTTTTTAGGTAATTTCGCATGAAATGTATGATAGGGTAATTTCGTACGAAATTACATGTGATACTATTACCTAATAATACGCAACACAACGCTTAATCTAACTCTCAAAACGAATCAAACACGGTGAAACGGAAAGGATGGGATTGACCGAGTGGCAATCCGATCGGATAACCAACCGATCGGATGGCCATTCGATCGAAGTGCCATCCGATCCATGCACACCGCCTCACTCCCTCTCTCTGACACCATAAATAGGCCTGTCACATCATTCTCACTGATGTGACAACCTCACATCGATCCAGACGCACGCACTCCCCTTTTTCTTCAATTTCTTGGCGATTTTGGTACGTTTTACACTAGGTTCTTGTACATCTTTGATCTACACATTATTCTCTACATGATTCTTCTTTGAAATCTCACTTTTCACCATGAAATCTCTAAGATTTGAGCTCTTGAGGGTGACATCACCTTGGTGGTTTGTACAAACTATGGTGTGATGTCATTCCTGCCAAGATCTAGCTCAGATATAAGGAATTTCATGTGTTACACTGAATCTTAACTAAATCTAGACTTTTTCAGCTAAAACCTATGTTTTCTCTCATCTTTTCTTAACTTCTCATTTAAACACGGTGGAATCTGGATCTGAACGGACTGAAGACTTGATGAGTAGTCTTGAGTCAGCTTGGAAATGGATTGTTGTCGGAGAAGATGAACGGAGTACGCATTCCGACATAATCACCGTAACGAACAGACGACTGATCGAACTGGGGAGATTCCCATCTGATCAGACCGGTTGAGCGTTGATGTGGTTGCCGTTGTCTCAAGACGCACCGTGTTGTCACCGTCGAACCAAAAACTTAGAAACTTTACAAGTTTGTGAACGGGACATGGACAACCCAATTGAATGGTAATCCGATCGGATAGCCATCCGATCGAACTGCTATCCGATCAGGTGACACTTGCCTCGTAACCTTAAACATTTTAGAAACTGTGAATCTTGATCGTCGAATGGCAATCCGATCGGATAGCCATCCGATCGAACTGCCATCCGATCGAGGTGATAATGTGTTTTGGAAATTTAAACACTTGGTAACTATTTGGAATCTTGACACTTGGATCGAATGACCGTTCGATCGATTGGCCATCCGAATGGATGACCATCCGATCGGATGGCAATCCGTCCCTCCCTCACAACAGTCGCATCAATCGAATGGCAATCCGATCGGATAGCCATCCGATCGAACTGCCATCCGATCCAGTGACTGGTCCGACACTTTGCGCGATCTCGTAATTCTGTCCGACACTTATCTGTTGTAATCTAATCAGGCTAAACCTAAAGAGCTCCCTTTGATCCAATAACAGTTAACCTGTTAAGCAATCATTGTGAGTATACTCGATTCCTTTTGTTTTTAAACTTTGGGATGCAACATGTATTCTATTAAACTATGATACTTGAAACTTTTGGAATCTAAACTCTATCCTATGTATATGTGAAACTGGTGATTCTTGATTCTTTGTGCTATGTGAACGTTTAATCCAGAGTGTGTAATTCCGCCTTAACAATAGTAGCGCTATAGGAGATGCACCTCCCCATTATTCTTGGGGGTATTGTTAGGAGGATTCTAGTTTTCCTTGATTCTTGGGAGAACACTAAAGCATCGGGACACTTGGGCTATCACTTGGACTGCGAACACTAGCACGGCTGAAACTATTTTGTTATCATTTACATTGTGGATATGAGTCTTTTGAATCTATAGCTATATACTCAAACTTGTATACTCGCCGGTACACTTTTGTACTGACTCTATTTTAATACATGTTGCAGGCTGATAGAATGCTGGATACTGGAATCAAGCTAGGATGATGCTTAGAAACTCATCTAGATAATTAAGTTATGAATAATACTTGAGACTTGATGTAACCTATTGATACTTGTTGGTTGGTTTGATATTCTAGACAGTTTATTGCATGAAATTTACTTCATCTATATTGAAACAATAGTGTTATGGAAATCTCATGAACAATCTGAACGCTTATTGCCGCACCCCGATGTTTCCGCCATCGGTTGGGGTGTGACCTAGAGCATGTCATCGTAAGAGTTCTTTTCAAACAAAGGCCATGCTTGGCTAAACTCTTACATCAATTGGTGAAGAAAAACTTTTATGTATTACTTTTTTATTTCCAACCTTTGATTCCTTTTTATTTGGGTATGTATTAATGACTGTAATAAATAGTTTTCTATATTGAAGGCGAATTTTACTTAATCATTCTTCATGTTTTGTTGATTGATTCATTCATGTCGTTACGGTCTATATAAAGCACGTTAACTGCCTGGAAGGGGGTTAGAAGGGTGGTTGGGTAAATTTATGTCTTGTTCAGTGTATAGATCTTGCGAAAACCTGGTTCAAGCTTAGTAAGACTTCACGAGTTGGCGGTACAATCTTCCTCGGGAGAAGTAAAAACCGCTTGAATCCCTTATCTATAAACTACTATTAAAACTTTAAACCAAACTTGCGGGACTGTATCCTTGCTGACTCAGACCAATAGGTTGAGGGTAACGCTGTCTGGAAGGGGATCTACCACTTTTCGCATTAATAAATTGCTTAATTATCTTTCAATAATCCGACCTTGAGGGACTGTATCCTTGCTGACTCAGACCAATAGGTTGAGGGTAACGCTGCCTGGAAGGGGGCCTACTACTATAACATAAAGATAATCTCTTTAAATGCCCAAAGTGCGGAAATCATTAAAGGATACATAAAAGAGGAGTTGGAACCAAGTGATTCATTCTTGTCTACTTGTTTTTCCTTACATTTTAATTTTATTCTCTAGTTTATAATTTTATTACTTTTAAAAACTTTTTATCAAAATTTGGTTAGATTAGACGTTAACGATAAACCGGTACTAAAAGCTCTTGTGTCCTTAGACGACCTCAGTATCTTGCCATCACTATACTACGTCCGCGATGGGTGCACTTGCCCTAACGTGTGTAGAGTGATTGTATTATATTATGTTTTATAAATTTAAACTTGATTCGCGAGTAAAAAGAGCCTAAAATGTATCTAAAAATTATAACCACACCCTCACACGTCAAACTCCATGTCTCAGCATGTTGAAATTCCAATTTTTGCATAATAAAAATCATCAAAAAATTACCACAAGTTCTTGCCTTCTTTCTCAATTCTTTGGAGTGTTTACCTACTAGAAAAGGCTATACCATTTGGGGCTTTCATTCACGTTCCAAACCTCTGCTATGCCGCCCCGTCGTGATCCCACCGTTTCGATGAGTTCCCCCCCCCCCAATATTACCGATCAACTCACCCAACTTATACAAGTCACCACCACAGCAGCTAATACCCAATCCGATATTAAAACGCAAATCGCAGCCCTTGTTCAAGCCACCTCCAACCTTAACTCCAAACTCAATGCGCAGAAATCTAAACTCGATACCCAAACCAAAACTACCGCCCGACTTGTTAACCATGTCACTCAATTCACTGATAAAATCACCAACGAACCACTACGTGTTGACCCAGAAAACTCCGACCTTAAACCCTCATAACAACAAACCACACCAAAGAACCCGAGACCGCCAAATATCTCATTACTCTTGTTCGATGGTTCCAACCCACCCCCACCGACACCCCCCAAAAACCTACCCCCCCCCCCCCACACACACCCAAAAACCTAAACCTAATCCTAAACCTCCAAAAAAGCTAACCCTAAAAGCTAAACTAAACTCAAAAGCTAACTTTAAGCATATAATGCACATGTGCCGTACAAGTTTTTTTTTTTTTTTTTTTTGAAAAAATGTTTTTTTTATATATAAAAAGTATCAAAAATTAATAAAAAAATTGTAAAAAAAATTGGTATGTTTTTTAGGCTTTTTTAGTTAGTTTTTAGTTTTCTCATTTATATATATATATATATATAGGGTTAGGATCAAGAGTGAACACCCCCCTCATTTGTGAACTGTGTGAACTCATCTTGGCCTTTGATTTATTTTTAAGATAATAAGGGTAGGATTGTCATTAGCAATTTAAACTGATTTTTTATTTAATTATAAACTTGTTAATATTGATTCATCAATATCAGTTACTATATTATACAACTTATCCCTATTTTCTTGTGATTCAATTGAATCACCGTTTAATTAAAATTTCGATTTCAAAATTCCTCCAAAAATAAGATCCACAGGTAAACCTCTTTTCCAGATTCAATTTTTTGACCTTCATCTTCTTTTTGAATCTGATCATCTTGTTCATCAAAGTTCCAGTCATCTTCTTTTGTATTTGATCATCTAATCACAGATATCCAAGAGACAATACGTAGTCCAAAAATCAATAACGTGTTCTTTACAACGATTAATCGTCATGTTCTTTATTCTTTTGATTTCTTCCCTGTTATTTCGATTCATATAACCACATGATTCACATCAGATGTTCGTCAATATCGGTGATTTTATTCACAGGAATCCAAGCAAAGGTACAAGTATCTAGTGTGTTCGTATCCGTTAATGTTTTCGTTACAACAATGGATCGCCCAGGTGTGTTTTTATGATCTTTAAGATGAATATACGTATACGAATGTTGTATCTATTCTATTCCTATCGTTTTTTGTTGCAGTTTTTTCATGTTATTGTGTTATCCAAATGTTATTGTTATTGTTTTCGTTACAATAATGGATCTTTGAGCTTATTTGTATGGGTAAGCTGCCATGTTTCATCATGCATCCAAGGTGTTCGACGAAATGCCTGAGAGAAAATGTGGCCAGGTTGTTAAGTTTTTTTAATGCGCTTCTTCTTGCTTGTGTTAGTGCCAAGAAGTTTGATAAGGTTGATGGGATTTTTAGAGAGTCGACTGGGAAGATGGGTGTGAATCCGGATATTGTTTAATATAATACCATGGCCCAGGTTTAGTATTTTCAAATGTTTTGTTTAGCTAGGTTAACGAATCGTCGAGGTTTTATTTGATTAGTTTATGTGAATCGGCCAGGTTTATGTGATCAGTTTTTAGTTCATCTCATTTTTTATTTCAATCCGGCGGTTGATATATGTTTGGATGGGTAACGTGTATTCATGTGCATATCAACTATTTTTTTTAGTTTTGAAGCATATATTTTTGCTGATGATTTTGATAATATAGAATCATGCCTTGTTTATGTATTCCCAGTATGTTCTATTTTTTTACACATACGTAAATATGATAAGCAACACACAGTTTGCAGGGTTTTTTGTATCTTTTTTAGTTTAGTGCCAGAAGTTCTTTTTTCAAACATACACATAGGTTAATGAATGTTTTACGTTAATATAACACTTGCATGTACACATTTGTATAGATCATAAGTAACACACACATGTTTTTGCGGTATCCCAAGTCAAGGCTAGACAAATTATGTGTACATCAATGTACTCTAATTGTAGTCGTTTGTTTTCTTAATGTTCAGAGTCGGTAGCTAGTAACGTACACGAGACACCTAATGGCAGTAGGTATTGGACGCCAGTTGTTCCGCCCGGTTGCAAACCCGTTCTAAAGACGAGATTTAGTTCAATGGAAGCCGCTATTGCAATGTATGAGAGTTACGCACAACTAGCAGGGTTTTGTACAGTTGCTGGAAAGCACAGAAAGGGCTCCAACTGTAAAAAGTCAATGTGCCAGAAAAAGTACTGCGAGTGTTATCAGGGTTGTTCACATCGCGGTGTAATGGTTCAATTCGTTTCAGATTCTCGCAAATTACTTGTCTTATGGTGTCTGTTTTGACCCGTATACTTATACAACGTGTCAAGTTATGTATTATATCTAACGGGTCAAACAAGAAAAACTAAAACTATTATGTTTTGCATTGTACAGATTAATGTTTGTTTGGTTTTTTCATTATGTAACATACAGGGGTTTTTACTCTGTTTTTAGGCGATGGTATGATTTTTGCTTGGTTGATTTGTTGTAAACATTTGTACAGATGTTTTTTATTAAATACACTGGGTTATAAATATTTATTATTACACTGTATACACATGTGTATACTGCGATGTACACATGTGTATATTGTCTGCAACCTGGGTTGTACACTATTTACACATGTGTATACGCAGTCGATACACATTAACACATGGTCTTACAAACCTGGGTAGTAGTATAGATCAAGTTTTTGTAACAGCTATATATGTAACATGATGTCGCTCAAACTATATATGGTTCACAAAACCAACCAACGTAAGCAATAACACATGGTCTTACAAACTCTCAGTGAAATCATTTGAAATTGACAGAAGGTACATTGAGAAAACTCATTGTTCTAGAAACATATCTCGAGTAAAATGTCTACTTTGTGACAACAAAAACAAGTTCTAAGGAAAACTAACGTAGAATTAAACAAATGTAACACATTAACACATGGTCTTACAAACCTGGGTAGTAGTATAGATCAAGTTTTTGTAACAGGTATATATGTAACATGATGTCGCTCAAACTATATATGGTTCACAAAACCAACCAACGTAAGCAATAACACATGGTCTTACAAACTTTTAGTAAAATCATTTGAAATTGACAGAAGGTACATTGAGAAAACTCATTGTTCTAGAAACATATCTCGAGTAAAATGTCTACTTTGTGACAACAAAAACAAGTTCTAAGGAAAACTAACGTAGAATTAAACAAATGTAGCACATGGTTGTGACAAGCAGCTAAAACTGCTACAACACTGGGAAAACGGAACATTAGGCCTAAAATCAACCGATTAGATGACATGTACCAACGGACTCCATCCTTCGAATGCCACCGCCATATGAATATTTAAAATGCTTCTTTTTTGGCGAGTCTGGTCATTAAACCCTCCATGAAAGATCAGAACTTGACAAACTGTTTAACAAATATTAGAAAAAATGTCACGATTGTTTAGCCCTACACGGCCACTTCTACGAATAGTCTTGTCTGATGAATCTATTTGGGGAGCATGAAGATCTGCATTTATTTTTCTCTTTCTAGAATTTGGGGCTATAGAGATTACTCCATTTTCCTGTTTCATTGCCAATAACTGTACCATTTGAAAATGCATCAGCCCTATTCCACCTTTGGTTTCAAACACCATTTGCCTGCACATGCTCCATAAAATTAGACACTTCTATTGTCACAATAATACTTATGGATAATACAGTTTGTTCTTCGGTGTACACTGGTATGTTCACCTGTGTACAACAGTCTGTACATATGTGCACAACAGTGCATTACATAAGTCTACACTATTCCAGGTTGCAGACAAATAACCAACCTTTTGTACACTTGTGTATCGACTGCTTATACATATGTGTACATAGTGTACAACCCAGGTTGCATGACAATATACACATGTGTACAACGCAGTATACCATCGCCTAAAAACAGAGTAAAAACCCCTGTACAAATGTCTACAACAAATCAACCAACCAAACATCATACATCAACGATTTTACAACAAAATGTGCACACCAAACATCATACATCAACGATTTTACAACAAATCAACCAAACAAACATCATAATATCGCCTAAAAACAGAGTAGATCAGGAAAACAAAAAAAATTACGAATTTTGAGTTCAATCCCTGTATTGACGAATCCAACAACGACGACAGCAAATCAAATAAACACGGGGCGGATAAGTTTTACACAAATCATCTTTCGAAGCATTATACACAATTGTATAATCATTTGAACGCTATTCACAAAGTGTATACTAGAAAAAGTAACACAAACGGAAAAGACACGTTTCATCAGTATCCCAAAAACAACCACATAAACTATCTGTACACTACTGAACTCGAAACTATAATGAACGACATACACATGTGTACTTCAGGACAACATAAATCATCTAACACAACCCAAAAGCTTAACAGCAAAATGTCACAAATAATGCCTTAAACATAGTACAATCAACTATCCTCTACAATTAACCCAACTTTTTCATGAAAATTACTGATGTACTATAACAATCACTGATCAGAACAAACAATCGGCTCAAAAACTTCATTATATAACGACTTGACCAGATTAAACAAACCCTAACTTCCGATTTGCATTTACGAGGATAAGTATAAAACAAACACAATGTACAACGACGTGACGAATCATTTTAACATTTGAAGTCGGCGATTGTTTACCTTTGCCCGGGAAATCGCATCAATCGACCTGCTACTTCTTCAATTCGACGTGCGTCGTGTGTATATAAACAATGACAACTTGTGTTCAAAGATTAAGAATGTGTGTTTTGAATATAAGTTGAATGTTAGGGTTTTTTTGCAACTAAATCTGCTAGAGAATAGGGATTGAAGGAATCAAGAAGATATGGAAACTATTAAGTTTCCGGTTATTAATTTAATAATTTGTGTATTTACCCAAATACCCTTATTCATCAAATTAAAAGTCATAACTAATAAAAAAAATTACCATCATGCCATTACCATTAAATATCATCATCTAAGAGATGGAGGGTCAAGATATGTTCATTTTGTTCACAAGTTAACCATTGTTCACTCTAGAACCCTACCCTATATATATATATGGAGATGGATCATGAGAAAACTACTTTAAATGAGAAAACCAAAAAACTAACTAAAAAGCCTAAAAAACATAACAAAAGAATTTTTTTATAAAAAATCGCTAAAACTTTTATATAAAAATTATTTTTTTCAAAAAAAAAAAAAAGTTGTACTGCACATGTGTAATAATACGGAAAAGCCTAAACACCTAACCCACACCCCACCGACACCTCCCAAAAACCTAAACCCCACACCCCCACCCCCCCCAAAAACCTAAATCCACCCTCCCACCAAAATTGTAAACCCCACCACCCCCAAAAACCTAACCCCCCCCCCCTAAAAAAAACATAAAACTAAACCGTAAACATAAACCCCAAAAAAACCCGCACCCCTCACCCGCACCCCTCAAAAACCTAAACCCCTCCCCCCACCCGCACACCCCAAAAACCTAAACATCCCTTCCCCCACACACCCAAAAATCTAATCCTAATCCTAAACCTCCAAAAAACCTAACCATAAAAGCTAAACTAAACTCGAACGCTAACTTTAAGCATATAATGCACATGTGCAACATATACATATAATGCACTTGTGCAGTACAAGTTTTTTTTTGAAAAAAAAGTTTTTTTTATATATATAATAAATAGCGATTTTTATAAAAAAATTGTAAAAAAAATTGGCATGTTTTTTAGGCTTTTTAGTTAGTTTTTTAGTTTTCTCATGATCCTCTCCCATATATATATATATATATATATATATATATATAAACACATATAAAAATAAGTCGTTTATATAGTGTAATTTAAAGACAATAAAATACTCGTTTATATAGTGTAATTTAAAAAAAATATCAACATACCAAAAAATTGTGACCGTTTAAAAAACGTGAGGGGAGTGATTAACGTGAGGGGAGTGATTAAACTGTAATCTAGAAAAGAGGATTAAGTTGATGATATTTAATTACTTGACATTCTGTAGCTATTAAACATTCTGGATTAATGACTAAGTATGTTGGACTTTAATAACTTGTACACTAAGGCATCATCTGTGGCACCTGAGGAGGAAAATCCACAGTCATCCTGATCTATCATCTTGCTGCTTTGGGTTACTTATCAAATTTCGGGATGAAATTTCTTTCAAGTTGGGGATGATGTGACAACTCGAGATTTCAAGGCCTTTCCTCTACGCATCACTTGTTTCACAATTCATTATATGTTGTATCTTGTGCATGATATTTGAATGATTAAAGTATTGATTATGTTTGTGTGTTACGTGAAAACTTAAGTATTGTGTAATGTTTAGTCATAACATAATTATGTTTAACCCTGATTGAGAAACACTCGACGAAGAGTAGTTCTTCGTCACGCTCACGCCTCGACGAAGAGTAGTCCTTCGTCACAGCCAACCTTCGACGAAGGTTGATTCTTCGTCACACTCACAACATGGCGAAGAATACTCTTCGCCAAGAGATCCTTCGCCAAAAAGGGCCTCGGCCCAGGTTTGTTTGTGGCACATATTGGGCCTGACTACCATTTAGTCTGTATAATCCCTCATTAACTGTCATCGTAAACACAAAAACCCTACTCTCTCCCTTTCCTTGGGTGATCTCCGGCAGGTCCCATCCTCGAAGAATTCATCCCTCTCGTTCAACCCATTCTCCTTCGCATCCCGCATCTCGGTTCGTGAATTTATCATTGTTTGATTAACGTGAATTATTTTCTTTGTTAATCATAACCGTGCACTAGTAACTATGTTGAATGTGAATAAATTGAATGTGATTCGTGATGGTGATCGAGTTCTTATGTTTTGGAACAGTTGAAGAGTATGCTCTAATTGTATGAACTTGTTCGACATCTAATGAGAATAATTACATGCTATTGTCTTCGAATGGTTAGATGCATGATGATGAATCGGTGATCTAGGTTTCATGTATAGGTTCGAACTTAATATTGATGTATTAGGGTTATGTGTATTGGTATCGATGAATTCTGGTGATAAATAACTTGTCGATTAATTATGAATGTGAATGATGATAAATTGCAAGTTCATGATGCTAGTGCCAATAATATGCATAGATTCGATTTGAATGGTTGTCATGTGATACTTACTGTTAATGACTGAACGGTGATTAGGGTTATCGTTATCATAGAACCTGTTAATGATTACATTGTTGTTGCACGACGGCAGCTAGGGTTCATTGTTCATGATCACTTGTTGAAGTGCAGCGATGAAATATTCCCTACGAAGAATCCAGGTTGACAAAGAATCTGATGCTTCGTCGACCGACCTTTGGCGAACAACCATGATTCTTCGTCGCAGCACTTCTAGACGAAGTATGGATCTTCGCCGAGGGGATCATTCGTCGTGAGAGTATTCCATGAAGAGTGTTCTTCATCGAGAGTATTCTTCGTCATGAGGGCATCCCACGAAGAATTGGTTCTTCGTGGGGATGCAGCAAGTGTGAGACAGAACAGTTTGAATAGTAGGTTTCAAATAGTTTATAACGTGCATGTTCATAAAGTTTTATTTGATGACTGTTAATAATAGTAATTATGAATAAGGAACCTGATTTGGCATGTGAGTAGCAAACTCACCTGATAAGTGTTGTTATATGACATGCACGTGACATGTGGACTTGTATGAAATTTGAGAAATTGCTATGTGCTATACGGTGATCTTAACGGCAAATGTAATCTGTGAAAATACGTGTAATGTTTTGAGATCGACTTGCATATGAAACCCATACACTTGTTATGTGATTTTACGACAAACTTATGGATCAATGGGTTGCATGATTAACGAATACGACTTGTATAAGGACGTGTGTTCTACCTGTTTGCTATGTGTGTAACATGTACGATGGATACGTGATATATGTGAACATTATACTGACTATTCTTGGTAACCACGGTAGGGTATGGTTGACCAACTTGGAATGGGTAATGTAACATACCGAGCAAATCTAAGGTGAGTTCACTTCTCCTGAGCATGCCTCCTGGTGGGTAGGACAATCAATGGGTATTCCTGAGAGGAATAAGTCTTTTGGGGTAAAAACTAGAATGTTGGATAATACACTCATTTCCTATCACCTTAAGTCCCATCTTCTACCGAATAGTTACCTGAGAGGTAACGGGGTATTAGTTGATAGCGCTATTAGGCTTGGCAACCTCACACCGTACCTGAGAGGACGGGATAGAACTAATGACCTTAATCATGACCAATGCTTAGATAGGGGGAATTGGGGACAGGCAAACCAATCTGGAGCCATCTTGTACGGTACTCGAGTTATTATCAACATTACTTTCGGAATTGTTATTAAACTGGATTAAACACTTGGTAACCAAACGTTTTCATAAAACTTTGAACTCACCAGTGTTGTCTGATACACTTGGTGGCTAGATCCTAGTACGTCACACGCCTCGCGGGGATTTCCGCTTGGGGTAGTTTTGGGGGTGTGACATCATCTACTTGTACCTTTAAATTCGCACATCAATAATGGCCAAGACAACTATCGAAACGTCGATAAAAATGAGTTGGTCGTCACAATACTTTTGGATTTTTTTTTTAAAACATCATAGTTTATAAGATATGTCAAGAATACATAAAATAATTATAAGTTTGTTGTGGAGGGGGAAAAGTGTAACTAATTACCTATAATTATGTTAAAAATCAGGTATTTAAGTGTAATAAAATAGGGGCTAAAATATAATTATTGTTTAAAAGACCAATTTACCCTCATTTTAGGGGTGTATTTATAAATTAAGAGGGTAAAAGTTCTTATTTTTTGGTTATTTTAAAATGTCACTCCCTTATACATTACAATATATTATAGATATATATAAAGTTTAATCCTACTCTTGTTTTTTGTCACCTACTAACTTACACCCATCTACTCCTACTTTAGATTTAGAGTTAAATGCCAATTTAGTCCCTATGGTTTGGGTCATTTTGCCAGTTTAGTACAAATGTTTCATTTTTTGTCTGTAGGTCTAAAAAGGTTTTCCCGTTGTCATTTTAGTACACTGGGTTAACCTCATCCATTTTTGCTGTTAACAAGAAGGGTAATTCAGCCTTTTTGGACCCACAGGTAAAACATGAAACCTTTGGACTAAACTGACAAAATGACTAAAGCCATAGGGAATAAAATGGCATTTAACTCTTAGATTTATATTTTTTTCCACTATGAAACTTGAAAAATCAACCTTAAGTGAAAATGAACATATTTTTCATACATTTGGTAGCACTATGCTAGAAGTCATTTTTATTGCTATTTAATCATGCTATAGTAAAGTGTGAAAGGCTAACCTGATATGTTTTATATAATTCCTTTAATATATGCTACAATGACAAAGATTCCTTTAATATATGCTACACTGACAAAGATAACTGATATAAATATATATTATATATGAAAATCTAGTTAAAAAGAAAAACTTTTACTCCTAACATATTTCAAGTTTGTAGTAATTTATAACGTTAGAAAGGTTTAGGGGCTGTTTGGTAGCCTCTGAATGGTCATTAAGAGGCTACATCTTAATTGAACCATTAAGAATTTTACCAATGAGAAGGTAGAAGAATGTGACATGTGAGTATTTACCATTCAGAGGTTAACTCTTAACCATTCAGACTTGAGGTTACCTCTTATTCATTCAGAGGTTTTAAACCATTAAGAGGTAGCATTTGAATGGTCATTAAGAGGCTACCAAACAGCCCCTTAGTGTTCAAACATATAATATTTGGATATTTTTAAAAATAATATGTTTAAGTCACTATAAATAAAATATTATAGTATTAAAAAAATCCAAATATTACAAGTTTCAACACTAAGCCTTTTAAAAAGATTAGGATTAAAAACATTAAATTTTAGGATTAGATGGATGTTCCATAAGTTGGTATGAGAAAAAAAGAGTAGGTTTAAACTTTAGATATATATAATTTATAGAAATCTGAGTCATATTTTATAAATATTTTTATAAATTGAATATGACTTAGTTTTTATAAGTGTTTATATATATATATATATATATATATATATATAGGGTCGGGATTAAGAGAAAACGGTAGAAAATATGAAAACGGTGAGAACGCTTATGGATCGTCCGATTAAAACAATCTATGGACTAGATTGACGCGGTGGCGTTTTCGTAAATAACATCAATTTTATTACGTGGACGCGCCTCATTAAGGGTAAAAAATTCACACTTCTATACCAAAACGCCATACTAATGAATAAAACGCTATTACGGACCAAAACACATCACTATATAAACAAAAACATCCCAGACGCAAAAACACATCCCCAGAACCTGAAACGCCATATTTTCTACTATATACCATTCATCTAACAAATGCCGAAATCCCCAAAACATCAAACACACCTACTCAAAAACGCAATATTTTCTACTATATACCATTCATATTAGAAAACGCCAAAACACTCAAACATCAAAGATTCCAAAAAATCGACGGTTCTTTCAGATACACTATAATTTTTTGCTGAATGAGATAGACAAATATTCAAGAAAAAGAGACGGATGACACTGATATGACATCCTGTCACTTTGTTCTTCATGGATATATTGATGGCATGAAGGGATCAATACATTAGAGCAGGCGTTGGTCTTCAACATGTCATCAAACAAGTATATATCCACCCACAATACAGGATTCCTGATGTGTGTAAAATGCAACATATAAAATACATCAATTGAGGCATAAAAGTAACCCTTTTTTAGTACTAATGTTGGAAAAAGTGTGCTTTTGTCTTCCTTTTGTATTTTCAGGATTAAATGAGCATAAATGAACAAAAGGAGCAAATATGCAGCAAAATCTAACATAATTACAAGGAAATGAGTAAACGTGGCATGCCCGACCCCTCGACAGCATCTTCCCAAGCAAAAACAAGTGAACAGAAGGTTGACCACGGCCCCGTGCCCAGCGGACACGGGGGCGTGGCCAGGAGTCTACAGAAAGGACAAAGCTTTAGAAGCTTCTATTCCCGACACGGGGGCGTGCCCAGCTGAACACGGCTGTGGTCAACGCTAAGATTCACAGAATCCAAGAAAATCTTGATAGTACAGATACGCTTCTGCACACAAGGGGCCGTGCCCAGCGGACACGGGGGCGTGTGGAGCTAATGCAGACAAATTGCAATTAATGAAGAGAAAGTGGATGGACACGGGGCCATGTCCGGGCTTCTATGCAGACTATAAATAGAGGTGATTGGTTCACTTCAAAGGCATCCCTTGGCAAACCACCTCTCTCACACTTAACCCACACTCCACCATCACTACAACCCACATCCACCACCATCATCCATCAACCATCATAGAGTCTGTGTAATAGTCTCAGGATCCAAGATTGATAATGAGAGTTCTTGATAATCAAAGGCCATGTTTGCCTAAGTCTTTTACATCACTTGGTGAAGACAAGCATTTAGTGTAATACTTTTGATTTTTAATCTTTTCGCACTTTTTATTTGGTTTTGTATTAATGACTTTAATAACTAGTTTCTTATGTTGAAGGTGAAACTTCCTTATCATTTGTCCGTGGTGTCTTGACGTTATGTTACTGTCTATATAAAATTAAAGATTTACACCATTCATATCTCTACGGTCTATATAGAGATATGTTGGCTACCTGGTCGGGGGTTAAGGGAATGGTTTGGTAAGGTTCTTGCCTTGTTCAGTGTATAGATCCTGCAACGACCTGGGTCAAGCTTACTAGGACCTCATTCAATACCCACTGGTATTGGATGGCGGGGGTGCGAATGGCTTGATCCCCTCATATGTAAACTACTATTAATACATTAACCCGGTTACTTGGGATTGTATCCCTGCTGACTCAAACCACTTAGTCGAGGGTAACGTCACCTTCAAAAGAGGGGCCTACCACATTACGCATTAATAACTTAATTAATTATCTTTCAATATTCCGACCCTTCAGGATTGTATCCTTGCTGACTCAAACTACTGGGTTGAGGGTAACGTCACCTTCAAAAGAGGGGCCTACTACTATAACTAAGATAATCTCTTAAAAAGTGCAAAAGTGCATAAATCATCAAATGTTACACTGAAGGCGAGTCAGATCCAAGTGATTCATCTTGTCTATCTGTTTTATTTTTATTTTATTTAATTTTTCAGCATTTTTAGTTTTTATTTTCATGTTTAAAACCTTTTCTAAATCTTTGATTTGATTAGACGTTGAGGATAAACCGGTACTAAAAGCTCTGGTGTCCTTGGACGACCTCGGTATCTTACCAACGCTATACTACGCTCACGATGGGTGCACTTACCCATATGTGTGTTTAGTGTTAGTAAAATATCGTGTTTTATAAATTTAAAACTTGACTAAAGTGTTAAAAAAGGCTTAAAATATAATCAAAATCATATAACACACCACACACATCAAGTTTTTGGCGCCATTGCCAGGGACACAAGGATTTTAAGAAAGTTAGGAAACAACGGCCTAATCATTTTTCTTATTTTTTTGTTTTTTAGGATTTTTCTTAATTTTTCAATTTCTGCAGAAGCTCAGCACGGGGTCGTGCCCGCTGAACACGCCCCGTGCCCAATCTTTGGTACTGGCAATCCTGTTTTAAGTCAGACAGTAGCTGAACACGGGGTCGTGCCCACTAAACACGCCCCGTTCCAAAGCTTCAGATACTGAAAACAGAACCGTAAGATCCCGACGGTTGGTAATTTATGACGCAAACATGAGTGATACTGATAATTTTTACTTTCGCTCCTCTTTTGGTACGTGGTGTCAATTATGTGGTGGAACTCATGAAGATTTAAAATGTTATTTTTTTAAATTACAATCCCCACTATATAGACCCATTGTTTTTCTGTAGCCTTAAGATGGGCGAAAGTAAAAACAATCCCTATCTCTCCCTCGAATGCACTCAATCATCTCTTCTAGATGAAATGATTCTTGAAGAATAATTTCAATTAGAAGAATTAATTCTCCGATGGATAAAAGAACTTGAGATGGATATAACTAATTTATCTCAAGACGACGATCAAGGAGAATTAGTGAGATCGCATTTGGATTATAACAACATCGTTGCTCCCGAAATCACCTCTAACTCTTGCGAGGACTTCAGCGATAGTCGTCCCTGTGTCGATTATGTCGTGAAGGACTCCCCGTCGGTGTCCGCCGATGCATACATAGACCTGAGCGATTCGACATACACCTTCTTTAACGAGAGCCCGGATAAGGGAAATAAAGGTTGGTTTTGCCCACCGGTATTTAGCTTAGGAATCACCCTTTCCGATAACCTCTTGCATTCTTGTCTAAAACTAGGGCAACTTAGGTATCTCAGGCACTTCGGTGTTATTCTGTCCAGTAAGGAACCACCCGATCCGGATAAATTCCTTAAAAATAGATGAAACTTCATAACAACTTCTAGCCATGGGGCCCTGTCCAGGTCAGCACGCCCCCGTGTCCACCAAACGATTCTCGTCTGACTTTTGGTCATAATACAGACAAAAAGTGTCAGAATCTCGTCTGCACACGGGGCCGTGTCCAGCCGACACGGGGCCGTGTCCAGCGTGCTGTCGTTTTCTATAAATGCAGCAAGATTCCTGCACTCTTGGACCCATTCCAAAGACAAAGATCTGGTGGGATCTTCACATATACCATACTATGTATGTTCTAAAGAAGGTTCTCAACAACCGTCTTATCTTTTCTACTTTTGTCCATTGCCTTCTTCTTCATTTCTCCTCAAAACCTCCATTAAAGTTTGAAATCTCTATGTTTTCAAGATTTATTGTAATATTTGTTTGGTTTTTATTCAAGGAATCTTGTTCAAAATAAGTTTTACAACACTGTTTTAAGTTATTTTTGCTTAAAAATGCTCCAAAAGTCAGAAAAATAATTTAAAGCTCCAAGATTCCTTCTTTTAAAAAACTTGCAGAGAGGTGAACACGGGGTCGTGCTCGGTGGACACGGGGCCGTGTCTGAGGTACTGTTTCATTTAAATTGAACTTTTCGACTTGTTTTTCGTAGAATGTCAAGCCAGAATAGTGGAACCTCTTCAGCACATTCAAGGAACAGTCGTAGGGAACGAAGGCCTTCCATAGAAGCAACTCTTGTGCGCTATGTGATGGCACTACAGGAAGCTCTCGATGAAATGACATCCGTAGAAGAAGTCCTAATCGACCGTATTAATTATCTCACGGTGGGGCTAGAAAACAGTTATCAAGTAATCAACCTCTTACACCAAAGGTTGAATATTCTTGTAACACCTCCTATGGAACCAATCCTTCCCCAAGAAATTGGAACCTAGCACTTGGAGTCGTTAACCCCACCGGGTGGGATGACATCCCTGCGGAACCTCCTCTTGAAAATCTACAAGAAGTCCCGGTGGAAGTCACTCCCCCTCAAAACGAGGACGCCAATGAGCCCGCTTTTCTTCTCCCTCGGGATATAGAGGAATGGCTCAACGATGTATGAGGGGCAATTCCCGGAGAAGAAGTTCTTCAAGCCGCATTCAGCCGAGAGTTATCTTTCTCGGAAATTTTGCTCTTAAAATAAACTATAGGCTAGGACTTTTTTGTGGTTTTAGATTTCTTGTGTTTTCTGACCTACTTATCTAAGATTTAGTTTATGCTTTTATTTTCTAGGAACTAATGTAATTCACTCTTTAATGAAATGATGGTTTTTAATGGTGTTTGGATGATGTTGTAATGGGTAAAACACACTCAGAATGGTGAAGGATACTAAGGGAAACTTGAACCCACACCCCATGCACAAAAACAGAGCCACCCGACAATTTTTCTTCATTACAGCAAGTTAAGCACGGGGCCGTACTTAGCCAACACGCCCCGTGCCCAATGATCTGCAGAAAATGCCCAATTCAGGTAACTGGACACGGGGCCGTGTTCACTGAACACGCCCCCATGCCCAGCCTTCTGTTAATTATGATACTGGCAATCTGAACACGGGGCCGTGCCCGGATCAACAAGGGCCCGTGTCCAGATGCCCAGTAAGATAAATTTTGTTTTTAAACACCTTTTTACACATTCAATCAACCTAAAAATTTATTTTTGGGACACATTGAGGACAATGTGTAATTTAAGTGTGGGAGGGGGGGGGGGGGATGCTAAAACCTTGAATTTTGCAAGTCCTAATAACAAGCCTTACACAAAACTCTATTGGAACCGCTAATCACCCCAAATTTTTTCAAAAACTTTTCATTTTTTTTTACTTGTCTTGGTTTAATTTGGGAATAACAAGTTCTAAAAAGGTTATATTTTTACAAATTTACAACCGATAGCGTCGTGATAAAAAGAAACCAACATAAGAAAATTACGAAACAACATGACAAATCTAGTAAAAATTTGATTATATATACTTGATCACATTAAAAACCCATCCCCACAAAAAGTGAGTTTTGAGCCTTTATTGAGCATACAAATACACATCTTTAAACTAAATGCTCATTTTTCGTTTCTTGTGTGAATAGCCGCTTGGTTTCTTACGACTCTTGAACTTGCCATGACGATACATTCCCGGTCCTTACCAACTTAAACCCAAGTAAGTAAATGATGGAGGCATTAGGACTAACCCTTTTTCTTTTCAACACCACTATTTTTCATTTTTTTACCACCTACCCAAAATCCCCCTAGTTAACCCCTTTGAGCCTAAACCTTTTCGTTTCTAAACCTACAAAACAAACACCCTTTACCCACCAAAACCCTTTTTATTTTTAACCCTTTATTTTAGTAAAAAGCTCAGTTTTCATGTGACATTCCTTATAAAAAAAAGTCAAGTCTAGCAATAAACAAACAAGTTCCTCAAAGAAACTTTGTTTGAAAATGCTTTGTTTGAATAAAAAGTCACAAAAACAAAAAAGTTTTACGACGACCGACGCTTTTTACGCCTTTTCGCCCTTGTTACTAACCACTAACCCAAAACCACCTACCTTTAACCCAAGCCTAACCCTTCCCCAAGTCCTTTTGATATTTACAAAGGTGTATAGTTAAAAAGGAGGAGGATTGATTGCTTGGCAAGCATATGCTAAAAGTAAGTTCCATGTCGGTCTCAAGTGTTTCACAAAATACATCTTCGGCCGAGTGTTGAGTGATCTCCCGTGAGTTATGTGAACTTGTATATAAATGGAATTTTAAACAGGCATGTTATG
Source organism: Helianthus tuberosus (assembly GCA_030545235.1). NCBI lineage: Eukaryota > Viridiplantae > Streptophyta > Magnoliopsida > Asterales > Asteraceae > Helianthus > Helianthus tuberosus. The sequence continues at coordinate 2,531,761 of CM060390.1, forward strand.
CCCAAATAAGTAATTTCTCTTAGGAAACGTTCTAAATAAATCATAACGAATATGATTGTAAATAACATAAAAATAAAGCCTAATAAAGATCTTGGATTCCCGACACTCAAGACAAGCCCAAAACTTCTCTTCTACCCATTCCATTTGCGAGTGTAAGCCACATTATAAAGAGTTTTGACTGAGGACAAGCAAAGATTCAAGTGTGGGGCTATTAGATGTGTGTAAAATGCAACATATAAAATACATCAATTGAGGCATAAAACTAACCCTTTTTTAGTACTAATGTTGGAAAAAGTGTGCTTTTGTCTTCCTTTTGTATTTTCAGGATTAAATGAGCGTAAATGAACAAAAGGAGCAAATATGCAGCAAAATCTAACATAATTACAAGGAAAGGAGTAAACGTGGCATGCCCGACCCCTCGACAGCATCTTCCCAACCAAAAACAAGTGAACAGAAGGCTGACCACGACCCCATGCCCAGCGGACACGGGGGCGTGGCCAGGAGTCTGTAGAAAGGACAAAGCTTTAGAAGCTTCTATTCCCGACACGGGGGCGTGCCCAGCTGAACACGACCATGGTCAACGCTAGGATTCGCAGAATCCAAGCAAATATTGATAGTACAGATACGCTTATGCACACGGGGCCGTGCCCAGTGGACACGGGGGCGTGTGGAGCTAATGCAGACAAATTGCAATTAATGAAGAAAGAGAAAGTGGATGGACATGGGGCGTGCCCACTGGACACTGGGCCATGTCCGGGCTTCTGTGTAGGCTATAAATAGAGGTGCAAGGTTCACTTCAAAGGCATCCCTTGGCAAACCACCTCTCTCACACTTCACCCACACTCCACCACCACTACAACCCATATCCACCACCATCATCCATCATCCATCATAGAATGTGTGTAGTAGTCTCGGGATCCAAGATTGATAGTAAGAGTTCTTGACAATCAAAGGCCATGTTTGCCTAAGTCTCTTACATCACTTGGTGAAGACAAGTATTTAGAGTTCTTGACAATCAAAGGCCATGTTTCGCACTTTTTATTTGGTTTTGTATTAATGACTTTAATAACTAGTTTCTTATGTTGAAGGTGAAACTTCCTTATCATTTGTCCGTGGTGTCTTGGCGTTATTTTACAGTCTATATAAAATAAAAGATTTACACCATTCATATCTCTACGGTCTATATAGAGATATGTTGGCTACCTGGTCGGGGGTTAAGGGAATGGTTTGGTAAGGTTCTTTCCTTGTTCAGTGTATAGATCCTGCAAGTACCTGGGTCAAGCTTACTAGGACCTCCTTCAATACCCACTGGTATTGGATGGCGGGGGTGCGAATGGCTTGATCCCCCCATATGTAAACTACTATTAATGCATTAACCCAGCTACTTGGGATTGTATCCCTGCTGACTCAAACCACTTAGCCGCGGGTAACGTCACCTTCAAAAGAGGGGCCTACCACATTACGCATTAATAACTTAATTAATTATCTTTCAATATTCCGACCCTTTAGGATTGTATCATTGCTGACTCAAACTACTAAGTTGAGGGTAACGTCACCTTCAAAAGAGGGGCCTACTACTATAACTAAGATAATATCTTAAAAAGTGCAAAAGTGCGGAAATCATTAAAGGTTACACTAAAGGCGAGTCGGATCCAAGTGATTCATCTTATCTTTCTGTTTTATTTTTATTTTATTTTATTTTTCAGCATTTTTAGTTTTTATTTTCATGTTTAAAACCTTTTCTAAATCTTTGATTTGATTATACGTTGAGGATAAACCGGTACTAAAAGCTCTCGTGTCCTTGGATGACCTCGGTATCTTACCAACGCTATACTACGCTCACGATGGATGCACTTGCCCATATGTGTGTTTAGTGTTGGTAAAATATCATGTTTTATAAATTTAAAACTTGACTAAAGTGTTAAAAAGGGCTTAAAATATAATCAAAATTATATAACACACCGCACACATCAATGCCACAAAAAATAAGCATCTTCTAAAGACGACTATTATGTAGGAAAATAAGGATCTACATAAGGTATTCAAAAACAGGTTCAAAACGCCAAAAAAGTTATAGTAGAAGAGGCTGATGACAGTGAAGATTTGGATGAGAAATTAGATTATAATTTTTAATTTTTTTTTCATTTTCTTTTGTTTGTTATCTAATTCTCTGTTGTTTATTATCTAATTCTCTGTTGTTTATTATCTAATTCTCTACTAATTTAAAAAAAAAATTGACGCCAAAAACTACAAACACCAAAACGCCTGATAATGTGAAAAACTGTGAGAACGGATTCTAGCGAAGCACGATGTTGCTATATAAAAACGCCAAAAAACGCAAACAAAGTATTATTGGAAAAATCAACACTAATTGACAGATGAAAATTGAAAGAAACAGTAATTGCTAACACAGTAAAATGAAGAGACGGAATCATTATTGCGAAACATTTATTATATTAAAAGCCACTACATGGAAAATTGAATTTATTTATCTTTTCAAAACGCCATAATGGCCTGTCACATTATAGGCCTGTATCCTACATGGAACAACACTTGATATAATAAAATCTAGAAAAATACTGATGTTTTTTACATTAAAGGACTGCATCCTAATCTAAAAAACAATAAAAACGCCAAAACAATACTTAAAAAGCCAAAATATTTACTATGATCCTGATCTAAAAACAATAAAAATGCCGCGTATTTATTAAACGCTAAAAAATGGAAAATGAAGTGACACGCGTTTAAAAAAAGAAATATGAAAGGACAAAAAAGCCCCTCCGCCCTTCTCTAAGCAGCGTGACACGTGTTGGGCCAGGAAACGTTCTCACCGTTCTCACACTTTTGAGCATTTTCTCCTGATCCCGTTTCTATATATATATAGGGGTCCGCTAAAATGAAAACCACATCCAGTTGTAAGAACCATGGGAACTACACCGTACGGGGCGAGTTGGACCAAATTTTTTTTTCATAAACGTAGATGCGTGTATTATAAACACATTTGTAAAAAAAAAATCAAAAAAAAATGTGGTGTGTGTAGTTTTGTTTGTGTTTACGGGTACCGTAAATTTTAAACCAAATTTACGGTACCTGTAAACGCAAACTTGTGGTGCTCAAAACTACACACACGACATTTTTTTTGAACTTTTTTTTACAAATGTGTTTATAATACACGCATCTACGTTTATGAAAAAAATTTTGGTCCACCTCGCCCCGTACGGTGTAGTTCTCACGGTTCTTACAACTAGAGGTGGTTTTCATTTTAGCCGTCCCCTATATATATATATATATATATATGGTGGGGTTCTAGAGTGAACACTAGTGTATTTGTGAACTGAGTGAACAAATCCTGGCCATTGATCTACACACGTGTATTGCCAGGATCTCACCATTAAATCGTAAAATACACTAGTGTATTTCAACATCAAATCCTTGCCATTGATCTACACACGTGTATGGCCATGATTAGTTCACTCAGTTCGCAAGCTACACTAGTGTTCACTCTTGAATCTAGTAACTAAAAGACAAAAATGAATTTAATGAATTAATGATAACTAATATATATATATATATATATATATATATGAATTAATAATTAAACTTTTAACTTTTTTATTTTTAATATTAACTAAAAGACAAAAATGAATTTAATGAATTAATAATAACTAACTCAGTATATTACACTTTACATATATATAGGATAAGGATCCGTTAGGAACCACCCTTTATTGTGAGAACCGCGAGAACCAGTGTGAACACATGGTATGTTTGTAATTTTATTATGTTTATAAAAAAACACGCGTTCTTTTTTTCCTTTTGTCATTGTTATCTCCATTTTAGGGTTTCAGTAGTTCACTAGTTCACTAGTTCATGGTCTTCACACTCGGCTGAGAGGCATTCACGATTGTTTCACGGCAGCGGAGAGCCGTGCACGATGGTTTTCACGACATATAGATAGTCGGTGTTTACGTATTTCACGGCGGTTGCAGTCGGCATGGTGTTTACGGCGGCATATGGTGTCTTCTGATTCATCACGTGTCGATCCTCGTATATCTGATGATCCTCATCATACATTGTCTGAATATCATCCTCATACAACATCTGATGCCGACTTTGGTGGTCCATCTGCTGTCAATCCCGTTGACAGTCATAAAATTATATCTAAAACAGTTCAAAGTTGACATACCCTTCGTGGTTTTGAAATTCAGAATCTTGACTCTATGTCTACACCAGATAATGTTATCTTATCTGATAATATCAATGTATCTGATCATTCATTATCTTTTGACACTACTTCGACTGGTACAACACCTACAAATACAGAACATCAAGAGTTGCAATTCATTCGATTTGTGACTAAAGGTATTATGTTGATTGTAAATGATATTGTACTAAATGATATGCACATGTGCATTATATTGACTGTAAATGATGTTGTATTAAATTATATGCACATGTACATTATGTTGAAAATTAGACTATGTCATTGATGTATGGATTTTGAACAAGTGCCTTATGGAGGACTATCCAATTATGTACAGAATGGCAGCAAATAAAGGGTCTTGGGTGGCGAACAACTACAAAAAAATAGGGGAGGTGACTGTGTGGGATTGGCAATGGTAGTACAAGCCGATAACCGGGAAGGCATGGGTGGAGTTTATGCATCTTTTGGCACTACGGAGTGACACCAGAATGAAGACGGGTCAAGATGGGTGGGGTTGGCACTCGGAAAATAAGTCTACCTTTAATGTTAAAACCGTTAGAGGGGATTTGCGTGTCACAAGCGGGGACCCGTCGAGTGGCTTTGCAATGACCTGGAACGGTTGGGCTACACCTAAAGCCAATATGTTAGCATGGAAAGGTGTCGAAGGCAGGTTACCGACAAAGACGTAGCTGGAAAAAAATGGGAAATTAAGATCAGCAACACATTGTGCCGGGGTTGCAGATACGAGCAAGAAACTACAATAACTAATCTGCCTCTTCCGTATACGATTACTCAGTCGAATAGATCATTTATTCAGTGATTACAACAAAGTACATCCTTTTTGTTACACCCATTTTGTTACCAATTCCTACTATAAGTGTCATTATACTCCTTTTTGTCCGATTATATTGTTATTTGTCATCTACATCAGAAAATGTCGATGTACCTGAACACTCAATTCCCGCTGAACACTCAATTTCCAGTGAAACTACTTCGATATCGACTGATACAACACCCATGAATCTGGACCAACAACAATTACAATTTAAACGATACGAGACTAAAGGTAATATACATAAATAGTTTTTACATGCTTGATGACTCTATGTTCTTATATCAGTGTTCATTGTTTGTTTTCTAGTTTTTACATGCTTGATTACTCTATGTTAATATATCATTGTTTATTTAACATTTGCTTGATTACTCTATGTTCCTGTATCATTGTTTAACTAACATTGTTCAATTTTTTGTTTATCTTCTTGATGAATACAACGATCATGCACATGTGCATTATGTTGATAACACCCATACTTGTCACTGATCATGCACATGTGCATTATGTTGATAACACCCATACTCGTCATCCCTAAACTGATAACCATCATTAACTTGAACATGCACATGTGCATCACATTAACAACACCCCATAATTATAACTAATCTTACTATTAACCATTAATACATAACCGTGCACATACGCATCACATTGCCAACACCCTATAATCATATGTTAACCATCAACACATGTACATCACATCGCAAACACCCTATAATTATAACTGATAAACTGTTGACCCCATATACTCATCACTGATAAACTGTTGACCATGAATACATTGTTGACCGTATAAACATTGTGCGTACACATGCCATATATTTTATTAGTTATGATATTTATATCCTCTTTTTATTCATTTTATTTTTTGTTTATATACATGAACAATTAAGACTAGGAACAATTAAGACTGCCATGCATTCTTCACCTAATGGCACACCGTATTGGATACCTGATGTTGATGTTGAATACATCCCTACTCTAAATAGAACGTTTAATCACTACGAGGACATTGTGTTGATGTACAACACTTATGCTACAAAATTTAGATTTTCCACACGCAACTACTTATAAATTGATTATCATTTGTTTTTTGTTTACATTCCTTGTTTAGACTTATTTTTTATTTACTTAGTGGTGTAATATTCACTATTTTATTCATGACTAATTAACATAAATTAGCAACATGTACACTGTTTCAACATCATGCACATGTGCATTACCCAACATGTGCATTTTCAACATTGAAACCATACCCTAAACTTATAGATGCACATTTTTTAATGTCATTAGGTTTTAACTACATGTACTCCATTTTCAACCCACCGATTATACATTGCAACGTATACATTATGCACATGTTCATTGCCAACATATACTTTGTCAAACAACATTATACATTACTACCTCTACGTTATGCACATATGCATTGCCAACATAAACTATGCCACACATTATAACACATCAATAGGTACATGTGCATCTCCAACTTATACTATACCAAACAGAATATAACATTATAAACTACATATCCTATAGCAAACACCATCATGCATTACCACTATGCATAATAATATATAAATATGCACATGTGCATTGGCAACATAAACATTTACGTCACATCAGTAGACACTTGTGTATTTCTAACATATACTATACCAACCACCATAACATTTGAAAACATTGTAAACTGAATATAATCATCCCGAAACACATCATATATCACAACTATGCATACTAATTCACCATATGCACATGTGCATTCCCAACATATACTATACCATATTATATCAAATTACCGAATTAATGATCAGATAGTTGTTACCCTCCAATAAACAAATATAACTTATCATTAAAAAATAACTAACATATAAACCACCATACAAAAAAAACAACCATAATTTTCAATATAACACCGTTCTATCCAACTTTCTTTCATTAGTGTTTTCCACCATTGTCACACCCCGATATTTTCACATATTACTGGTGGGCCCGGCGGTGAGTATCGTGACGTAGTTGATATCATCATTGTCAACACACACAATATAATAGCACAGCGGAAGGCTTAGTGAATAAACTATTACAAACCATAATGTCTGAGTATTCGACGAAAGAATATACAGACTGGATTGTAATAAGATCCATAGGCGGATCATAAATAAAATACAAGAAACGGAAAATTACAGACTTCAAGTATCTTAGGGATTTGCAAGATCCTCTTATACGACACATAATAGCTCCAGTCTATTTACGAGAGGTACCTGTCAATCAATCTTTAGAAGATACGTCAGTTTACACTGGTAAATACAATTAACCGACTCTTTTGAAGAACATTTATGAAAATTGATTTAAATGCACATGGCACAAATCATTTATAACTTGGGACAATTATTTGATTATAATCTTGTATACAGATTTATATGTTTGTCATACAATTGGGGCCGGTTGGAAGCCGGTCTTAATTAACCGACTCACCACTTATAGAACCCACAAAGGAGTTAACCCCAACATGTGGGTTTATATTTTAGCATATGCATCTGTCAGGTGTATGCCTACACCCCGTGCATAGGTCGTGGCCATTTTCCAATGAAATGAGCCGAGGATATCCAGGACACGGTCGAATTAACCCCCAATGTTTATGTTATCAAACAAGACATATTAAAACGGGTTATGTAAATTTATTAATCACAATCCGATTAAATGATTTCATACCCGAACAAGCGGTATTATTATAATACCATATCCCAAGCCCGTATAAGGGAAAATAAGTTAAAAGTATTTACCTGAGCTAAATGTGAAAAGTAACCCAGCCGTAATATCCTAAAGCTTTATGATGGTACCTTCTACTGGATGCTACTAATTTGTATTAGAAGGTTTAATAACCTATTAGGATGCTAACGGGTCTTTAATTAAGTCAAAGACTTAGACCCAAAATTTGCTGCCCAGATACAGGCTTTACGGACTGTAAGCCTGACCCTTTATGGTCCGTAACCGATATTGAATTGTATCACCCATGTAGCTATCTTACGGACCGTAAGCCTTGGCCCTTGCGGTCCGTAAGAGATTGATCAGGAACATGGTTTCTTTTGATCTTGACACTTTCGATCCTTAAACTTTTATAATCAATCTTAATTATTTCCGAGAGCGTGTTTCAATACTATATGGTCTCGGATTTAGTAAAAGGTCACTCAGAGGCTTAGATTAGCATGTTGACAATTTTAGTCCCTTCGCATACAAAATCAAATGTTGTCAAGTTTAGTCCTTCGGAATAACTCTGTCACCTGGTTAGGGTTTAGGACACGTGTCTTCATATAATTGGACACGTTTTTACGTGGTGTTACAACCATCTCATCGCCCTTATCATCCATCAGATCGTGCTTTCATTTATTCGTCCTACTCCTTGTATTTTTTTCTCTTTTCGTAACTGCACATGACATCAAACAACATCGTTCAACATGAAAGTAACAAATGGATGCACATGTATATATACTACCAGCTGCATCATCGACTAATAACCAACCTTTTTGGCTTTTTGCTTAACTCTTTTGTATTCACCTTCCTTATCATCTGGAAGTTTTGTTGCCCCTTCGTTATTCAATCTTAACACAAATGTTACTTTCTTCGTTTTCTTTTCCATTTTTTTTGTAATTATAAAAAATTAATCAATATTTTTTACCTCTTTGTTTAACTGCCGCGTAATCATCTTCCATTGCATGTCACCTAATCATCTTCCATTGCATCAAACATTTTTTGACCCTTCATCCATTGACTTCAAAACAAAAGTTACTTTCTTCGATTCTCTCCCATTGTTGATCTACAATAATAGACAAAACAAAAAATAATAAAATAATAAAAAATAGGATCAATAAACATAAATTATCAATGAATATGTGCATTAACATTAACTTTATCATCACCATATACACTATGCACATGTGCATCAACATAAACGACATTCTTAACAACCAATGCATCAACTTTGTCATCACTATATTAACTATGCACATGTGCATCAACATAAACGACCTTTTTAACAACCTATGCAACAACTTTATCATCACCATATTAACTATGCACATGTGTATAACTATGTGCATTAACATGACTGACATTATCAACAGGTAATGTTTTCTTCAAAAGAATAACCTAACCATTACCAACTCTAATTCTGTATTACCACCAAATATATTTAAAATTATTCAGTAACAAAACCTACACACAAAAACAAAACACACATACCTACCACATTACAAGTCGGTGTATCACAACAATCACCCTGAATCCCTCAAACATCATATACATCAAACTATTTTCGCTAATGCAGATATAAAACTACGATTTAAGCGTCATATTAACATATAAAAGATCTGAATCAACAATTAAGCATCATGTTAACATATGAAAGTGCAAAAACAAATTGTATAAACTTACAAATTCACAGAACTGTGTAGCATCATGTTACGATGAATCCATTGGAAGTTTGTTTTTCAGTTTCTCCCTATTTGTGCCACAATCTTCAATGATTATGTTATTATTGCCCTAATTTTGGATATATGATGAATATATGATCGATGATTCTTTTCTTATAGCCCTAATTTGAATATATGATGAATATATGATGAATTATAAGATCACGATGGCGAATTTTGGGGTATGAGATGACGAATTTTGGGGGATTTGGAGTGTGACGTGAACTGAGATGAAGAATTGTGTAGAGACTGGATCCGGACGTGAACTGAATATAAAGGATGGTTTAAACTGATGTATGAAGTCCATGAGGAGGAGGAGGCACTTGATTTAAATTGTATTATGTATTTACAGTAATGCCCCTTATTCACATTGGTTCTTGCGGTTCTCGCAATAAAGGTGGTTCTCGCATGAATCCTACCCTATATATATATATATAGGGTAGAGTTCATTTGAGAACCACTCTTATTGAGAGAACCATGAGAACCAATGTGAACACAATAAAAAACCCTAAAAATACCTAAGAAACACACACAAAAAAATATTATTTTTTAATTAAAAATCGCTATTTTTCGTTACAAAAAAAATAGAGTAACAATTATCAATGCACATGTGCATATGTATCATTTCTTTGACAAATTCCGTAATACGTTACTAATATTAGACAATTGCACTTTCATTTAAACTACCATCCGTAATACACTACTTTTTACATTAGCAATATATAAAATGCACATGTGCATCTATACGTATGAACATGATATAACGTGTTTTGATACAAAAAGTTTGTGATTGAATGATGAAGTAGGCCAATATACATATTTTTTCTTAGTTATATCTAGTGGTTGATTGTTTGGTTATAATATGTTGTTTGGTATGGTATGGAGGGTGTTGATGCACATATGCAAAAAGTGAAAAATACTATACATATTGGTAATGGTAGTGTATTATGGATAGTAGGAGGTAATGGTAGTGTATTATAGATAGTTAGAGGTAATGGTAGTGTATTATGGATGGTATGATAGATGAAAAGGAAAGTGTATTCAAAGTAGCGTACCAAAACACGTTATATCATGTTAATACATATAGATGAATATGTGCATTTCTAATATTGGTAATATAAAAAGTATTTTATTACGGATGGTAGTGTAAATGAAAGTGAAATTGTCTAATACTGGTAATGTATTACGGAATTTATCAAAGAAATGATACATATGCACATGTGCATCCGTAATTGTTAGTCGAAAAAAATTAGAAACTAAAAGTAGCGATTTTTATATAAAAAAAAATTGTGAGTTTTTTAGGTATTTTTGGTTGTGTTCACATTGGTTCTCGCGGTTCTCGCAATAAAGGGTGGTTCCTTAGTAATCCTTATCATATATATATATATATATATATATATATATATGAATTAATAATTAAACTTTCAATTATTTATTTCTAATATTAACTAAAAGACAAAAATGAATTTAATGAATTAATGATAACTAACTCAGTATATTACACTTTGTGTCCTTTAGTATGTGAAAGGACAATATTGCCCTCACTTAGATTTAACCTAACTGGTTAAAAGGATATATAGTGTTACATAGCAATATGATTTTGAATATAATCTGTAATTGTATGTTTTAAAGGTAATATTTCATAATTCGTGTTAGGGACACAAAGTGTAATTTATTCTAGAGTTATTATATCTTCTTTTGAACAGAATAGAGTTATTATATTTACCAGACATAGACAACAAACTCGTTTAATATTAACCTACATTTATAGGGAATAAATGTATGCATTTATATACAGTCAAACAGAAATAGTATTTCATGCCTATGTCCAATCACAATATATAAATAAGTAATTGTTTAATAATCTATATTTTGTCTGAGATAAAAAAATATCAGTTTAACAATCTTTATTTTGCTTGAGATAAAAAATATAACAGGAATAAATGTATTTTTGTATAATAAATAATAAAAAAGTTATATCTTTAAAATAGTACGTGTATTACACAGGTTGAATAAATCTAATTTTCTATACCAAATAATAAATACTAACGGAGATACTCGATACTCGATGAATAGGGTGATTTCCGTTAATTTGATTTATAAATTATGTAATAAAATCGATACAATAAAAAATTTTAATAATGAAAATAAAAATAAATAATATATTAATACACAGTTTAGTTTTTCTGATAAATTCTTTGTTTTATTTAAAAATATCTTAATCAACAATTTAAATTTGAGGATAATATTTTGTTAAAAAAATAGAAAGATTCTATTTAAAATTCAAAGCAGAAAAGATTTAATATTATTTATTTATTTAATATAAGATAAGTATGAAAGAAAGACGAGAAAATAAAACAGTAGATGCCTCCAATGAATGACACGTGTCAAACGTTAATTTATTTTATTTTATCACCAGGTTAAAACCCCGTATATTATACGGGTTGCATAAATATAATATTATATAATAAATAATTAAAAAATATGTTTTTAAAAATACTCGCATATTGCACGCGCTGAATAAAATATAATGTCCATATGCTAATATAAATAGTCATCAAGATTTATCTTTTAAAAATGAACATTGATGTACTATTTACTTATTATAACATTTTACTTTGATTTTTTTTTGCATAAATGTAATTTTATATAATAAATAATAAAAAAGATATATCTTAAAAAACTCATATATTGCACGTGTTTAATAAAATATAATGTCATATGTTAACACATTCTTCAAGATTTATCTTTTAAAAATGAACTTTAATGTACTATTTAATTATTATAACATTTTACTTTGTTAAATATGTATTCTTAAGTAATTTTTTGTTTAAAATTATTATTATTTAATATGATCATAAATAAAAATAAACATTTATATTATTATCTTATTTTTTGTTTAAAATTATTATTATTATTATTATTATTATTATTAATATTATTATTATTACGATCATAATAAAAACAAGTGTTTATCCTTATCTATATATTTATTCTTATCTAATATTTTTGTTTAAAATTATTATTATTATTTAATATGAGAGATATATAGGAAAATGAGGTGAGAAAGCACCAGAAGTTTTATCCTTATCTAATATTTTTGTTTAAAATTATTATTATTTAATATGGTAAATAAATAGGAAATAAGGTGAGAAAGCAACAGAAAGTGACACGTGTCCAAAAAAAATTTCATTTATTAGTATAGGAAGATATAGATATAGATATAGATATAGATAAATTAATGTTAGATAAAAAAAAGTAGATCAATTAACCGGCTTTTAAAATTTTTCCTTTCACTTTAAAAGAAAAAAAAAGCAAATAGACTATTATAATTACTAGATTATTAATAATTACTAACAGTTTATTGGGCTTTAAGTTAGATCATGTTAGGATCTGAGTTTGAATTGTTTGCAAAAGTTTAAGATGAAAGATGTAAGAAGATAAAAATTATGGAAATAATGCAGCGAAATGAAGATAAACTTTAATTCACAAACAATGAGAGGTTTACTTTCATCATGAATGCTTTTAACTAAATGATTGAAATTACAATGATTCACGTATGCATGAAAAACAAACTCCCCCTCAACCTGAGATCACTCTATTTGCTCATACAAAATGTCAAGATGAAGTGATGAATAGAACAGTACATGAACTGTTCTATTTATAGTACAATGCAAACCTCTGAGGATCTAAGCTGACGTCACCTAGACAGTGACATCTAATAACGTCTAACAACCTCTATCATCTGCTATAACTAATACACTATTACATTGGAAACACTGATATACAACATCTGTTGATTCATCATCTGTTGAGCCTCATCAGACCTTTCTTCATCAGACATTGTCTTCTTTAAACATAGGGTGATTAGACCTTTGTTAGCATACTTTAGTCTTCATTAGTGGTTTACCTTGGCAGACCTTGTGAATCAGCAGACTTTACCTTTTAGCAGACCTTTGGTTGCAGCAGCTGTTTGATGCCTTTCCATTGGGAGGAGAATGACTTCATGCACTGTTATTATGGATTAGTTGATTGTAGACTATTTTGGCTTTCAATCATCTGTTCTTATGGCAGGATCCACATGAGTCAACAATCTCCCCCTAGAACAGATGATGCCAAAACCTATCTTTATTGTTGATCTTTATTTCTCATCAACATCTCCCGGATTTGCCCTTTGAATTGTAGTTCAAAGTCCAAGGAGATCATGTCATCAATATCCCTTTCTAAGTCGAGGTTCAAAAGATCTAGGAGATCACATGCATCCAGACCATATGCACTCTCCATTTTAAGCTTCTCAACACTACCATCTGATCTGAGTAAAGTCAATACGTGGGTGTCTGAGGATGACTTCCACTTTATTATTTTTGGATCAGTTGGTTTTCTTGGGACAAGACTTATTAACGATGAGTTTGGTGAATGAGGCCTGCTGAACAACTTTGCAAGAGTTTCTTTTAATTGAGTAGCAAGTTGATCAGCAGCCGGATCTATGTGGAAATTAAGCTGACATTTAATCCCTTCTTTTCGAATTTCTTCATACTTCTGCTCAGCTTCCTCATCAGTCTGCTTTTGCCTTTTTATTTGTCTTCAGGCATTTGCGGATAAAGCAGATGCTGAGAAAAGCTTTTTGGGAGTATGGGTCTGTTGAGGGATGGCAGCTGTTGTAGGATAGATTGGCTTTTGAGGAACTTTGGGATCTTTAGCTCTGAGCTGTTCCAGCTTTTTGTAGGTATCAGCTATGTTGGATTCAGACCATCTGGCAATGGATCTAGCTGAACCATAACTAGTAGCCACAAGCTTTGCTTTCATTCTTTTAAGCTCCAATGCCTTATCTGGATTCACTTGTTTGCCTTTCTTCCAATCAGGTGGAGTTGGCATTACCAAAGGATCATTGAGCATTTTTGTGATTCTTTCAATTTCTTCCCTGAGAGCATCTGATGACCAGTCTTTGAATGGAGCTCTGGTTACCTTGTATGGTTTGTGCTTCATAATGTGTTTAACATAGTCATCCCTTAATTCCTTGTCAAGCTCAGCATTGATTGGCTTCTCAGACATGGATTTGCTCAGGTCCTTAGCAAAGTCTTCAAGTTTTCTGACTTTTCTAAGCTCATGTGATAAGAGGCCCTGTTACTTCCTGTCATCCATCCCTTTGCTATTCTCTTTTGCTATAAGCTCAGCCTGTCTTGCTTATAATTTCATATATTCATCTAAGTTTTTAGGTTGTCTATAGCCATAAAGAGATGGGAAGGATCTTTGTGATGGAATATCTGTTGTGAAGAATGATTCAATTTCATCGTTAACAGTGAGCACCTCCAGAGGATATTGAGTTGCCAGGGGAATGATTGATGGTTGTGTAGCAATTGGAAGGGATGAACTGGGTTTTTGGGTGGAAGTGATGAGGGTGATATGGTTTGAATGGGGGCAAATGATAAGGGGATTGGTGATTTAATCTCCTCGTCATCTTCTAACACAACATGAGTTTTTCTCTTGCGTGTGGACTTGATTTGTGGTGATGGAGGACGTTTTGATGGTGAACGTGGATGTGTAGGAAATCTTTGTAGTGTTGGAGGTGGTTGGGTTGTTAGTGGTGTAGTGAAAATGATCATGGCAGAGGTTTGGCTAACATCTGCTGAAACAACTGGTGTCTCAGCAGTTGTTTGACTAACATCTGCTGATACATTTGTTGTATCAGCATCTGTTGGGTGAATTGGTGATGATGGTGGTGAAGCTTTCTTTTGCTTCTTCTGTGGTGGTTGTTGTGGTGAGGGTTTTGTGTTGAAGGTTTGGCTTTAGGTTTAGTAGTTTTAGGTTTAGCAGAGGATACAGTCTTTGTAGCTTCAACAGATGTTTTTGAAGGGGTGGAAGTTGGATGTCTAACTTTTCTTGAAGACTTTCTTCTTTTTGAAGTACCAAGATCCTCCTTTTTCATCTGTTCAGCCTTTTCTTGATCTATCAAACTGGAAGCTTTGGCTTCTTTTGTATCTTACTTCTTCTGCTTTTCCAAAGCTATCATTTTTCTTTTTCCAGCCTCTGAAACTTTTGTAGAAGATTTTTGTTGAGCAGACTTTGGCTTTGGTTGCACCTTTGGTTTTGGTTTTGGTTTTGCTTTTGCTTTTGAATCAGGCTGTAACTTTCTTAGTGAATCTTTCTCCCCCTTTTTTTGCATCATCCTCTTCATCATCATGAAGGACTGTTGCAGTGGCAGAGCCAATAATTTTGACCAAATGTTCCTTAATGGCCTTAATGTCTGCTTGTGTATCCTTGTACCTAGCATCAACCATATCCGTTATAAGTTCCATATGAGTGTTATGGTTGATTTCAGCCAAATTCCTTTGATCTTGTAGGATGGGTTGCACAGAATTCCACAACTCATTGGCAATTTACTGAGTGCTAGGTTGACTTTTAGAAAACTCCATCATCTGCTTCATCATTTCTTTCATGTTGGCAACAGATGTTTCCATTGAAGTCATTCAATCCTTCAATTCTTTATATCTTAACTCATCGCCTAATTTAATAGGATCGTCTGAATTCCTTCCTGTGGTAGTTGTATTTGTTTTGATAATAGGAGAAGACTCCAAATCATCATAAACAAATGCCATTTTTTTCTTGGTTCTGGGGACTTCTCAATGGAGCAGAGGTTACAGTTGTAGCCTCAACGGTGGTTGCCTTCAAGGGAGACTTAATGATGTAACCACTACCCAACTGATAACCAAAGGGTTCAATAGTTGTAGTGGCTGCTCCACTTGAACTACCACCAAGAGTTTCTTGAAACTCAAGGGGTGTAACCTCCTCTACTGTTTGTGGGATAGCAGATTAAAGTGGTTCAGACACAATCATTTGTTGAGGTGTACTCTCATTAATGTATGAGTGAGAAGGACTGTTTTGAGTCTGAATTTCAATTGCTTCAAATAGAGGTATTATTGTTGGAGGAATTTGGGGAGAGGGTTGTGGAATAGAAAGCAACATTGCCCTGGGAGAGGGACTTTTAAGCATATTTTTAAATGAAAGGTATGCTTCATGATGTGGTGTCCCTGTGCTTACAACATGATCCTTTTGTGAGGATTCATGGGGAGTTTGGTTGGGTTGAGATCTTTCCAACTCCTGTGAGGAAGTAGCAGCAGTGGTTTCAAGTGACTTTTGTGTTGTCACTGGGTTAACCTCTGGGATCTCATCTTCCAGAGGACCCGTTTTATTTTATTTGGTTTTGCTGGGCTTTTTGGACGTGGAGAGTTTCTTTTTGGGTTTGGCTGGTATGGGTTTCACAACACTGGTTGTGGTGTCATGATCACCAGGAGAGTAGGCTCAGCAACAGAGGTTTGAGCAACAAATGTGGACTCATCTAAAACTGGCTCATTCCCCTTTGCTTGTGTTTTTGAAACTGTTGACTCTTTATCCATAAGGCGAGTACAAGTTTCACGAGTGAGACTATTTATTTGGAAAGTTGTACCTTGTTGAAAATCCTTTTTGGAAACTTGTTTTTGTAGGTAATAGCTTAATAGTCTTGGGTACATTAAAAAGCATTATTAGCCCCCTTTTTGAACATTCTTCACGTTTGTGACCAAATCTGAAAACGGTGCTTGGGAAAAGTTGAAATCAGAGTTTATTAAAATGGCATAACCCAAGTACTGAATTTTAAGTGGTATTTCATTAAAAGCAGTGGTCTTAGCAAAAAGACAAATGAGTCGGGTATGGAAAAAGAATTTCATTTCAGCAGGGAATTTTGGTTTAAAAATGGTGACCCCTGTTAATTGACCATCATACCCTCTCTCAATGAATTCTGCATGAAGTTCTTGTTTTTCAAAAGAGGTCTTACCTGCCTGATCATTCAATCCAAACGTTGTTGATATGGAAGATGGGGAAATTTGAATAAATGTTTCTCCGACTTTGGAAGTGATAGCATAGGGCACTTTCTTTTGTGATTGTATTTCAGTATTAGCCCAAAAATCTCGGAGTGTGTCTGGATAGATTGGAGCATTGGCAGTAAGAATTGCTTTGTATTTTGATGACGTGAGAACGTCAATTATTGAGTGAAAAGAAGTATTTTTGTTTGTTTTCTCAAAAATGGGAAGATAGTTGTGGGGATGTTTGACTAACAGAGCCATGATCGGAGAAGAAATTAGAGTAGGGTTTGAAGAAGAAGGTAGAAGCTGCTTTTGTGAATTTTGAATTCAAGACGGCAGTAAAGGTCTGTCTGGGGATGAAACAGGGTTTTATAGGGTAAAAAAGTGAATGCTGACGTGGCAGCAGTTACAAAGATCTGATGGCTAACATCTGTCCACGTGGCAACCTCTGTTGGGATAATGGATGATAGTTGTTTGGAAACCATTGTTGGGCAACAACAGTGGTTGGGAACAGTGAAATAAACAGTGGCTGATTTTAGTCTATCAGTGGATAGACATCAGTGGTTGAGACCAACAACTATTTGATCAATAGTGGTTAGAAGCAGTGGTAAAAGGAAAATAGAGGATACCTTTCAGCAGTGGATGATTTTTTAGCCAATCAAAGGTTTGAAAACAGTGGTTATGGACAGACTTTTAAGGATTTATGAAAAAAATTCAATCAAAACTATTTTTATGGATGGACTTTTGATTTTCTGAAAACATTTTAATGCTTTTTATTCATGGAAAACAAAGGTTTGCTTGTTAATCCATGGTTAGCATGCCAATCCTAGAGATCAAGCTTTAAAAGGTAGATGTGTCTAAAGCTTTTGTCAACACATCTGCTAGCTGATCCTTAGTTGGAACATGATGCAGAGAAATCAAACATTTTTGTAGCTATCCCTCACAAAGTGATGTCTGATGTCAATGTCTTTGGTGGTTGAATGGGAGACTGGATTTTTAATGATGTTTTCAGCTTCTTGACTATCTAACATTAGAGGATTCTTTATAGAAGTTACACCAAAATCCAACAATTGATTTTGAAGCCACAAAAGTTGGGATGTACAGCTTGCAGCAGCAATGTATTCAGCTTCAGCAGTGGATGTGGAAACAACTGCTTGCTTTTTTCTTTGCCAAGATACTAAGCAATTGCCTAGAAATTAACACCCTCTTGATGTGGACTTCCTTGTGGTGTTACAACCAGCAAAATCACTATCTGAAAAACCTGAAAGCTTGATATTCCAATTAGCAGGATACCCGATACCAAGTGTGGGAGCACCTTTTATGTATCTAAATATTCTTTTTACAGCAATGAGATTAGACTTCCTAGGTGCTGACTGTGATCTTGCACAAACAGATGTTGCAAACATGATGTCTGGCCTAGTTGCAGTTAGGTACAACAAAGACCTAATCATGCTTCTATACAATGTTTGATCAACCAAGTCATCTTTTTCATCTATAGTGACCATCTTTGTGGTTGCCATGGGTGTACTACATGGTTTACAATCATTCAGCTCAAATTTTGTTAAAAGTGCTTTTACATATTTTCTTTGATGAATGAATGTTCCATTTTGCAACTACTTAACTTGGAGACCAAGAAAGCATTGAAGTTCACCCATGGCACTCATCTCAAACTCAGGTATCATGAGTTTTCTAAATTCTTCACACATGGAGGTACATGTGGATCCAAAGATGATGTCATCAACATAAATTTGGACTATCATCAAATCTTTTCCTTTCCATTTTAAAAATAGTGTTTTGTCAATTTTACCTCTTGTAAAACCTATGGAAATAAGAAAAGTGGAAAGAGTTTCATACCAGGCTCTAGGTGCTTGTTTTAAGCCATACAAAGCTTTGTTGAGCTTGTAGACATGATCAGGATAAATGGCATCTTCCAAACCAGGAGGTTGGCACACATATACCTCTTCCTAAATCTTACCATATAGGAATGCACATTTGATATCCATTTGGTACACCTTGATGTTGTGGTTGACAACAAAGGCTAAGAACAATCTGATGGCTTCAAGTCTTGCTACAGGAGAAAATGTTTCATCATAATCTATGCCTTCTTCTTGTCTAAAACCTTGAACCACAAGCTTGGCTTTGTTTTTGACAACAATGTCCCTTTCATCAGTTTTGTTTTTAAAGACCCATTTTGTGCCAATTGGACATACATCCTTTGGAAATGGTACAAGTTCCCATACTTGTTGTCTCTTGAACTGTTGGAGCTCTTTCTGCATGGCTTCTACCCAACTATTGTCTTTCAGTGCCTCTTGGTACTTGACAGGTTGAAATGAGATATAGAAAGCCAGCAAAAAGACAGATGTTTTGGGATTGACTTCTTGTGAGAACCCCTTCTGTCACACCCCGAATTTCCACGTATTACCGGTGGGCCCGGTAGGGGAGTATCGTGACGTGGTTGGCAACACAATAGTCAAACAACACAATATTTAAATGCACAGCGGAAGCAAAGTATAGATTCATTTCAACCAAACAATATTGTAATATTAAGTATTACAAGTAGTCGAATATAAATCCACAGGTAGATCAAAATAAAAGGAGATAATGTTCAACAGTCTATGACATCCAAGCTTGCGAGACTTATTGTGGATGCTAGGAGAAAAGCCAGCCTATTACGCGTAGTACCTGCACTTAACCTTTTTAAGAAAATACGTCAGTTTACACTGGTAAATACAATCAACCGACTCATTTTGAAAAAAGTTTAAGAAAATGCATTTAAGGCACAAGGCACAAATAATATTTTATAACTTGGGATAATTATTTGAATATAATACTTGTAAAGGATTTACATGTTACGTATGCGTTCAGTAGCCCGGATCGAGCCGGGTTAAAGATCAATAGACACACCACATTATTTAAATGAGACACTGACAGGTGTACGCCTACACCTGTGTGCTAAGGTCGTGGCCATTTCGTAAAATGATGCCAGGGATATCCGGGACATGGTCATTAACCCCCCAAAGGCTTTAAGAAAACAAAACAAATTAAACGAGACATCTCAATACTTTAACCATAAAGCAATTAAAGATTCAATGCCCGACCAAGCGGTATTTTATATACCGTACCCCAAGCCCGTATAGGGAAAATAAGTTAAAAGTATTTACCTGAGCAAGTATAAATCAAAATCAGCGAGTGCAAGTATCTTTTACCGGTTCTCCTAATCTGGAACGAAGGTTTATAATAACCTATTAGAATCCTAACGGTCTTTACTTAAGCTTAGACCGGTTTGTTTTAAAGATACGGTTCGAACGCACGATTAAGCGAAGACCGGATAGAATGTGATTTAGACCCGACAAGTTTGAAGACTTTCTTAATATGGGTATATTATACACATTCTGGATTTTGAGATAAAACCGATAAGGTTTGACCCGTTTCGGCTAATTTATGTAAACTAGTTACATAAACCGAACCGAACGCGTATGAAGCGTAACGGGTAACCATGAGAGTCCTAAACAGGTTTCCTAAGTTAACATGCCTTAAATATGTTGCGATATCAGTAGGATATCTTCCATTATGCCCAAAACGAGTTTAATCTCATATTAAGCCCCGTAGGGGTATTTTGGTCATTTTAAAGATTATAAAAAGGAATAAATTAAGTTTCTGTGAACCGGGTCTGAATACATCAGTAAAATAGTTTATTTTAACAGGTTATAACATTTGGTTATAAGTCTTATATGTCAAAATAATTTTAAACCCAAACTATGCGTATAATACGCGTATAAAGCCGTTTTAAGCGACGTACGGGTTGAAATAGGATTCTGAGTTTTCTTATCAGTCAAACAGGTTCAAAACACTTCATTTATTATTTAAAATCAGTAGCAATTGGATTGGCATTAAAAGGATTTGTAAAACTCATTTTATGGCTTAAAATGGCATATTCGGTATTTACCGAATTAAGGCACTAATCCTAGCTTATGATCAGTTTAAAAATAATTAAAAATCTTCAAAATCCCAAAATATTATATTACATCAGTGGGTATAAGGTTTGGTGTCAAAAATGGGGTTTAGATAGGCTTTACGCTAATGACGCCGTTAAATCACTAAGAAGCGTTCTAATTACGTCATTGAGCATAACTCCTAATCTATATGTCCAACTGATGTAAAAATTTACGGACATGTTTAATAATCAGTAACTAAGATTATTTTACTTTCATATTTCCAAAATTCTCGTTTTATGGTCATAAGGGCATTACGGTCAATATTTAGGCGATTAACGGAAACGTCGGACAATTAAGGATTTATGTGGTATAAACGCAAAGGGTTATACACACATGTAACTAGGTCCTAATGGAACTTTAAGGCATGTCTAAACCTATCTAAACCAGGTCAGAACTGAAGTCAAAGCAAAAGTCAAACTTTTGCGTCTTTCGGTTCCGAATCGGTTCAAAACAGAAAGTTGTCAAATCAAACAAGCTTAGACAAGTTATTATACTTATTTTCAAGTTATATGAATGATAAAACATATTACACGCCTTCTGTATCGTTAATTACATGATTAATGATTCTGTTGACTTTTTCGAAAGAAGTTTGACTCGACAAACAACCTGGTTAGGATTGGAATCAGTGGGTGCCCTTTTAAGGGTTTAAAGCCCACATGATTACCAACTTATAACAACTTTCGTTTTGACAAAACCCTGGACTGTTTGTGTTTTATCGCTAAGTCAAACCGTAATTACGACGGTTTGACTTCTAGGCTATAAACTAAACAAAACTTAATTAAGAAGGGTTGAGGGTACTTACACGTGACTAATGGATGATTAGGAAGGCCTTGGTCAGCTGTGGAGTTCCAAAGATGAGCAGAAATGAATGTGTGGTTGCATGTTGCAACATGAGCCTTGTATAGCCACTTTGATTATCATAGATTGATGCCAAATGGACCTACCATTGATCAAGGATTGATACATGTGTCTTCTATAGGCTATATACCAGTATAGGAAGCCCATAGAATCGAAAACCTGAGTTTAAAGTCGGTTACAAGCTGAAAACAGCCACCTGTGAGTTTTTTCTGCAACTGGTAGTCGGACGCGGCCCGCCTGAGGTATTGGCAATCCTTACGCGGGCCGCCTGGAGGCCGGATTCAGGTTTTGAACTTTCCTTTTATTGCATTTTGGTCCCTGGTCCCCCGAAAGGTCGTTTTCACTACAATTCTTGCATTATGAGGCTTCAATATTAAGTCCTCGGGTGACTTTGTGATCACCCGAAAAGCCCTAATTTTCAATGTTGACGATTCTAACCCTCACACACGAATTTTATCATAACTTTCTCATACGGTAACGAAACTTGGTGAAATATTTATGGTGCATTCTAGTGAGCATAATTAATCGTTACAAGGCTTCGGGTTTGCTAAAAGGTCACTCAGAGGTATATCTTAACATGTTGACACATTTAACCCCTGTAGTTTGTAATCTCTTACTTTCTTTCACAATTCGCTTCGTATGATCCATGATCCTTTCGTTTAAGGTTATAAACCTCATGTAGGGTTGTTGTAAAGTATATTTATTCGTTGTTGACACTTTGAACCCTTATATTTACATAGTTTCATTGTTTATCAACTTTAGTCCTTCAAGTACATTCTTTCACACGTTTACTCCTATGACACGTGTCAACACATCATAGGACGTAAATTTTCGAGGTGTTACACCTTCACTGATGTTGCCAATAACTTAATCTAGTGGATGAGATTTAAGGAAGATTAGATCCCCCTTGTATGGAACAATGGCATTGAAAGGTGAAGGCTGCAAATGTGAATCATCTGAGCTAACATCTGTTGGCAATTTTGAAGAGCCAACATCTGTTGGAGATGGAGGTGGAGGAATAAGAGGAACGGGTGTGGCATAGTTTTGACTTTTATCCACAGATGAAGGACTTTTGTCAACAGAGGTTTGATTTGATGAAGTGGCAGAGGTTTGATCAACAACTATTGATGCAGTAGTGGCAGAGTTTTGGCAGTTGTTTTGAACATCTTCTTCTCTGGTGGTGGAAGTGACTTTGTATTGTGGAATCACAATGTCAATTCCATGATCTTGTAGGAAAGATTGTGGTGTACCTGCAGGGTTAGTCTTGACAGACACATCTTCAAGTGTAAATTTATCAAGGTCAAACAGTTCAGCAGGATTTGTTGGGATTTTTAATGATGAAAGTTCATTGAACTTTACATTCAATGTCTCTTCCACACACCTAGTCCTTGCGTTAAACACTTTATAGGCCTTGTAAGTGGTTGAGTATCCTAGAAAATAACCACGATTTACTTTGGCTGCAAATTTTGAAATTGAGTCTTTTATGTTTAAAATAAAGCATGGGCAGCCAAAGATTTTGAAGTATGAGATCAGTGGTTTGATCTTGAACAGAGTTTCGTAAGCAGTCTTTTGATGCCTTGGGTTGATTAAAACTCTGTTCTGCATATAGCAAGCAGTGTTTACAGCCTCTGCCCAAAAGGTTAAGGGTAAACCTAAGTCTACAAGCATTGTTCTGGTAGCTTCAATCAATGTTATGTTTTTCCTTTCTACCACCCCATTTTATTCTGGGGTTCTTGGAAGATTGTACTGCCTCACAATCCCTTTTGACACACAGAATGCTCCCAACTCCTTGTTTCTAAACCATGTTACATTGTCACTCCTAAAGATTTTTACTGGCGAATATAATTACTTTTCAACTTGTTTCACAAAGTCCTGCGAAATACATGAAGTCTCATATTTGGAGTGCAAAAAGTAAGCCCATGTAAACTGACGTGCGTGCGGGTGTCTATATTTTTATGTCTATTTTTAGCTCTTTTTTACTCGCCGATTTCAAGTTCTAAATTTATAAAACACGATATTCTACTATCACTCTACACACACGCTGGGGCAAGTGCACCCATCGCGGACGTAGTATAGTGATGGCAAGATACCGAGGTCGTCCAAGGACACAAGAGCTTTTAATACCGGCTTATCGTCAACGTCTAATCGAACCAAATTTTGAGAAAAGATTATTAAACTGATAGAAAGATAAAAACAGAAAATAAAAAAAAATAAAAACAGATAGACAAGAAAGAATCACTTGGATCCGAGTTATCTTTCATGTACCTTTTTGATGATTTCCGCACTTTGGGCATTTTAAGAGATTATCTTAGTTATAGTAGTAGGCCCCTCTTTTAAAGGCGACGTTACCTTCAACCTAGTGGTTTGAGTCAGCGAGGATACAATCCCATTAGGTCGGAATATTGAAAGATAATTAAGTAAGTTATTAATGCAAAATGTGGTGGGCCCCCTTCCAGGCAGCGGTCACCCTCAACCCGTTGGTCTGAGTCAGTAGGGATACAATCCTCGCGGGGTTGGTTTAAAGTTTTAATAGTAGTTTGTAAATAAGGGTGCAAGTGATTTCTTACTCTCAGTCGGGCCAGTCATTCCTGGCCAATCCATGGGGTAGTACTAAACTTGCACCAGGTTATCGCAGGATCTATACACTGAATACGACATAGAATTACCCAACCACCCTTCTAACCCCTTTTCAAGTAGTTAACATGCTTTATATAGATCGTAAAGACATGAATATGTGAATAAACGACATATGAAGAATGGTTGAATAGATTCGCCTTCAATATAGAAAACTATTTATTAAAGTCATTAATACATACCCAATTAAAAAGTAGCCTAAGATTGGAAATCATAAAAGAAATACATAAAAGATATGTCTTCACCAAGTGATGTAAGAATTTAGCCAAGCATGGCCTTTGTTTGACAAAGATTCTTACGATCAATCTTGGATCCCGAGACTACACACACACTCTAAAGATGGAAAAATGGATGATGGTGATAGATGATGGTGTTGTAGTGGTGGTGGAGTGGTGGCAAGTGAGAGATAAGTGGTTTGCAAAGGGATGTTTTGAAGTGGACTCAATCACTTCTATTTATAGCTGAAATCAGAAGCTTCACCATGGCCCGTGCCCGCCTGGCACGACCCCGAGGCCATCTCTCTCTCTTCCTCATTAACTGCTTGCCAGGTCTTGTACTAACACGGCCCCGTGTGTCAACGACACAACCCGTGGCCAAGTACTTGTTGTACTATCACAAATTCTGAAAATCTTTGAGTAGACCACGCCCCGTGTTGGCTTAGCACAACCCCGTGTTGGCTGCCAATTTTGTGTTTTGAAGTTGTCTTTTCTTCTGCCCAGCATCCATCTTCGAACACGGCCCGTGTCTGGTGGACATGACCCCGTGTCAAGTCTCCTGTTCTTGCTATTTTGTGGTTTGGAGGTGAATCGGGGCTTGGCGAGCTGCGGCAATTCCTCCTTCTTTACATTTATGTTGGTTTTTGCTGTCTTTTTGCTCCTTTTGCAAATTTAAGCTCTTTTAACCCTGAAAATAAAAAAGGAACGAAAACACGAGCTTTTTCCAACATTAGTACTAAAAAGGGTTGCTTTTACGTCGTATTTGATATAATTTATATGTTGTATTTTAATCACATCAAATACCCCCACACTTGAATCTTTGCTTGTCCTCAAGCAAAACTCTATTACATGGCTTACACACCCAAACGGAATAGGTAGAAGAGAAGGTTTTTGGTCCTATCTTTAGAGTGTCGGGAATCCAAGTTCTAAATTTATTTTGTTTTTATTTTATTTACAATCCTATTCGTCATGATTTATTTAAAACACAATTTAAGAAAAATTATTTACTTTGGGCATAACATGCCTTTATAAAATTCTATTTGGTTATATACAAATTTACACACCTCACAAGTGGTCACTCAACACTCGGCTGATGATGTATTAAGTGAAACGCTCGTGCCCAATTTGGAACTTACTCCAACCATAGGCTTGACAATCGATCAAACCTCCTCCTTTTGACGTTAAATCCTTATAAATATCAAGAGGGCTTTGAAGGGTAGGTGGTGGTTCAGGTTTGGTATGTTTTATTGGAAAAGGGTGAAAAACGTAAAATATCGGTTTTTTCTATTGCTTTTTGGCTTAGCAAAAAAATACTTTGGCATATTTTTTCTGTTTTTTTTTGTTGCCAAAGTTGAAACTGATCCGTAATCGTAATTTCATAACCGATAAGTTTACAAAAATGAAAAATGAACAGGGTAGTTTTTTTGTGGTTTGAAATGAAAAGGTTTTTAAGGTTCTAAGGGTTTAACTAGGGGGTGTTTTTGGATAAAGCAAAGAAAAATAAAGGTTTTGTTTTTGAAAAATGGGTTTATCCTAATGCCTCTATCATTTACTTACTTGGACTTTTGTGGGTAAGGACTTGGAACACATCGTATATTCGTGAGAACCAAACGGGCTATTCACACAGGAAACGAAAATTGAGCAATTAGTATAGATATATATTTGTATGCTCGGTAATGGCTCAAAACTCACTTTTGTGGGAAAAAGGGTCGTAGTGTAAAAATGTATATATAATCAAATTTTACAAAGATTTATCATGCCCGTTTTGGTAATTTTTCTAAATTGGTTCTTTTTATCATGACGCTATCGGTAGTAAATTCGTAAAAACATAATTTTAGAACTTGTTTACCCAACTAAACTTAAGATAAGAAAAAAATGAAAAGACAAATTTTGGAAAAAGTTTGGGGTGTTTAGCGGTTCCAATGCGAGTTTTATGTAAGGCTTGATTTAGGACAAACGATTCAAGGTTTTTATTATCCTCCCCCCCCCCCCCACAGACACACTTAAATTACACATTGCCCTCAATGTTTCCCAAATAGGATTTATCTTGGAAAAATGTGTAAAAAGTGTAAAAATAACAAACATTTTGGTTACTGGCACTTGCAGCAAGGGGGCGTGCTATGGTGACACGACCCCATGTCTGGGGTGCCAGTAGCAAATGAAATCAGAAGACTTACAGTGGGGTGAGCACGGCCCGTGCCACCTTCTGGACAGAAAATATTTGACAACAGTTAGTTGGGCACGGGGGCGTGCTGGGTGAGCATGGCCCCATGCTGCAGGCACTGTTTTGTAGTTAATGAGTCGGGAGGCCTCTGATTTACGTGCATGGGTTCCATTTTATCATCCATCTTCCTCTCTGTTGTGCGTGTCTTACTCCTACAAACCTAAATACTCAAAAGAAAACATTAAACTAGATATTAAACTAAGATTAAACTAAATTTAACAAAGATTAAACTACTAAACTAATGGATAGTCCATGGAATGCCGCCTATGGTCCGCCACGTTTATAAGGGTCCTTAGCTAGACCCAAAGTCAGTCAAATGTTACCCGCGCGGATGACTCACATCCCGAGTTACAGCGTTGCAATGCATCGTTTAAGCTTGAGTCAATCGCGTTGAGGTATTTGACCGGATCATCCTCCGCTCGTTGCCCAACTTCAAACTTGATCTCTTTTTCACCAACCCTTAATGTTAGTTGTCTGTCACTCATGTCCACCATAGTTCGTGCGGTGGCAAGGAAGGGTCGTCCTAGTATGAGCGGTATTTCGGTGTCTTCTTGCATGTCTAGAATAACAAAGTCAGCAGGAAAAACAAATTCTCCTACCTTTACCAATAAATTTTCTATGACACCTTGAGGGTATTTTACCGACCGGTCCGCAACTTGGATGCTCATTTTTGTAGGATGTGGTTTACCCAATCCTAGTCGGTTGAACATAGAGGCCGACATTAAATTAATGCTAGCCCCCAAGTCGGCTAGTGCATTCCTTATTGGCGATCCACCAATAGAGCAATGAATGGTGAAGCTTTCAGGATCAATCTTCTTTCGGGGGAGCTTGTTGAGGAGTGCCGCCGAGCATTCTTCACAAGGGTGACTTGTTGGATGGTTTCAATCTTCCTTTTGTGAGTGAGGAAGTCTCTCATAAACTTGGAATACTTTGGCATTTGAGTAAGGACTTCTACAAAAGGAAGATTGATGTGGAGTTGTTTAAGCAAGCTCCCGAACTTAGTAAATTGTTCGTCAGTCTTTTGCCGAAAAAAATGGCCGAGGTAAGGGACCGGAGGTGGTTTGGTTGTGTCGGTGTTTTGGGGTTGAGTATTTTATTGGTTATTGTCGGTGGGTGTTTTAGCTTGGATTGGATCGGTTTGTTGTGGGGTTGGCTCACTCTCGGGTCCTACCTTTCGGCTTCTTAGATTGATTACATTTACTTGGGCTTTTGGGTTTGTTTCGGTATGACTTGCTAAGGCTCCTTGTGGTTTTTCGGCGAAATGTTGGGCTAGTTGACTAAATTGTTTTTCCAGATTTTGAATACTAGCCCTTTGGTTTCTAATATCCACTTCAGTTTGTGAGAACCTTTCCAAGTATCTTTTATCGGATTCGGAGAAGAGGCGAGTAATGATATCCTCAATCCTTTCTCTTCCTCCTTGTTATTGTGATTGAAAATTTTGTTGCCCATTTTGTGGTTGTTGTTGAAAGTTAGATCATTGATTTTGATTTTGTTGGTTATTACCCCCCGATTCCCTCCAACTAAAGTTGGGATGATTACACCACTTGGGAGTGAAAGTATTACTTTGAACTCCCGGTGGTCGTGGCCGGTTATTTAGGTAATTTATCCCTTCCGTTTGATTTTCTAGATCTTTTATACAACTCCAGTTTTTATGGGGGTCGTCGCATCATTCGCAAGCCATAACCGAAGCCGTTTTTTCAATTCAAGTTTCTTTATTTTATTAGTTAAGGCTTCGATTTGGGCTTGCAAAAAAGTGGATTCATCCATTTTGTGGGCGCCCGGGGCTATAGATTTTGAGCCCCTAGGAGTGTGTCATTGAAAACTGTTTTGAGCAAGTTCTTCAATTTGATTATAAATTTCCTCGGGTCGCCAATTCCCAAGGAGTCCCCCGGAGCCGGAATCAAGGATTTGCCTTGTGTGCGGCAAGAGCCCGTTGTAGAAGGTGGACACTTGTTGCCAACGTTCAAGACCGTGATGCGGGCACTTCCTTAATAGCTCCTTGAACCTTTCCCATGTCTTGTACAAGGATTCCCCGTCTTCTTGAGAGTAGGTGTTAATATCGCTCATAAGTTTGGCGGTTTTAGCGGGAGGGAAATATTTGCAGAGAAATTTTTAGGCAAGTTCAACCCAAGTGTGTACGGAGCCGAACGGCATTGCCCAACTTGGGAGGGTGTCTAACCAAGATTTCGCTCGGTCTTTTGAGGGAAAAAAGGGAACATACGGAGCCGAACGGCATTGCTAGAGGCTCCGTTGATCCGGAAGGTGTCACATATTTCCAAGAAGTTGGTAATATGTAAATGGGGATCTTCATCGGCTAGGCCATGAAAGGTGGCGGAATTTTGGAGCATTTGGATAAGGTGAGGGAGCTCAAAGTTATTAGCATCGACATTAGGAGAGTTAATACCGACCGTAGGCCGTAGGTAATCCATGAGAGTGCGTTGATGCGCCATAGGGGGTTTTGGATCAAGGGTTTTTGTTGGTTTTTGGCTTTAAGGCGTTTTCTTAAAAGTGCTCGGGTTCGTTAAGCGGTACTTTTATGCCTTTGTCGGAGGTAGAGGTCATGCAATCAAACTGTATTCCTACGAATTATACAGAATTGTGTGATTTTCTGCGAACAAAAACAAAAAGAAAGCCTGAGCAGAAGGGTAGCACGGCCCCGTGCTGTGGCTGGCACGGCCAGTGCTGTGCAAGAAAACTTTCTATTTTCAGGTTCCCAGTACTGGAAGTACAACACGGCCCCGTGCTCCTGTAACACGGCCCCATGTCAAATGTTCCAGTAACAAGAAAACAGATTTTCCCAGATACTGCAGATTTAACACGGCCCGTGTTGATCCCACATGGCCGCGTGCTAAATCTGCAGAAAGCAGAATTTTATAAGAAAATGAAGAAAAATAAAAAGAAAAGATAGAAAATGATTAGGTCGTTAATTTTAAGCTTTCTTAAAATCCTTGTGTCCCCGGCAACGTCGCTAAAAACTTGACGTGTGTGCGGATGTCTATATTTAGCTCTTGTTTACTCGCCGATTTCAAGTTTTAAATTTTTAAAACACGATATTCTACTATCACTCTACACACACGCTAGGGCAAGTGCACCCATTGCGGACGTAGTATAGTGATGGCAAGATAGCGAGGTCGTCCAAGGACACAAGAGCTTTTAATACCGGCTTATCGTCAACGTCTAATCGAACCAAATTTTGAGAAAAGAATCACTAGGATCCGACTTATCTTTCATGTACCCTTTTTATGATTTCCGCACTTTGGGCATTTTAAGAGATTATCTTAGTTATAGTAGAGGCCCCTCTTTTGAAGGCGACATTACCCTCAACCTAGTGGTTTGAGTCAGCAAGGATACAATCCCACTAGCTCGGAATATTAAAAGATAATTAATTGAGTTATTAATGCAAAATATGTTGGGTCCCCTTCCAGGTAGCGGTCACCCTCAACCCGTTGGTCTGAGTCAACAAGGATGCAGTCCTCGCGGGGTTGGTTTAAAGTTTTAATAGTAGTTTGTAAATAAGGGGTGCAAGTTATTTCTTACTCTCAGTCGGGCTAGTCATCCCTGGCCAATCCATGGAGTAGTACTAAACTTGCACCAGGTTCTCGCAGGATCTATACACTGAACAAGACATAGAATTACCCAACCACCCTTCAAACCCCCTCCCAAGTAGTTAACATGCTTTATATAGACCGTAAAGAGATGAATATGTGAATAAACGACATATGAAGAATGGTTGAATAGATTCTCCTTCAATATAGAAAACTATTTATTAAAGTCATTAAAACATACCCAATTAAAAAGTAGCCAAAGATTGGAAATCATAAAAGAAATACATAAAAGATATGTGACAACCCGTGATTTACGGCTCTTAATTACGTAATTAACAAGTGATTAACGCGATAATAAATGGTGTTTACAGCGCGAATTAACTTAATTAGGCCTTTGGAGTGCCTGGGAACGTCTATCCGTCTTTACAGTACGTGAACGGTGGTTTACAGAGAAACCGGCAAGACGTTAAACGGCAACGGATTGAAACCGAACAGAATACTGACAACGCCGAAAAATATTAAATTTTTACGATATATTTTAGCTTCGTAATTAATTTTAGTGACTACAGTCGGAACCGGATCGAAGAACGGATTAAAGACGGCAACGATACAATTTTTCGTGATTATTACCGTAATCGACGAACGGGCGTGCAAACAACGACTACCGACTGTGCTTTTGTGTGTTTTAATTTTTGACGTTAAACGGAGTTCAAAATTTGACAACGGGTCTCGTGGGAATTACGGGCCACTTACGCATAAGATGGGCTTGTGGGCCCTGGGCCCAAGCCTAAACCTACACATAATATTTTAGATCTCTACTACAAGATTGTTTCTTGTAGATCTTTCCAAAAATCTCATCAGGATCTAAATAAAATCTATAAGATTATAAAATCCTCTCAAAATCTAAACTAATCTCTATAAGAGATCTTATTCCCACGGATGAAACAAGTATCCTGAATACAATTTAAATACATAAAGGACAATAGAAGCCATTCTCTCTATTAATACACTGAACATGATCTTCTCCTCTCCATCTCATAACACTCACACACAAGAAAATGCAGACACCTCAAACCTTTCCCCCTCTCCCTCTCCGGTGCTTATTCCGGCGACGAACCGGCTCCGATCGGAGCTCCGGTAAACCCTCATACCCACCCCCCCTGTTCTCACACCCTCTCTGATTCAGATCCGACGACCGGCGGAGCCGGCATCAATGTTTTTCGGCGCGATGGAGGTGGCGAGTGATGGTGCTGCGCAGAGAGAGACCGAGGAAGAGAGGAAGAACCGGCGGACCGGTGGTCGGCTCCATTATCCGGCGGTCGGTTATTTTAACCGGCGGTCCCGGTCCCGATTCAGGCGGTACTTGACATTATCCGGCAAGTCACGGTAAGTCCCGATCTTTTTCGTCTCCTGTCGGTTTTGATGATGGTGATTGCTGCTGATTGGTTGAAAATGATGTTCTTAATCGGCTGATGGTTTTGTTCGTGTCAGACTCACGTCTGTACAGGGTCCGGTTCAGCAAGACGAGTTTTGGTTCTGGTTCTAGTTAACTCGGTTAGACCGAGTTAACTCGGTTCGGATTCCCGGTACAAGACAGTCAACGGGTTTCGGTTCGGTCAGGCGGTTCGGTCAGACGACTCGGTCAGGCGGTTCGGTTGACTCAGTTAGCGAGTCAACTCAGTCAGCGGGTCAGCTCCGTCAAAGTTCAGCAGTCAATGAAGTTACAGTTCGGTTCGGGTTAACGGCCAAATACGGATCCAACTCAGTCAAACTGAGTCAAACTCAGTCAACTCAGCGAGTTGACTCGGCCAGCCGGTCAACTCAGTTAACCTAACAACAAGCGTTTTGGGTAATGGTTTAAACCGCGATTATTTTCGTTAACTATTCCTCATTTTAATTATGCGTGATAACGAGCTCGAACCGACACGATTATATATTACATTTTATGAAATATTTGTCAAATTGATATACTGTTGATTGAATATTGGTTGCATTTTGATAAATATATCGACACGTGGTTGTCGGGGGCATCCAAAAACAGAGTAAACTCTGCCCGTTTTTCAAGAAAAACCCTTAAACACGACACGTATTATATTTCAAAAACGACGCTCAAAGGAATTCGAGTTTATAATACTTCAAACCTTGATAATTCCAAACGCTTTCACAAATAAATATAATGTTATATTTATTTTAAACGTCGTCAACTCGTATACTTTTACAAAATAAATAAATATAGTTATATATTTATTCTAAATGTCGTAAAACGCGAAGTCTTTTGCAAAAATGAATATGGTTTATATTTATTTTCAAACATAACAACTCGACGATTTCTTTATAAAATAAATATAACTCTTCATATTTATTTTATACGCCTAGACGGCATATACGTATATTTTCGACAAATATCATACGCGATACATTATACAAGTCTGTTATATGATATTGTCATATAAACATTCTTTTAATACACGTACGACTACTCGAGACGGCTAACACACTTACAACGATATATTTATATATTTTTATATAGATATTTATTCATTTTAAGTCTCTCGAAAACCAAGTCCTTTTCAAGACTTATTAAATTGCTATTGACGTTAAACGAGACTTAACACGTATAACTTAATCTTTTTCATTAAGTTAACTATGTACCGTCAAATCGTTCGATTAACGATTCGGTGGAGCTCGGTGACACGTAGTTAGTTACTACGTTTATTTAGAAACTTATTAGATATTCCGTGTTAGGAATATTGTAGAATGCACGCTAGCGAGTCTCGTCTTGGAAATGACATCACGAAGTCGTAAATTAGCTAGCTTTGCACAGGAATGTTCAGGTGAGTTCATAACCCCACTTTTTACGGCTTTACATTTTTATAAATGTTTTCGGGGTGGAAAGACATGCACGTTTTGCAAAAACATACAAAGTTTAGAACAAACGCAAAACTCGTATTTCTAAATCATATTACGAAGGGATTTCGAGGAACTCAAATGATTTACGAAAGGTTTATACTAAACATACCGGTTTTTACAAAACAAATGAGTATTATCGAAATGAATGATTTTCATGATTAGGGATGGATCGTTTGGTAATGATATATAGAGAATGAGGAGCCAGCCTTAGTGGCTGGGGAGGATCAGCCTTAGTGGCTGGGGAGATTCAGCCTTAGAGGCTGGGGAAAAATACATGTTACAATTATTACAGACATTTTTACACATCGTATGGTTAGCTTAAGGAGGGTTTACTACTTAGATCATGTGAGTGGGTAGGCGGAAACTTGAGGCCATTAATCCTCATTGTAGGACCGAGGGACAGGAGCGGTAGATCTATCTGGGTGTAGCGAGCCCAGCCCCAGGCCCAAACAGAACGGACCTCGGGGTGACTTTGTGCCCGACGCATAAATCTGCTAGGTTGTAGGACCGAGGGACAGGAGCGGTAGATCTATCTGGGTGTAGCGAGCCCAACTCTAGGCCCAACAGAACGGACCTCAGAGAGGCCCAACAGAACGGACCTTGGAGTGACTTTGTGCCCGACGCATAAATCTGCTAGGTTTGAGTCTTCCTACTTGCACTTCACACATATCAATGGCCTTGCAAACCATTGGTGATCTCTTTTTCCTTATTTGCTACATACCAGGGATTTTATACTTACGAAACATACTTGTTCATACAAATTAAATACCATGTTTTATACAAAATTTAAGGCATAAGATTATGCGGGTCAAAGTCAGGGTGGGCATTGATGATTATACGAACATTACAAATACATGGTCTTATGAACATAACGTGTTACAAACACAACGTTTCCATATAACTTTGCAAGAAAATGGTTTTTAAATTCATTTTCTCAATACTACTTCAAAAACCGGTTATTCCAAAGATTTATTTCAAATCTTTCACAACTCAAAGGATTTATCTCAAACCTTTCACAACTCAAAAGATTTATTCCAAATCTTTTACAAACAAACTATGAACTCGCTCAACTTTATGTTGATTTTTCGCATGTTTCTTTCTCAGGTTACAGTCCTAAGACAAGGCACGGTTGGAATAGGAGAACCATATGGAGTCGAGTACTTAACGGGCGTTCATTTTCTAGAAAGTCTTAGATTATTTGCTTCCGCTGTGCAATGAAGATACCAGTCCAGTCACGCCAATGCTCTGATAATTTCGGGGTGTGACAGATTGGTATCAGAGCTATAGGTTACAGCGAATTAGGTTCCTGTTGTGATACCTAGGCTCTAACCTCACTTTCCTCTAGGAACTTAGACTATTAAGACGTTGAATACATACAGAACGCCCAGTACTCAAATATGGTCTCCAACCGTTGCCGACAAGCAAACAGTCAAAATTTTGTTTCCAAACAAATGTTGAGCACATTTTACTATTTATAGGCTCAGCCCGGAGGGCTGAGGCTCGGTCTGGAGGATCGAGGCTCGGTCTAGGTGACCGAGGTAGTTGAGCACGTTGATTTATTATAGGCTCAGCCTGGAGGGCTGAGGCTCGGTCTGGAGGATCGAGGCTCGGTCTAGGTGACCGAGGTAGTTGGCTAGTGAGGCTAGGAAGAGTAGGCTCAGTCATGAAGGCTGAGGCTCGGTCAAGGGGACCGAGGCTCGATCTAAGAGGTCGAGGTGGAGGATAGAGCAGTCTTAAAGACTGGGAGAAATTGACTAGTGAAACTAGGAGAATTACTTGATTGCTTATTGGTGACTAACATGCGCATTCGGTTATATGATTGATTATTTGTGCATGTGTTTATTAAAGGTCATCACGTAGGAACCGCGAATATTAACTCGGGTACACACTATTATCCATATTGTCTATGATATTTTAACTTCCCGAGCAGGCAGCCTACGCATAACGAAACCTTAGTGCACGAGAATACATGAAACTCAAACTTTACGTCAACGGATGTCGGAGTACATCACACCCTACGCAGAACGTAACTCTAGTGCACAGGTATACGTGAAACTTAAGCTATACATCAACGGAGGTACGACACATACGACTGTCAAGGCGAGGCCTTTGAGAAGAAACGATGACGCAATCTAACGACGACGCTAGATTCCTGTCAGCAGGAGAACTAACAATCAGGAAACGACAACTTGTCACGCGATCCTGCAACGACACGAATCACGCCAGGGAGAAGACTATTGTCTCCGCAATTCCCCCTACCTAACTAACGACGAACAGCTATGTTCGACATTCCATGGTAATGTCACCTAACAATTGGTCGTCACACGAAACCCCAGGTAAAGTCCTCAAATTTCTTTTATTGAAATTTCGAATTTCACACTTACTGAGTAGATTTTCGTATCTCTACTCCTCTTAATGGTCATTGTAATACGATCATTTCTTTACAAGTTACATACATGGTTTTTCGTTATAACCATGCCGAAAGTTTTCTTGTCGATACATATACTTATTGTCGGATTACGCTAAAACCAAGTTCAATTGTTTGAACTTGCTCATTACATTTATTCGATTCGAGACACCATATGATGTATTGGGAGCATCATATTCAAATCAATTTTTAACGAACACTTCATTTGTTCCGAGTCGTGGTAAACTTGTTTGGTATTCGACTCCATTGAATTGTTGATTTCGACACCTTGTGGTGGTGTTTTCACTTATTTGAACCTTGCGCTAAACTCGTTTACGTACCTTATGCACGGATTTAATTATTCATTTATTGATTCAGATTAAATCCGCTTTGAATTATCACATTACAACAGTCTTAACACAATTGTGTGTTAAGACAATGGTACACAAATTCATTTCATATTCCGGTGTACCTCATAACGGTTCTTTCAACATCGATCGAATGCTTTGCGATATTCATTGCTTCTTCATCTTCGATCGAAAACATATTTCTTTGATGTTCCATTTTCAATTGAAAATCTTTCGATGTTTGTTGGAACAAACATTCATATTTACTTCATTGCGCTTTCATTTGACTTCAAACACGGTGAATTTGTCTGATCACCGCTATCATTGAATTATTTCGATCACTACGACACCTTGTGGTGTCAGTACAAACTTGTAGCTTGGGCTAATCATGATTGAGCGTTTCATACAAAACACAGGTGATATTTGTTCGATCACCCCTATTATTGAATTGTTTCATTCAATGCGACACCTTGTGGCGTCGGTATAACTTACAGCTTGTGCTGATCACGATCGAGCGTTTCATGCAAACTAGTACATTTGAGATTGTTGATTCTAAGTTCATCCAGTAGATGTTATTGCTTCTAGAACTCATTTACACGTTGTAAACGTTCATATGGAATTCGATTGGTCGAAGTTCCTGTTCATTGTTGGATCCCTGTTAACTTAGTCGCACCGGTGACTGTATCATTACGTCTCGTTTCCTTTGACATCAATTACTGAGACACATTCCTTTTAAACTGTTGGGATTCCTATTGTGAAGGAATGCCCTTGAATTCACATGATTCGAATAAGTCTTGTTTCGATTACGCGGTCATTCACTTTGTTATTATTCGGACTTACCTGCGAACAACACAATTCCGGGGAGATAACATAGTCTAAATTTCGAGGACGAAATTTCTGTAACAGGGGGAGAATGTGACAACCCGTGATTTACGGCTCTTAATTACGTAATTAACAAGTGATTAACGCGATAATAAATGGTGTTTACAGCGCGAATTAACTTAATTAGGCCTTTGGAATGCCTGGGAACGTCTATCCGTCTTTACAGTACGCGAACGGTGGTTTACAGAGAAACCGGCAAGACGTTAAACGGCAACGGATTGAAACCGAACAGAATACTGACAACGCCGAAAAATATTAAATTTTTACGATATATTTTAGCTTCGTAATTAATTTTAGTGACTACAGTCGGAACCGGATCGAAGAACGGATTAAAGACGGCAACGATACAATTTTTCGTGATTATTACCGTAATCGACGAACGGGCGTGCAAACAACGACTACCGACTGTGCTTTTGTGTGTTTTAATTTTTGACGTTAAACGGAGTTCAAAATTTGACAACGGGTCTCGTGGGAATTACGGGCCACTTACGCATGAGATGGGCTTGTGGGCCCTGGGCCCAAGCCTAAACCTACACATAATATTTTAGATCTCTACTACAAGATTGTTTCTTGTAGATCTTTCCAAAAATCTCATCAGGATCTAAATAAAATCTATAAGATTATAAAATCCTCTCAAAATCTAAACTAATCTCTATAAGAGATCTTATTCCCACGGATGAAACAAGTATCCTGAATACAATTTAAATACATAAAGGACAATAGAAGCCATTCTCTCTATTAATACACTGAACATGATCTTCTCCTCTCCATCTCATAACACTCACACACAAGAAAATGCAGACACCTCAAACCTTTCCCCCTCTCCCTCTCCGGTGCTTATTCCGACGACGAACCGGCTCCGATCGGAGCTCCGGTAAACCCTCATACCCACCCCCCTGTTCTCACACCCTCTCTGATTCAGATCCGACGACCGGCGGAGCCGGCATCAATGTTTTTCGGCGCGATGGAGGTGGCGAGTGATGGTGCTGCGCAGAGAGAGACCGAGGAAGAGAGGAAGAACCGGCGGACCGGTGGTCGGCTCCATTATCCGGCGGTCGGTTATTTTAACCGGCGGTCCCGGTCCCGATTCAGGCGGTACTTGACATTATCCGGCAAGTCACGGTAAGTCCCGATCTTTTTCGTCTCCTGTCGGTTTTGATGATGGTGATTGCTGCTGATTGGTTGAAAATGATGTTCTTAATCGGCTGATGGTTTTGTTCGTGTCAGACTCACGTCTGTACAGGGTCCGGTTCAGCAAGACGAGTTTTGGTTCTGGTTCTAGTTAACTCGGTTAGACCGAGTTAACTCGGTTCGGATTCCCGGTACAAGACAGTCAACGGGTTTCGGTTCGGTCAGGCGGTTCGGTCAGACGACTCGGTCAGGCGGTTCGGTTGACTCAGTTAGCGAGTCAACTCAGTCAGCGGGTCAGCTCCGTCAAAGTTCAGCAGTCAATGAAGTTACAGTTCGGTTCGGGTTAACGGCCAAATACGGATCCAACTCAGTCAAACTGAGTCAAACTCAGTCAACTCAGCGAGTTGACTCGGCCAGCCGGTCAACTCAGTTAACCTAACAACAAGCGTTTTGGGTAATGGTTTAAACCGCGATTATTTTCGTTAACTATTCCTCATTTTAATTATGCGTGATAACGAGCTCGAACCGACACGATTATATATTACATTTTATGAAATATTTGTCAAATTGATATACTGTTGATTGAATATTGGTTGCATTTTGATAAATATATCGACACGTGGTTGTCGGGGGCATCCAAAAACAGAGTAAACTCTGCCCGTTTTTCAAGAAAAACCCTTAAACACGACACGTATTATATTTCAAAAACGACGCTCAAAGGAATTCGAGTTTATAATACTTCAAACCTTGATAATTCCAAACGCTTTCACAAATAAATATAATGTTATATTTATTTCAAACGTCGTTAACTCGTATACTTTTACAAAATAAATAAATATAGTTATATATTTATTCTAAATGTCGTAAAACGCGAAGTCTTTTACAAAAATGAATATGGTTTATATTTATTTTCAAACATAACAACTCGACGATTTCTTTATAAAATAAATATAACTCTTCATATTTATTTTATACGCCTAGACGGCATATACGTATATTTTCGACAAATATCATACGCGATACATTATACAAGTCTGTTATATGATATTGTCATATAAACATTCTTTTAATACACGTACGACTACTCGAGACGGCTAACACACTTACAACGATATATTTATATATTTTTATATAGATATTTATTCATTTTAAGTCTCTCGAAAACCAAGTCCTTTTCAAGACTTATTAAATTGCTATTGACGTTAAACGAGACTTAACACGTATAACTTAATCTTTTTCATTAAGTTAACTATGTACCGTCAAATCGTTCGATTAACGATTCGGTGGAGCTCGGTGACACGTAGTTAGTTACTACGTTTATTTAGAAACTTATTAGATATTCCGTGTTAGGAATATTGTAGAATGCACGCTAGCGAGTCTCGTCTTGGAAATGACATCACGAAGTCGTAAATTAGCTAGCTTTGCACAGGAATGTTCAGGTGAGTTCATAACCCCACTTTTTACGGCTTTACATTTTTATAAATGTTTTCGGGGTGGAAAGACATGCACGTTTTGCAAAAACATACAAAGTTTAGAACAAACGCAAAACTCGTATTTCTAAATCATATTACGAAGGGATTTCGAGGAACTCAAATGATTTACGAAAGGTTTATACTAAACATACCGGTTTTTACAAAACAAATGAGTATTATCGAAATGAATGATTTTCATGATTAGGGATGGATCGTTTGGTAATGATATATAGAGAATGAGGAGCCAGCCTTAGTGGCTGGGGAGGATCAGCCTTAGTGGCTGGGGAGGATCAGCCTTAGTGGCTGGGGAGATTCAGCCTTAGAGGCTGGGGAAAAATACATGTTACAATTATTACAGACATTTTTACACATGGTATGGTTAGCTTAAGGAGGGTTTACTACTTAGATCATGTGAGTGGGTAGGCGGAAACTTGAGGCCATTAATCCTCATTGTAGGACCGAGGGACAGGAGCGGTAGATCTATCTGGGTGTAGCGAGCCCAGCCCCAGGCCCAAACAGAACGGACCTCGGGGTGACTTTGTGCCCGACGCATAAATCTGCTAGGTTGTAGGACCGAGGGACAGGAGCGGTAGATCTATCTGGGTGTAGCGAGCCCAACTCTAGGCCCAACAGAACGGACCTCAGAGAGGCCCAACAGAACGGACCTTGGAGTGACTTTGTGCCCGACGCATAAATCTGCTAGGTTTGAGTCTTCCTACTTGCACTTCACACATATCAATGGCCTTGCAAACCATTGGTGATCTCTTTTTCCTTATTTGCTACATACCAGGGATTTTATACTTACGAAACATACTTGTTCATACAAATTAAATACCATGTTTTATACAAAATTTAAGGCATAAGATTATGCGGGTCAAAGTCAGGGTGGGCATTGATGATTATACGAACATTACAAATACATGGTCTTATGAACATAACGTGTTACAAACACAACGTTTCCATATAACTTTGCAAGAAAATGGTTTTTAAATTCATTTTCTCAATACTACTTCAAAAACTGGTTATTCCAAAGATTTATTTCAAATCTTTCACAACTCAAAGGATTTATCTCAAACCTTTCACAACTCAAAAGATTTATTCCAAATCTTTTACAAACAAACTATGAACTCGCTCAACTTTATGTTGATTTTTCGCATGTTTCTTTCTCAGGTTACAGTCCTAAGACAAGGCACGGTTGGAATAGGAGAACCATATGGAGTCGAGTACTTAGCGGGCGTTCATTTTCTAGAAAGTCTTAGATTATTTGCTTCCGCTGTGCAATGAAGATACCAGTCCAGTCACGCCAATGCTCTGATAATTTCGGGGTGTGACAAGATATGTCTTCACCAAGTGATGTAAGAATTTAGCCAAGCATGGCGTTTGTTTGACAAAGATTCTTACGGTCAATCTTGGATCCCGAGACTACACACACACTCTAAAGATGAAAAAATGGATGATGGTGGTGGATGATGGTGTTGTAGTGGTGGTGGAGTGGTGGCAAGTGAGAGAGAAGTGGTTTGCCAAGGGATGGTTTGAAGTGGAACCAAGCACTTCTATTTATAGCTGAAATCAGAAGCTTCACCACGGCCCGTGCCAGCCTGGCACGCCCCCGTGGCCATCTCCCTCTCTCTTCCTCATTAACTGCTTATCAGGTCTTGTACTAACACAGCCCCGTGTGTCAACGACACGGCCCGTGGCCAAAGTACTTGTTGTACTATCGCAGATTTCTTTGAGTTGACCATGCCCCGTGTTGGCTTAGCAAGGCCCCGTGTTGGCGGCCAGCTTTGTCTTTTGCAGTTGTCTTTTCTTCTGCCCAACATCCATCTTCAGACACAGCCCGTGTCTGGTGGACACGGCCTCGTGTCAAGTCTTCTTCTCTTGCTATTTTGTGGTTTGAATGTGAGTCAGGGCTTGGCAAGCTGTGGCAATTCTTCCTTCTTTACATTTATGTTGGTTTTTGTTGTCTTTTTGCTCCTTTTGCAAATTTAAGTTCTTTTAACCCTGAAAATCAAAAAAGGAAAGAAAACACCAGCTTTTTCCAACATTAGTACTAAAAAAGGGTTGCTTTTACACCGTATTTGATATAATTTATATGTTGTATTTTAATCACATCATAAACCTTGAAAAAT
The DNA here is from genome assembly GCA_030545235.1 of Helianthus tuberosus. Classification (NCBI taxonomy): domain Eukaryota; kingdom Viridiplantae; phylum Streptophyta; class Magnoliopsida; order Asterales; family Asteraceae; genus Helianthus; species Helianthus tuberosus. The sequence continues at coordinate 2,573,856 of CM060390.1, forward strand.
CATCAACAATAACAAGACAATATCTTTTCTTTTTCAAACTCATGATTTTTACAGGGCCAAACAAGTCCATGTGCAACAATTGTAAACACTGGGTTGTTTTGGACTCTTCAATGGACTTATATGAGCTTTTATGTTGTTTACCTTTTAAATAGGAAATACAATGTTCATCACAAGTAAAAAGTTTTAGTGGAAGGCCTCTTACATGGCCTTGTTTTGAGAGTGTGGTGATTTTTTTAAGATTTGTGTGTCCAAGTCTCCTGTGCCAAAGTTCTGTCTCTTTGGTAGAGGCAGCTGAGAACAGAAAAGCATCAGTCATTGGATTATCCTTCAACATATCAACCACATACACATTGCCACTACTGTGAGCAACAAGTTGTGTTTTACTCCCGGCTATGATTTCCTCAATCTTTTTAACCACTTCTGGCCCAACAATCTTACAAGTTTCCTTAGTAAAGAATGACCCATAGCCCTTGTCACTCATTTGAGATACACTAAGAAGATTAAATTTAATATTGTCAATAATATTAACACTTTCAAACTTGAGTTTCCCAGCCTGAACAATCCCTGACCCCAATACCTTCCTCTTTGAATTGTTACCAAAAGATATATCACCCTCTCCATGTTTTATGAAATCTTTGAGTAGGGCTCTGCATCATGTCATATGCATGGAGCCTCCACTATCTACATACCATAAACTATCTAAGCATGCAGAAGCTCCATGCACATCAAGTAATAGATTAGTTTAGGAGGGTTTCCAAAGCCAAGATGGCTTTGGATGGGGTCATAGTCATGTTATCCTCAAGTTCAGGAGATTGGCCAATGGTTTGGGCAGATTTTTGTAACATCTGTTGGGGACCATTTCCTGTCAGATGTTGGTAGCCATAAGGATGCCTGTTTATTTTAGGTTTAGAAGGCCTATTGTAGGCCTCATAACCATGAGGGACCTTTTGGTACAGTGGTTGACCATATCCCCTTGGGAATTTGTTTGCAGGTGGTGCATCTGTTGAACCTCTCTGGGAACAGAGGTTGCATTCAGCTGTTTTGTAACAGGTGTTTCGACAGTGAAAAAGGTCTGTTGACTTTTAGGTGTTGATTTTTGTGGACTCTTTAGTGTTTTAGATGTAAACTTGTAACACCCTAGTTGCTAATTAACGGTTTTAGATGTAAATACCACTATTAGTTGTGTAGTTAAGACTACACATACTATAAGAATACGGGTTTTTTAAAACCTTTGACAAATTATAAGTTATTTAACATAACATAATTGAATTCGTCGTTTAAAATCTACGACGAGGCAATGTGTGGAAGCATGTATCTTTATCGTGTTCGATTCTTTGTTGAGCTTGATCGTCTTCCGGCATCCAAAAGTACTTACATTTCATAAACATGAAATGCTTTAGTCATACGGGGTTTGAAACATGTCTAAACGAATCCGGGAAGTGAAACTAATTAAAATATATTTTATTACAGGGTCCACCGTAAATTACGGTGGGTACCGTAATTTACGGTAGCCCCTGAAAGTTAATTCTTCCACCGTAACTATATCAGCCCCACCGTAACTTACGGTGGGCACCGTAAGTTACGGTGGTCCCTGTATCAGCCTTTTCCATTTTTGCCATTTTAGACACGAAAACTTTCGTATCTTTTGATCCGCTTGTCTGTTTGGCCTACCGTTTCTTCCTACGTGATTGTAATTTGATTCTCCACCTTATGGAGTTAAAATCCAACATTCGGTTTAACAAAATTTCAGACTTTCAAGTCTTCGGCTTATTACCCTTTTTACCAATTTTTTGACCCGTTCGATTTTTTATCAAACAAACAAGTTTGTTTGACCCTTAATTCTCATAAACCTATTAAATTCAATGATGGTTAACATATTAAGTTCCATTTACAGATTCATATACATTCTTAAACCCATTTTCACTCATATGCTTATTTTGACCCGTTAAGGGTATTTAAGCATATTTCAAGCACAAGTCGCTTTCATTCGTTTCTAAATACATATGACCATATTTCTTATCAAATGATCTCCCACCATAACTAAATTTGTGGTGGATTCAATGTGGTGATTTATATATTCCAAATTTTACCCTTCAAATTATTATTTTACGGCAAAGACTCTTTATGGAGTCATTTGACCAATATTTTACATCTTTTGCTTTTCATACTTATTCAAAGTATTTATTTCATCCTATCACTTATTTCCAAACAACCTTTATGGTTCGTTTGCTCAATTTTTCTTACAAGGGCGTTTTAGTAAATTTTAGTCCTTCTTTTACGACGAAGGACTTTTAGTACTTGTTTGACCCAAAAATCCGACTTTTAACTATAGTCTTGTTTAGAAACCATTATGTTTCTAAAATATCATAATCATGACTAAATTTATTCGGTTTACCTAAAAGATAACCAAATATCTACATTTTAACCTTGTCTATTTCTTATAGAACTCCAAATTCTACATGATGAGTTGTATCATTATACATACCTGGCTCGGATCAATATATTGGCCCGTTTCAATACCTTTCCTTAGTGGCTGCTACGTGATAGCGATGTAAGCACCCATGTGCTATTTATTTCCTAAAATCATACGACTTGACATCCATTAGTCGATATTGTCAAAGGGTGATAATTTCACCTTTTGACCTGTTTGGTCTAAATGACCAATTACCATTGTCAAATATTGTCAAATTACCATTTTTCCCTTAATGGTTATTATGGTTTAACTTATATGATAACCATTAAAAGTACATGTTTCATTCGTCATAACATGATCGAATTACCGATTTAAATCATTTTTAGCCATCATTATGTTTTCTTATCAAATTTGATTGTCTTGTTCCGTACGACTACACACCGGAACAACATATCTCAATTAGGTATTTGTCTTTTTCGTAACTAATACGACGAAAGAATATTCTTAAATATATGACTAGTGTAAGATATACTTACCTTGCATCCGAATTACGCTTTTCCTCTATCCTTGATTTGTTTGACCCGCTTCCTTTCCCAAGCCTCCACCTAGCTCGTTAGGCGTCAAACTATTTTCAATCATTTACAAGGCGGTTAAATTAGTCATAAAAATCACGACTGTTCCACCTCACTTATTTTCTATGCCGAAGCTACTATTCAACTTCATGATTAGTTAACTTAGCTTATCTAAAGTTAACTACTTCTTGATCACATGGGTTACAACATTAAGTCTAAATCAACATAATATTTAGAACCCTTATCACTCCATATTACGCGTAATTGCCATATCATTCAAATACACATTTTCATTCTAATTTTAACATTTAGCTTTCTCTTAGGCATTATGTCAAACACCTAGTGAGCATTCTTTTATAAAATTTAACAATCAAACTTATGGTTACCTATCTTGCCAATTTCAACATCTTTTACTAGATAATCATCAAATTCATGGTTAAATGTCAAGATTAACTTCATAGAGTTCAAATAACACTAGTTTGACAATCAAAATTCTAGTGTTTAACATATTCTTACAAAACCCACTTATCACCTTCAATGGTGATTGTGAATTCACAAGAATTAAGAAAAATTTCAACAAGTAATTGACTAGGGTTTATCCCTAATCACTATCTCATTCCTATTTCATCCAAGCAACTATCATGCATCATAAATTTCGAGTTTCAAGTATTGATTCAGAATTTCAATTGGAATCATTCAACGAAATTTCACATACCTTATTATCATTTCACTGAGGTGATCACTAATCCATGCTTAGATTTCGATTTGGGACTGATTTGGCCTCTCAATTTCTTGGATTTACACAAGTTAGGGTTGAACAAAGGAGTTCCTTTGCTCCTGTGGAAAATATCGTCCAGAACACACACTCAAGGTGTGTGTTTTGGTGTTGAGAGTTTTATTTAATTAAAACTTGTTTCTAGGTTGCCCCTTTTTGGCCCCTCTAATTTACCCAATGTTACATTGAGTGTATTTTAACCAACTTCTTTATTATTACAAGACTCGTAATTAACTAGGTTATTTACTTCCTAGTTGTTTCATCCAGTTCATAACCAATATTCAATATATATACGAAATCTATATATTTTTGAGATGTTACCCAACCCGTTTTATTTTAAGTCCCGTTAACCTCGGGCCTTCTTATATACTTTGCTTTCTCAAAGTATTTCTCATTCTTTTAATAAATATTAGATTTATTTATTTAAGTCCTAATATTTACTGGGTAAGTTTTACCACTAACTGTATTTTACCCATCCTTTAGTGTTAACGTGGTTTGATTACCAAACCCGTTTTCGGGGTGTTACAAAACTCGTTTCTTTTGACCTCAAAAGTTTTGAGATACACACACGGTTGAGTTTGATGATTCTTTTTCCCACAAATTGTGCAATGGGATGCAGGCACAATCACACTGGTTTTGTTAATGTTATATGCTTTTAGAAGAAAACAATCTTTAGTGACATGATTCTTCTTTTCACGAAAATCAAAAAACAGGTTTTTGACTTTCTCTTTCCTCTTCCTTTTTTCAACCTCCTTTTCAACGGAGGTTATAACCTCTGCTAGGATGTCTTTTAAGGGAATGATTTTAACCTTGGGTGCTTTGACACCTTTAATTGTTGAGAAGTCCATTGGCTTAAAATTTTCAAGAATGTCATACTCATTAGACCAGGTGAGTTTGAATTGATATTTTTCAATTTCCTCAAAAGTTGAGGATCCTTCTAGTTTTTCTAAATTTGTGAGAATTATTTCAATAAAGCCAGATTCATTTAAAGCAGTGTTTTCAGAAACTTGGTATTTTTTCTAAACCCAATGCCAAATTTCACATTGTTTTTGATGTGTTGTTCAAGCATCAACTCACAACCTTTACAAGATTCTACCCATTTCTCACAAGTGATTTGGGTAGACTCAAGCTCATTTTTGCAGCTCTGGTATATTTCTACCATAGTTTGGAGTTAATCTTTGATTATGCTTGAATCATGTTTTATACTGCTGATTTCATTTTCCTTTTCAAACAATTTGGATTTTAACTCTTTAAAAGTTTTCTCAAATTGTACTTCATCATTTAAGATCTTGTTTCTAAGATTTTCATTCACGTCTTTGATGTTAGCAAAGGCAATAATGCATTTATCTGAACACAAGTCTTTGAGGACTTGAGGTGATACCTTAGCAGCCGCCATCATGGCACAATCACATTCACCATCACACACACTTGAATCCCACGGATCAGCAAGAGGTTCCAATAGAGTTTCTATCAGCTGTTCATCATTCTTTTCTTCTAACAATTGTTCACCAACATTTTCTTCTGTAACATCTGTTTTAGCATTCTCTTTCACCAACTCAGATATGGACTCCAATTCTTCTGATTCAAGCCCTTCTTGTATTGTTTCTAGTGCCATAAAACATCATTCATCAGGTTTCTTGTCAGAATTAGCAACTAGAGTGTAACAACTCTCATCAAAAGTTATAATTATTAAATTTATTTGTCCAATAGGAAACCCTAATTGAGACACCCAAGTGATTCTGAACAAACCCTAAAATTTTCAGAACATTTGGAATCAGGATTAGGGCCCCTAAAACTCAGGGGGGGGTAAAACCCTATTAACGATTATCTAAATTGTGAGCTGTAGAAACTGAATTTTCGAAAACTGTCAAGTCAGCAAGGCTAGTTCCAACCGTGGCAACCCTATGCCTAAAAATAGGTCTCACGCGGGCCGCGTAAGGATAGCTTAAATCTCACGCGGGCCGCGTAAGGGTCAAAATTTACCTATAAATAGAGGACAGTGGGACTTGAATTCAGAAAGAAAAACGACGTAAAAATTCCTTATACACTGCGAGTTACGTTCGAAATACTACAAAAAACACACACAGTTCACAATTCGACGCCGCAAAACAGGGTAATAACGCGATCGCTGCTACGATTCATTTTCCGAGATCAATATATCCAATGGATGTTTAAGTGCCGCCCACATTAGGGTTATACTTTGTCGTTCGTCGTTAATTCGATGGATGAAGTATCGCACTTTGTCGTTCATTGTGAGAATTTGATCTCGTGAGTTATCGTAAATGCTGTATTGATTACTAACCCGGTTTTGTGTGCATTATTATTTAAATTAGGTTAACAAGGCTAATCCATAGAGTAAACTCCATCCGTGTTAAATCTGCAATGTGAGTCATTCTCTCTTTTTATCAAATCTATTTACAAAATCATGTTTATTTTCAAAGTTATAATTACGGGGATTAAGTCTTTGTAATCACCAAGTTACAGCCGGTATGTGGGGTTTTGTATACATTACTTGATAATCGTCACCATTGGGGCAGCCAATTGGGGGATATGACCATAGTCACAGATTCGGTCGAGTGACAAATACCGTGGGTAGTTGGTTTGATATCAGAAACATTGTAATCGCTCTTAATACTGTAAATTATAACAAATGTGTCATTTTAGTAAATAGAATGATTCACTCAGTATTTCCCGCTGACAAACCTTTTTCAAACATGTTCAGGTGATCTGTTGTAATTCAGGAAAAGTGCTTGGGAGCATTTCAAGCTTAAGATAGTGGCTCATTATAAAATAAAGAAATATGTTTTGTAATATAAAGATTTCTCTGTAAAATAGTAGTATTGTAAATTACAGGGGTTTTATCCCAAGTTGTGAAATAAAATAATCGGGAAAAATTTTAGCTTTAAAACGATCATGATGATAAACTTCCGCTGTTAAACTCAATTAAATAAATACCACGGGATTTCTGTCCCGCGGCTCCTGAAACGGGTCAAACCGGGTCGGGGGCCGTGACAGAAAAAGGTGGTATCAGAGCCACTGAGTTAAGCTAATTAAGTATTTAGAAATACTTAATTTTTCCTGAGTACTATTATGTGATTATGTGTTTTATTAACTGATTATTTGTTAGTTACAGTATGGGTAAGCAAAAGCTGTCAAGCATCTATCTTAAATTAGATAGATCATCCAGTGAGAAGGGTAGTACATCCCAAACCAAATCTTTAAAACTTTCTACAATTCCTGAAGAAGGAATATTTGTGCGAAAAGCACAATATGAAGAACCACTTTCTCCTAGAAAAAGGAGTATGATTATTAAGAAAAGTAAAGAACAAATCCGGGAAAAGAAGATTAAAAGGGAAACCCAGGAATTAATTGATAAATCACCTTGGGAAGATAAGCTAGATGAGAAATGGGCAAATTTGTATATGTTAGCCACAGTAGCAGAAAATGCAAATCTCTAAATAGCTTAATTTAAGTTTTAGCACCGTATCCCCTACAAATTCCGAAACCTTATGCAGTAAATAAATAAAATTTCAATAAACCTTAGTATGTTTTCCAGTTATCTTTGTAATAAATTAATATGCAGTGTGCAATAAAATTTAAAAGTTATTTATGAAAATTATTGTAAGATTTTAACTTAGTATTTTATGCATTTTGCATATATGCTACATCAGCATGAGTGGGATATTTGAAGCCTTTCAGAACCTCAATCTTTACCCGGTGAATATAGAAGTTTCCAAAGAATTTACTGGATACTTTCTTGATGTAGAACAACCGGTAGAATTCAAGGCTCCACCTTTGAACAAGCCAAAACGAAAGAAAAGAAAGAATTACGTGTGGGGAAGTCGTATACGTAGGAAAAAGCCAGTTACAAAACTTCCTAAAATAGACAATCCTTTAGAAAAAGGAAAAGAAACTATAACCAAGGAAAGTTCTAAACAGCAGGAGATGGAACCTGAAGTCGAGAAAGATTCTAAGCAAATGGAAATGCAATTCGAGGAATATTCTAAAAATATAGAAATGGAAGTTGGACAAGGTTCTAGACCAATGGAAATTGGAGAGAGCTCCAAACAAAACTAGGGAAGGACTTTTCAGGAGGAGATAGATTTTCTATTGGCAAGCTGTGAGACAATTCAGCCTGTCCATACTAATATTTTTACCTATCCTATTGAAAATCCACTCCCTGTGAATTTTGAACCGGCAATCCCAGAACCAATAGTCCACTCCCAACCTGTAGGAATGGACGAATGGTGGACAAATGATTGGCAATTTCAAAATATTGTCAACGATCCTTATTCCTTTTTTCCACAAGTCGATCCAGAACCCCTACCTAATCCACCAATGAGTAACGAAAATATGGCTGAACTTCGCCATTTTGGTGAAGAGTTGATGGATGCGGGAAATAGAATCAGGGAAATAGGGGGACAAATTGCCTGGAAATATGATGAAAGGGAGCTTCGTTTTTAGGACGACAAGTAACGAGAGATAGTAGGATGGTAAAACTGTGGTTGCATAATAGTAAGAGTAATAGTAAAATCAGTCTGTAAAATAACTACGAATAAAATTCTGTAAGATATTTGTGTGTAATGATGCATACTATCATATATATAAAATGTAATCGAGAAATCGATAATTTTGCCTATACGTGTGTTGAAACTTTGTTTGATTGTTTTTATGTATAATTGTTATTTATCAGATACTAATAAAAAAATTATACATATATTATCAGATGGAAAACATTTATAATGAACCAGTAAATTAGGTTAATCAGTCTGAGCAACATCCAGGAGATCAATATATGACTCGGCAAGATATCGAAAACATTGTTGCTCAAGGGATAGCCAATGCTATTCCAGCATTCGTTGCTGCTATAAAAAATCCAAACGGACCACAACAAATTGTCCCTAGTAATCATATTACTGAAGATAACTTCAGTAATAGTGTAAACGGAGGCAATAATCATGTAAATCATAATAGGGAACCACATCAAGCTCCATTACCCAAGAAAATGAAAACTGCAACGCCTGGTTGCACCTTCAAAGAATTCCTTGCCTGTAAACCCACGGAATTTGCAGGCAATGATGGAGCAACTGCATCACTGCGTTGGTTAGAGAAAACCGAAGCAGTCATTGCAATATGTAAATGTGCTAAAGATGATCAGGTCATGTACGCATCAAATCTCTTCAAAGAAGGAGCACTCGAATGGTGGAACACTGTGTTACAATCAAAAGGAAGAGTAATAGCTTATGCTATGACTTGGGAAGAATTTAAGGGTTTTGTGGAAAGAAAATTCTGTCCCGAGTATGAAAAGGAACAGATGACGAATAAATTTTTAACTCATCAGATGATAGGTGTAGATTGTCGCGGTTATACCTCGACATTCTTTGAATATGCTAGAGTGGTACCCACACTGGCTTCGCCAGAACCGGTACTCATTTCTCGCTACATTTGGGGATTGATTAGTGAAATTCGCAATATCGTTAAAGCTGCGAGACCACGCACTATTGACGATGCTGTGGAATTAGCTAATACCCTAACCGATGAACTGGTACGCACAAGAGATGAAGATAGGAAAAAGGAACTAGCTCAGAAAATTACCCAAGGATTTCGTGTGGTAATAATAACAGCTTCAAGAGAAAAGGAACAGGGCAAGCTCCAGCTCCGTCATTCTGCAGGAAATGCAAAAAGAAACATTATGGAAGATGCGATATCACTTGCAATTTTTGCAAAACTGTAGGACATCGTGAAGAAAACTGCAAAAAGAAAACCGTAATCTGTTTTAATTGTGGAGAAGCGGGGCATTATAAAACAGAATGTCCTAAATTGATCAAATCAGTAGATAACAAACCCAAGGCGACCGAAGGAGTTACTAAGAAGAATGTCAGAGCATTCCAGCTAACCACTCAAGAAGCTGAACTCATCCCAGATGTAATAGCTGGTACGTTCTTAGTTCACAACGTATACGCAAAAGTATTATTTGACTCTGGTGCAAACCAAAGTTTTATAAATACTTTATTTTGCCAAGCTCTTAAGTTACCTTTAACCAACATTAGACAGATTTTTACAGTCAAAACCGCAGATGGGAATTCAGTTAAAATAGATCAGGTTTTGCAAAAAGTAGAATTAGAACTTTCAGGTCATAAATTTTCTGCAAACTTATTACCTATGAAATTAGCTGAATTCAATGTTGTATTAGGAATGGATTGGTTAATAGCCAACCATGCTCGAATTATTTGTGATCGGAATTCCATAGAAATTCAAGCACCTACTGGAAAAGTAATCATGATTACAGGAGATAAACCACGTAAACCCATGAAGTTCATATCGGTAATGAAAGTTGCTAGTTATGAACGAAAGCAAGGAGTAGTATATATGATTTCAGTAATCATTAGTACTAAGGGTAAAGAACTTAAGGAAATTCCTGTAGTCTCAGAATATCCAGATATATTCCCAGAAGATTTATCAGGATTACCTTCGGATAGGGAAGTAGAATTTAGGATTAATCTAATTCCAGGAACTACACCGATAGCCAAGGCACCTTATCGGTTAGCACCCACAGAAATGTTAGAACTGAAAAAACAATTAGATGAATTACTAAGTAAATGATTCATACAACCTAGCTCATCCCCGTGGGGAGCGCCAGTGTTGTTTGTTAAGAAAAAGGATGGTTCAATGAGAATGTGTATTGATTATAGAGAATTGAATAAGGTTACAATTAAGAATCGATACCCATTACCTAGGATTGATGATCTTTTTGATCAACTTCAAGGAGCTAGATATTTTTCTAAGATAGATTTACGCTCCGGATATCATCAATTGAAGGTACAAGAAGAGGACATACCTAAAACTGCTTTCAGAACTAGGTATGGTCATTACGAGTTTACAGTCATGCCCTTCGGGTTAACAAATGCACCTGCAGCATTCATGGACATGATGAATAGGATCTGTAAACCGTATTTGGATAAATTTGTAATTGTCTTCATAGACGATATACTTATTTATTCCAAAAGTCAGACAGAGCATTGTGAACACCTTCATGTACTCTTAACTTTGTTAAGAAAAGAAAAACTTTATGCCAAATTCTCAAAGTGTGAATTTTGGTTGCAAAAAGTACAATTTTTAGGACACATGGTGAATCACGAAGGTATTCACGTGGATCCTGCTAAGATAGAGGCAATTACTAAATGGAAGGTTCCACAAACAGCAATGGAAATAAGAAGTTTTATAGGTTTAGCTGGGTATTATAGACGGTTTATTAAGGATTTTTCCAAAATAGCCGTACCATTAACTAAGTTAACCTGTAAAGCCACTAAGTTTGAATGGGGACCCAAGCAAGAAGAAGCCTTTAGAATATTGAAGCAGAAATTAACAAATGCACCAATCTTAGCCTTACCAGAAGGAACTGAAGATTTTGAAATATATTGTGATGCTTCAAAACTAGGATTTGGATGTGTGCTCATGCAACGCAAAAAGGTGATTGCATATGCTTCTAGGCAATTGAAAAAGCACGAAGAAAACTATACGACTCATGATTTAGAATTAGGAGCCATAATTTTTGCCCTTAAGATTTGGAGACATTATCTTTACGGAAGTAAATTTACTGTCTACACAGACCATAAAAGTTTAAGATATATATTTGGGCAAAAAGAGTTAAACATGAGGCAAAGGAGATGGATGGAAATCCTAAGTGACTACGACTGTGATATTCAGTATCATGAAGGAAAGGCGAATGTAGTTGCAGATGCCTTAAGTCGTAAGTATTATGAGAAACAACGACGAGTTTGTGCTCTCAGATTAAATCTACAAATAGATTTAATGGAACAATTGAAGAATGTTCAAACTACAGCAATCAAGGATGATGCTGAAGGAATGAAAGGAAGAATCAAGGAATTAGAATAAGGAAATGATGGAATTTGGAGATTTCATAAGAAAAGGATTTGGGTGCTAAAGCAGGGAGAATTAAGAAATAAGATCTTGGAGGAAGCTCATAAATCTAGGTATACCATACACCCTGGAAACAATAAGATGTACCAAGATTTAAGAAAGAATTTCTGGTGGATAGGCATGAAGAAGGATATAGCTAGATATGTTTCTAAATGTCTTACTTGTTCACAAGTTAAAGCAGAACATCAGAAACCTTCGGGGTTACTACAACAATTAGAAATGCCAGTATGGAAATGGGAACTTATAACCATGGATTTTGTTACCAAGTTACCCAAAACCAGAAACGGTAATGATGCGATTTGGGTAATTGTGGATCGATTAACCAAATCTGCTCACTTTCTACCTATGAAAGAAACCTTTAGCATGGAAAGATTGGCAAAATTGTATGTAGATGAAGTCGTATCCTTACATGGAGTTCCACTCTCCATTGTTTCGGATAGGGATAGTCGTTTTACTTCCCATTTCTGGAAAAGTTTCCAGCAAGCTATGGGAACTCGACTAAATCTGAGCACTGCATATCATCCCCAAACAGACGGACAAAGTGAAAGGACGATCCAAACTCTAGAAGACATGCTCCGAGCATGTGTAATAGATTTTGGTGGAAATTGGGATGATCATTTACCTCTGATCGAATTCTCCTATAACAATAGCTATCATTCAAGTATTGAAACTGCCCCATTCGAGGCACTGTATGGAAGAAAGTGCAGAACTCCAGTTTGTTGGGCAGAAATAGGAGAAAATCAATTGTCAGGACCTGAAATAGTGCAAGAGACGACTGATAAGATTACTCAAATCAAGGAAAGGCTGAAGACTGCTCGAGATCGCCAGAAGAGTTATGCAGACAATAGATGCAAGCCACTTAATTTCCACGTTGGAGACAAAGTACTATTGAAAGTTTCTCCTTGGAAAGGAGTAGTTAGATTTGGGAAGAAAGGAAAGCTAAGTCCAAGGTACGTAGGACCATTTTCAGTGATCCAACGTATAGGACCAGTTGCTTATCGTTTAAAACTACCAGAAGAGTTAGTTGGAGTACATGATGTATTTCATGTATCCAATCTCAAGAAATGTTTAGCAGACGAATCTCTGGTAGTACCTCTTCAAGATATAGAGGTAAACGAAAAGCTAAAATTTGTTGAGAAACCTCTTCAAATAGAAGACAGAAAAGTGAAATTTCTCAAGCACAAACGACTAGTTTTAGTCAAAGTCAAATGGGATTCAAAGAGAGGAGCTGAATACACTTGGGAGTTGGAATCATAAATGAAGCGAAAGTATCCTCACTTATTCCAATAAATCTCGAGGACGAGATTTTTATTAAGGTGGGGAGAATGTAACAACTCTCATCAAAAGTTATAATTATTAAATTTATTTGTCCAATAGGAAGCCCTATTTGAGACACCCAAGTGATTCTGAACAAACCCTAAAATTTTCAGAACATTTGGAATCAGGATTAGGGCCCCTAAAACTCAGGGGGGGGGGTAAAACCCTATTAACGATTATCTAAATTGTGAGCTGTAGAAACTGAATTTACGAAAACTGTCAAGTCAGCAAGGCTAGTTCCAACCGTGGCAACCTTATGCCTAAAAATAGGTCTCACGCGGGCCGCGTAAGGATAGCTTAAATCTCACGCGGGCCGCGTAAGGGTCAAAATTTACCTATAAATAGAGGACAGTGGGACTTGAATTCAAAAAGAAAAACGGCGTAAAAATTCCTTATACACTGCGAGTTACGTTCGAAATACTACAAAAAACACACACAGTTCACAATTCGACGCCGCAAAACAGGGTAATAATGCGATCGCTGCTACGATTCATTTTCCGAGATCAATATATCCAATGGATGTTTAAGTGCCGCCCACATTAGGGTTATACTTTGTCGTTCGTCGTTAATTCGATGGATGAAGTATCGTACTTTGTCGTTCATTGTGAGAATTTGATCTCGTGAGTTATCGTAAATGCTGTATTGATTACTAACCCGGTTTTGTGTGCATTATTATTTAAATTAGGTTAACAAGGCTAATCCATAGAGTAAACTCCATCCGTGTTAAATCTGCAATGTGAGTCATTCTCTCTTTTTATCAAATCTATTTACAAAATCATGTTTATTTTCAAAGTTATAATTACGGGGATTAAGTCTTTGTAATCACCAAGTTACAGCCGGTATGTGGGGTTTTGTATACATTACTTGATAATCGTCACCATTGGGGCAGCCAATTGGGGGATATGACCATAGTCACAGATTCGGTCGAGTGACAAATACCGTGGGTAGTTGGTTTGATATCAGAAACATTGTAATCGCTCTTAATACTGTAAATTATAACAAATGTGTCATTTTAGTAAATAGAATGATTCACTCAGTATTTCCCGCTGACAAACCTTTTTCAAACATGTTCAGGTGATCTGTTGTAATTCAGGAAAAGTGCTTGGGAGCATTTCAAGCTTAAGATAGTGGCTCATTATAAAATAAAGAAATATGTTTTGTAATATAAAGATTTCTCTGTAAAATAGTAGTATTGTAAATTACAGGGGTTTTATCCCAAGTTGTGAAATAAAATAATCGGGAAAAATTTTAGCTTTAAAACGATCCTGATGATAAACTTCCGCTGTTAAACTCAATTAAATAAATACCACGGGATTTCTGTCCCGCGGCTCCTGAAACGGGTCAAACCGGGTCGGGGGCCGTGACATAGAGCAAAATTTTCATCAGTTAAATCCTGAGGTAAGCTGCTCAACAAATCCTTGTGTAAAGAAGCTCTGTTGACTGGCCTCTACCTGAGCAGAAGTTTGTCCAGCTTGTGGTGCAGGTTGCACTTGGACCTGAGGTGTTGGGGATTGAACATATTGAATTTGAGGAACAGTGGTTTGGACATAGTGGACAGGAACAATGTTTACAGGGTGTGCAAAATGAGCAGTGCTTTGCATTTGAGGGTCAGGGGTATATTGGGAATAATGAACAATGTTCTGGGTGTTTTGAGGTCTTGGACTAGGATGTGTAATTATGGGACCACTGGTTTGGCTCCTAAATTCCCTAGCAAAGTGACCAAGCCTATTACACTTATAACACTTTATCTTTGATTTATCCAACCCGACTTTTAAGTTCCCATGCAACCCTGGAAACTTCCTACCAGTTCTTTTATAAAACTTGCTTATTCTCACACTTAATAAGGCAAGTTGATGTAAAATGTCCATTTCTTCCAGATCTGTGGGGTCAAAATGTTGAAGGTCATTCAATTCAAATGATAAGTTGTCAGAAATATGGTTTTCCTCATTTGATGTGAAAGCATAGTTGGGTGAGTAAGAATCAGAGTTGAATGCTCCACCAGATGTTATGTCAATAAAATGATCATAACTCCAATCCTTACTGCTACCAGATGTTTCTTCCTGACCAAAAAGTGTTGTACTACCAAAAGAGTAGTCATCGGCCACCTTTCCTGACTCATGTAGCTTATTTTTCTGGTTAAGCTTTCTCTCATAAGTGAGGAGCCTACCATGAAGCTGAGTCAAACTCATCTCTTTAAAACCCACAAAATTTCTAGTAACAAAGGCTATAGTGTCCTATTTTTCTGGTAGTGATCTAAGAAATCTACTATTCAAAGTTGAATTAGCATATTCTACATTTACCAGTTTTAACTCACTAATTAGACAGCTAAACCTTTCAAACTGTTGGGTTAATGACTCTCCTTTGACATGACAAAACATTTCATATTGTTGGTTCAAAACCTCTCTGTTGTTCTCAATGACCTCTTCTGTACCACCGAACTACTCTTTTAGTGCATCCCATAACTCCTTTGCACTATTACAATGTAACCGGCCAGCATAGATATCATTGGGTAGTGCTGTAGCAACTATACTGAATGCTTTAGCATCTAACTCATTTTCTGAAAATCCTGCTCGGAGTAATTTTCAGGTTTCTTAGGTACTTGGACCTTGGGATCTTCTTCACTCGGCACCATCGGAACATGTGGTCCAAAGATAACCGATTTCCAGCATTCGGTGTTTTGCTGTGCAAGTACATGGCCCATCCTACGTTGCCAGATACTATACAGATCTGACAAGCATAGGTGGTTTATACAGGGTGCCAGTGTTATGAGGATCTTGTGTGTTTTGAGACATTTTGATTGTTTTACAAAGTTTCGTTTAAACTACTTTGAACATGATTAAACTTTTAACTCTGTTTTTCAACTTCCTACGAACAAATGATATCAGTGAAATGAGCTGATCTTTTATGTCAAATTGATTGTTAAACCAGATTTGATTGACCAAAGCTCTGATACCAATTGTTAGGATCTGAGTTTGAATTGTTTGCAAAAGTTTAAGATGAAAGATGTAAGAAGATAACAATTATGGAAATAATGCAGCGGAATGAAGGTAAACTTTAATTCACAAACAATGAGAGATTTGGTTTCATCATTAATACTTTTAATTGAATGATTGAAATTACAATGATTCACGTATGCATGAAATACAAACTCCCCCTCAGCCTGAGATCACTCTATTTGCTCGTACAAAATATCAAGATGAAGTGATGAATAGAACAGTACATGCACTATTCTATTTATAGATAATGCAAACCTCTGAGGAATCTAAGCTGACGTCACCTAGACAGTGACATCTAACAACATGTAACAACCTCTAACATCTGCTATAACTAATACACTGTTACATTGAAAACACTGACATACAACATCTGTTGATTCATCATCTGTTGAGCCTCAGCAGACCTTTCTTCATCAGATTTTGTCTTCTTTAAACATAGGGTGATCAGACTTTTGTTATCAGCAGACTTTAATCTTCATCAGTGGTTTACTTTGGCAGACCTTGTGAATCAGGAAACTTTAGCCTTTAGCAGACATTTGGTTGTAGCAGTTGTTTGATGCCTTTGCCAGTGGGAGGAGGATGACTTCAAGCACTGTTATTATGGATTAGCTGATTGTAGACTATTTTGGCTTTCAATCATATGTTCTTATGGCAGGGTCCACATGAGCCTACAGAGCACTATATGAAGCCTAGGAAAATAAAACCATGTAGATATGGGCTAACCGAGAAATCTTAAAGCCTACCCAGTATTACATTGAAGGAAAGAATAAAATAGGCAAGCCTAAAAATAAATATAGGTGTTTGTAGAGGTGCACAAAACAGGTTTTGGGCCATACTCGGTTCACCGTACCTGGGTTTTGTAGAACCTGATAGGAATCGAATCCGGGTATAGAAAATTTAGAGAAAACACATCAGAACTGATTCGGGTATGGTTGGGTACGCAGTGGCGAAGCTTGAGATTTCCGACCGGGGGGGGGGGGGGGCGGAAATCACCGGACTTAAAAATTTATATAAAACCAGGGGGTCGAAAACGTATATACCCAAAAATTTCTTTACGGAAACTACATACTCTCCAGTACTGAGCGAAAAGTTCAGGGGGTCTTGGCCCATGCGGGTACGGGTATACGTGAAACCAAGAGGAATCGGGTATAGGCAGGGGCGGACCCAAGTATCTTAGTGGGTGGGCGGGTACACCCCTTGAAAAAAAAATTAGTGTATTTTTTAGGCAAAATACCCAACCGCACCCCATCAAATAATTCCTGGGTCCGCCACTGGGTATAGGTTGGTTAAAGATGGAAATATTACTGTTAGGATATAGCCGTTTGGAACCGGTTATTTACCATTTTAACCCCTAAAATTAGTATAAATAGGTCTTGAATGTTTATTTTTAACCACACTATTTCTCTAACTCTCAAACACTATCTAAAACAAAAAAAATTGCTCTATGTTTTTTGTATTACCAAAAGTAGTGTAGTAGTGTTTAACTTTAAATGTTTTATATTTAAGTATTTAAGTTCTACTTTATGTGTTAATTGTTTAAGTTTATTGTTAACTTTTAATGTTTAAGCTTCTGTGCTAATGTTTGATGTATGTGTAATTTTAAAAACATAACATTTATGTTAAACATAAATAAAATAACTAAAATACTAACACAAATTACAAAGACACATCCATCATAAGCTTTCAAATTTCAAGTTTTGTAAACGATCTTCCATTAACTCGTTCATACTTAGCCATTGATTCTTTATCCATTAACTCGTTCATACTCGGCCATTGATTCTTTAACAACATGCTCATCGTCATTTGTGTCTATTAACTCGTCCATCCGTTAGCGATAAATTTTGTGAAATCTTCCAATCGGTTGAGCTATGCTTATGAGATTTGCTTTAATATCATTACTTGAATGGTCGGTTAAAAACTCATTTTCTCGTCAAACCTCTCCTTAAGACGAGACCAAAATCCAGGACCACATTCAAACCTTGTACCCTTCGTTCGTAAGTCTTGGTCCTAAGGTGTACAAAAGCTAGACCCAAAGCGTACCCCTCGACGTCACTCCAAGCTTGAGACATTTTCATAAGTTTTTGCTTTTGCGCTTTTTTAGGTTTGTATATACGTTTTCGAGTTAGTTAATCGACCAATACATCCCACAACTATTTATAATGATTTAGGAAGGCCAAGAGCCGTTTCTAACAGTCAAAAACTTAAAAAAACGGCTTGCTTCTAATTTTTACAACTCGGCCTGTTTCAACAAACTATAAATAATAAGTTTGAGATGAAATATACATGATACATCCAATCCAATTCATTCCGCTCAAAATATTACCTATATTTATTGAACAATGCAGAAACTATAAAAAAGAAATCTATACAATAAAAATAACATTAACCTTTTACACATCAAATGGGATTGCAAATGTCCCTTAAGAAAATATCCATTAATTATCTCTCGAAAATATGGAGATGAAATATACATGATACATCCAATCCAATCCAATTCATTCCGCTCAAAATGTTACCTATATTTATTGAACAGTGTAGAAACTATAAAAAGAAATATATACAACAAAAATAACATTTACATTTTACACATCAAATGAGATTGCAATGCCCCTTAAGAAAATATCCATTAATCTCTCTCGAAAGTATTGAGATGAAATATACATGTTACATCCAATCCAATTAAATGAACCTTCTGGGGTAGCCCAGTTGGCCAGCCTCACCCACCCTCTCCCTAGAGGTCCCGGGTTCGAATCTTGGTGTCCGCATCCCACGGCCAAGCTCTTCGCTCTCGGTTGGGTATTCACCCCCAGGCAGCTATGGGGCTAAGCTAGCTTGTGGAGTGTGATCACTCCAGCGGTTGGGAGAACCGTGGAATACCCCCCCCCCCCCCCCCTCCAATTCATTAAAATGTTACGTATATTATATACCCTACATTTTCAAAAGGGGTGCATAATAGCCTCCCTCCCATGATTGGTTGAGTTAGGGGTGGAGCCAATAGAAGGGAAAAAAAATACTATAATAGAGTTTTTTTTCCCTATTTCTATAATAACTTTTAATGTTTGTTGTAATATTTTATTGTTATAATTCAATAGCCTCCCTCCCTTGTAACTTTGAAATATGATATTATATAAAAATTTTGAGTATTACGGTGTGCTTATTATATCTATGTTTATACATAATTTTTATTTAAACCGAGTTGTACACATTAATGAAAAATTATGTATTTTTATCATTTTCGTTATTTTAGCAATATTATACACTTTATAAATCGTTTATCCTATTCGTTATTTGAGTAATATAATATGACATTTAATAAAATCTTGAAATTACCATTGCGACGTGTTTTCTTTTATGTACAATTCAATCAAGTTTTTTATTCGAATAAACATCAATACAGTTTTGCTTTTGTTTCTTTAACCTTTGAAACAAAGAATTGGGGCACACTTTCTATTTCTCCAAAACCCATTTCACAAGTCTTTTTTAATTGTTTTTTATTGTTTGTCCTTTTTATTTTCTCTTTTATTCTTTATTTAAATATTAAACTAAAGATTTTATTTTATAAGTTTCATAATATCTATATTTATATGCATTTACGACATCTCCTACTAAAACGTAAAAATTCAAAGACTTGAATTCTATTAGTCTAACCAATTCGTTTTATATTTATTTACACAATTAGCTTTAAAATATATATAATTTTGGGCATATTTTTTCCATTTGTTGTATAACTAAACAATTTTTAATAGTTTTAATTGTTTTTTTCTTTTTATAGTATTTATTTTTATGGGTTTTAATTCTTATACTACAAACTATGTACATATTTTTCTGGCCAAAAGCAGAAAGTAGCCCCACCGGAGGAACTTAGGACCAAGAAAAGAAGTCGTATGCTCTTTGAGGACCTGGGCCTGGCTTGGGTTTTCTAGGGTCTAGACAAGGGGTCAATAATTCAACCGAAGGAGGAGAGGATGCTTCTGGGGGTTTCGATCTAAATATTAGGGCTGCTTCTGTAGCCTCTAATGGTAACAGGGTGGATGAAACTTAGGAGGATGAGGCAGAGGGAGTAGGGCCTTCATGTGCGGATGTAGGAGAGAAGGAAATAAGGGTCAAAGATGAAGTGGAGAACACTATCATGATTGGGGCTAAAATCGGTGTACAGCTTGGGAATCACAGCGATATGGTCAGGAACTCCATTAAAGGTGCAGGTAACAATGAGGTTAGGATATGAATTTTCTTTCGGTTAATGCTAGAGGGATAGGGGGAGACAGTAAACCTGGGTGGATCTTGTTTGATATCATTGAAAAATCCGTTTTACGGGACTTACAAAGTCGATCAAGCTCGAACAAGGTATAAATTTTTTTGGCTATTCAGGAGTCGAAACAAAATAATGTGTCTCGTGTGGAGATGGCGAGATTTTGGGGAAATAGTAATTTTGGGTTAGAAAGTGTTGACTTAGTTGGTTTATCGGGAGGTTTAGTATGTGTGTGGGACGATGCGGTGTTTCATCTGTTAGAAACGACGAAGAACCGGAATTTCCTTCATGTCAGAGGGAAACTTGTGGGTAGTGGCTCAGTGATAAATGTGCTAAACGTTTATGCCCCTCAGGGTATTTCGGCGAAAAAAGAGGTTTGGGATACTCTCAATGGCGATTTCAGAGAGTGATGGATATCCTAACTTGAATTTAATTAAGAAACTTGGCCATCTTCGGTGCAGATTAAAAGATTGGAGGAACGATATGTTACGTAAGGAAGGGGAGAAGGTTGGTACCGCCAAAGATGAGCTAGGAGCCATGGAAGAATTGCTGGATATTAGGGAATTGACAGAAGAAGAGGAATGGTGCGAACGGAGAATAAGAAAGTCATCGCTGAAGCTGAGCTTGTGAAAGTTATGGACCTAAAACAAAGGTCTAGGAGAAGATGGGCCAAGGATGGTGATGAAAACTATAAGTTTTTTCATGCTATGATTAATAGCAGGAAGGCTAGAAATGTCATTCATAGGTTGAGTATTGACGGGGTGTGGGTTTCTAAACCGTCCCTAGTCAAGAAGGAGGTCCACAAGTTCTTTAAAAACAAGTTCGTGGAGGAATGTATTGACCGGCCAAGTATAGTTTTTTTCAAATATGAAGAGGATCTCAGATTTCGATGCTAACTTTCTAGAAGCTCAGTTCTCTAAGGAAGAAATAAAAAAGGCCGTGTTTGAATGTGGGGACGACCGATCCCCGGGTCCCGATGGCTTTAATTTCCGGTTTATTAAGCACTTTTGGATGTTATTCGAGGATGATTTTGGGAGGATTATGGCTGCGTTCTACGAGTCGGGCCAGATTAACGTGGGTTGTGGGTCCTCTTTCATTGCTCTTGTCCCCAGGAAGAAAGACCCGACGAGTTTAAACGATTATCGTCCTATTAGCTTAATCGGGGTGGTGAATAAGGTTATTTCCAAGATTCGCGCCAATAGACTGAAGAAGGTGCTTGGATCGGTCATCTCCACCTCTCCATCGGTCTTCTTAAGCTGTAAATTTATTCTGGATGGTCCCTTAATCATTAATGAGATCTGCTCATGGCTGAAAAAAGGAAAGAAGAAGGCTTTCATGTTTAAGATAGACTTTGAAAAGGCCTATGATAATATCAACTGGAGGTTCGTGGTGGATGTTCTTCGCCAGATGGGCTGCAAGGATAAGTGGTGTAGTTGGATATGTGGTATTCTCTCGTCGGCTAGGGCATCAGTGTTAGTTAATGGGTCCCCCACCTTCGAGTTCAATTGCCAAAAAGGGATGAGACAAGGGGAACCGATTTCACCGTTTCTCTTTGTGGCCGATATGGAGGCGTTGTTGTGTTTGTTCGATAAAGCTTGTGAGGCCGGTATAGTGGAAGGTATTAGTCTCCCTAATGACGGTCCCAGATTGTCCCATTTGTTTTATGCGGACGATGCTCTGATTATTGGTGAGTGGAATTCGGAAAATGCGAATAACATTATAAGAACTCTAAGGTGCTTTCACGTTTGTTCGGGTTTGAAAATAAATCTCGGGAAATCGAATGTCCTTGGGATTGTAGTTGATGGTGAGGAGGTGATAGATATGGCGAACTCAATCGGGTCTAATTCGGAGTCGGTTCCGTTCAAGTACTTGGGTTTGACAGTAGGGGCAAATATGAACCGTATCAATAATTGGAGACCTGTGTATGAAATTTTTAAATCAAGGCTTGCCCGGTGGAAATCTTCGCTTTTGTCTATAGGCGGGAGGATTACTCTTATTTGATCGGTGCTTGAGAGTCTCCTGACGTATTACTTCTCTTTATACAAGGCGCTAGTTAAAGTTGTCGCGGATTTAGAACATATGATAAAAAGGTTTCTATGGGGGGGCATGGATGAAGTTGCCAAGACTCATTTGGGTGACTTGGGACCGTGTTGCTTTGCCTAAGAAGTTCGGGGGTTTGGGCTTATACAAGCTGAAGGACATCAACTCAGCTCTGTTATGTAAATGGGGGTGGAGGTTTAAACAAGAGAAGGCGAATCTTTGGGTGAAGAGTATCGAGGCTATCCACTCGGGAGGATTCGGTTGGTCTTTTCTTCCGGGTAAGAAGACGGTCGGAGGAGTGTGGCATAACATAGTCTCGGTTAATAACAGGCCGGGTCCCAACACATTTCTCTGAGGAGTTTTTTCTTAGGCGAAGTGGGGAAAGGAGATAGCAGTTTCTTTTGGCTCGATCCGTGGCTGATGGATATGCCCCTGAAAGATTTATTCCCAAACTTGTTTCGGCTAGAAGTTGTGAAGAACTGCTCTATTCGTGACAGGGTGGAAGGATTGTGGCTCTGGAAACATGATCCCACGACTGATGACGAGACAAGGGAGCTGGCTATCTTAAGCGAAGCTCTGATCTCTGTTTCGTTGAATAACAGAAGTGACGTTTGGAAGTGGACGGGCGATCCGTCGGGGCGGTTCTCCGTCCGTTCAGTGAAAAATGTTCTAAGAGGTAATGTGGATGTTAGTAACAGGTATGTTATGGATTGGTGCAAGTGGACCCCGATAAAGTGCAATGTGTTCGCTTGGAGGGCGGAAATGAATAGGATTCCTACTTACGACGCCCTGTTAAGAAGAAGTATAGTGGTTGGAGACGGCTTATTCCCCCTTTGTAAAGCTGAAAATGAGTCAGTTGATCATCTCTTTATTTCGTGCTAAGTGGCTGCGGTGATTTGGCATAGGGTCAGTCGTTGGTGGCGGATTCCTAACATTTTCGCCTTCTCATTCAAGGATCTTTTGGAGACTCACAAGTATGTTAACGTTGTGGAAGCTAAGAAGAAAGCGATGCAAGGAATCATCATAACGACAAGCTGGTATTTGTGGAAGGCTCGGGACAAATCGGTTTTCTCGGCGGCTAATGTTAAGGGTGAAGATGTTTTTTTGTGATATTAGATCGATGGGGTTTCTTTGGTGTAAATTTGTAATTATGTAGTTTGGTTGTGTTGTGTTCTTGGTTCCGGCTCGGTTTTCGGGCTAGGGCGGTTTTTAATGAAGTTTGCGTTTCAAAAAAAAAACTTCCTAACTCCTCCCATTCTGTACTCACGTGTTTCTTTGTAAGACTAGAGATTCAAATACAGAATCTATAGCTAGGTAAGCTACTCCATATGTTATTTTTTGTTTGACTTTTTCTGTTGAATTTTTGCTTTTTTTTTTTTGCTTTGGATCACTTGTTAAATTAGAAGCACATAACGTAAGGGGTTATCACTTATCAATCTATCAATCAACTATACTCAGTAAATCCCATAAATAGCAAAGCTACTTATAGGGTCTAGGGAGGGTGGGATGTAGACAGACCTTTCCTCTATCCCTGGGGATAGAGAGGCTGCTTCCAGAGAGACCCTCGGCTCCAAAAGGGGTTATCACTTATCATTTATATTAATTGAAGTTTGGGATTTTTTTAAACCAAGGAAGCACTTTTATTGACTTAAATCTCAATGAAGGAATTATCAACATGTATGTTTGCATTTGAATGTTGTTGTAGTCTATGATTTTTTAGTTGTGAATTATTGTTGGATAGTTAGCATGCCAACTGTTTGTGGTTTTGCCTTTGCTAAAATTGGTATATATTTATGAACTATAAAAATGTTTGGATTTATATGGGATTAAAAAATCATGTTTTTTTTGAGTTCTTAATGTCATAACATGGGTATTTGCTTAAAGGAAGGATCATGATATTCACATACTTATTCCTTATTTCTACACCCCTCAAAGTGCCGCGCTTTAGCCAAAGGGCAGCGATTAGGGTAGTTTTTCAGACAAAAGGTGATGTGACAGTGGTACGGGGTTATATTCTGTACGAGGTTGCAGGAAGTGTCACGTGTAACCCTAAACTCCGCGCTTTGGCCAAAGCGTGACGCTTCGACCCCAATTTCTGGTGCATTTAAGAGGCAGGCCATGCATTCTGTTTACATATTCAAAATTCGAAATCGCGAACCGTGTTTCATTCTTTCGGGTGTTTTGTTGTTTTAGTAGCGTTTCTTCAAAATACGATGTCGTGGTTTAGCAACTACCTTTTCGGTGAATACTCTGAGGAGTCCGTTGTTCCATATTCTTACGAGGGAACCGCTATTTCTGCCTCGTACGATAAACCGATCCCTTCCAACACAAGGGAGGAGGAGGTTGTATCTGGCATTCATTATCGTGACAATACGGTGCAGCTGGACTTGAATATCCCTGTGGAAGACTCATACACACATTACGGCTATTCGGATTACGGATACGGAGGTGAACCATATCCCCAGGTAGAATATCTGTACAGTCAGCCAAACTATCCCGACCACGGTTACGATGGTGAGCAGAGCTATGTACAACAAGACTATCCCGACCATGGTTACAGTGGTGAGCGGAGCTACGTACAGCAAGACTATCCCAACCAGGGAGAGGGTGGTGAGCAGGATGAAGAATGCTCTTACCCAATTACATTTTATTTTAATACAAACCGGACCGTTTCGTCACGTGATGAGTTGGTGGATGATGTACAGAAGACGGGAAAGGACAATGGCCACGTCATTGTGATTAAAAGGTTGAATAAAAGAGGAAGTAATTTCAAGGTTTGGTTTCAATGCAGTCTTGATGGGGAGTACAAGAGTGTAGCTATTGTGAGGAAAACAGGTAAAAAGAAAATAGGTTGCCCGTTTGAATTGATAGGGTTTACGGAAGCAAAGGTCCGTAACGAGGGTTAAAACGTAACAAGGTGTTGCCGGAGGTGATACCAGTAGTCATTGAGATTAGGGATCGGCTACTAGCGCCTCCGGCTGTTCAGGAGGTGGCTCGGCAGGCTCAGCGACAGGCTCCAGGTCTGGATGAGCCTGAGTATCAGGACCTCCGCACCCGCTGCAGTACCCACAACATGTCATTGCAGACCTGCCTCTTGCTGCACAGGTGGTGGCTCGGACTTCGATCGGCGCTTCTGACGTGCTGACCGACTGCAGACATGGATCATATAGACGCTCATGCAAATCGTGGATCATTTGGGATTGCCGCCCCATTGTCACACCCCGATATTTCCACGTATTACCGGTGGGCCCGGTGGGGAGTATCGTGATGTAGTTGGTAACATTACAGTCAAACAACACAATATTTAAATGCACAGCGGAAGCAAAAGATAGATATATTTCAACTTTAATAAATTGTAATATCAAGTATCACAACAGTTGGAAGTAATCCACAGGTGGATCAAAAATAAATAGGAAACATTGTTCAACAGTTTTGACATCCAAGCTTGCGAGACTTATTAAGGACGCTAGGAGAAAGCCAGCCTAGTTCGCATAGTACCTGCACTTAACCTTTTTGGGAAAATACGTCAGTTTACACTGGTAAATACATTCAACCGACTCATTTTGAAAAGTTTAATAAAAATTGATTTAAATGCTCGTGGCACAAACTTTTTATAACTTGGGATAATTATTTGAATATAATACTTGTAAAAGAATTACAGGTTCCTTATGCGTTCAGTAGCCCGATCCGTAGACCGGGTTAAAGATCAATAGACACACCACATTATTTATTTATGCACTGACGGGTGTACGCCTACACCCCGTGCTCAGGTCGTGGCCATCTCGTAAGATGATGCCAAGGATATCCGGGACATGGTCATTAACCCCCCAAAGGATTTAAGCAAACAAAACATTTCAAAACGGGCATATCAATGATTTAACCTCTATTCGATTAAAGATTCAATGCCGGACCAAGCGGTATTTTATATACCGTACCCCAAGCCCGTATAAAGGAAAATAAGTTAAAAGTATTTACCTTTGCAAAGTAATAATCACAATAAGCAAGTGCGTGTAGCTTTTACCAGGTCTCCTATTCTGGAACGAAGGTTTATAATAACCTATTAGAATCCTAACGGGTCTTTAATTAAGCCTAAACATAGACCGGTTAGTTTTAACAAAGATACGGTTCGAACGCACGATTAAGCGAAGACCGGAATAGAATGTGATTTACACCCGACAAGTTTGAAGACTTGTATAACATGGGTAATCTAACCACGTTCAGGATTTTGAGATAAAAACGATGAGGTTTGACCCGTCTCGGCTAATTTATGCAAACTAGTTACATAAACCGAACCGAACGCGCCATAAGCGTAACGGGTAACCATGAGAGTCATATACAGGTTTCCTAAGTTAATATGCCTTAAATATATTGTGATATCAGTAGGATATCTTCCATTATGCCCAAAACGAGTTTAATCTCAATTTAAGCCCCGTAGGGGTATTTTGGTCATTTTAAAGATTATAAAAGAGGTTATTTTATAATTCTGAGATTCGGGTCTGAATACATCAGTAAAATAACTTATTTTAATAGGTCATATCAGTTGTGATAAGTCTTGTATGACAAAAATGGTTTTAAACATAAACTATGTGTTTAATACGCTTAAAAAGCCATTTTAAGCGATTTCCGGGTTATACCGGAAATCTGAGTTTTCTGGACAGGTTAAAAGTTCAAAATACTTCATTTAGTAAATAAAATCAGTAGCAACTGGATTGGTGTCAAAATACTTTGTAGAACTCATTTTATAACCAAAAAGGGTATATTCGGTATTTACCGAATTAATGCCATAACCTTAGGTTATGAGCAGGTTAAAAATAATTAAAAATCTTTAAAAATCCCAAAATATTATATTACATCACTGGGTAAAATGTCTGGTGTCAAAAATTGGGTTTAGATAGGCTTTATGCTAATGACGCCGTTTAATTACAAAAAGGCGTTCTAATTACGCTAATGAGCATAACTCCTAATCTAGACCTCCAACTGATGTGAAAATTTAGGGACATGTTTATAAATCAGTAAAAAAAATTATTGTCCTTTCACATATCCAAAATTCTCGTCTTATGGTCAAAAGGGCATATTGGTCAACATTAGGCATTTGATGGAAACGTGTAAACGAATCGAGCAATCAACGAACCAAACACAGAGGGTTATTCCAACATGTAACTTGGTCCTAATGAAGCTCTAAGGCATTTCTAAATCATGCTAAATTGGGTCAGAACTGAAGTCAAATCAAAAGTCAAAGTTTTGCAACTTTCGGTTCCGAACCGGGTCTAAACAGAAAATTGTCGGGTAGGACATGCTTAGACATGTTCTTATACTTATTACCAAGTTATATGAGTGATAAAATTGGTTACATGCCTTCTACATTGCTAATTACATGTTAATTCGCAAATTATAGTTCTGTTGACTGACGGGTGGTCTGTAGGACAACCCTTAAATGAGCTAAATACGTGCATATCCCATATTTTACACGGTTATTTATCATGAATGTGATAACTACGGGTGTTCGTGTGTTTTACAGGTAAATCGCTTAATTCGGTTAAATTGGAACGCGTAGATTACGGTTTGAAGAAAGACATGCACAAAGGACAAATTGGGAAATAACAACTCATGTGCATATGGAGGCCATAATTTTACTAAAAATATCAAGTCTTATCAAAAGGAAATAAGGGAGGACATCACGTGCACATTAGGGTTTTGGTGGACAATTTTGGTGATTTTAAATAATCAACATCATATCATCACAAAGGCAATCACATCATCAAAAGGAGTCATGTGCACATAGCAGAGACTTTGAGAATTGGAGGGCTGGCATATTGGACTTGTTGACTGACAATATATATGTGTGTTGAAGGAATTAAACATAATCATCATCATCAGCACATATATTGGGGGGATAACAAGAAAAAGTCAACAAGCACACCATCAATTGGGCCGAATAAACAGAAGTCCCTTTTGGATTGGGCCGCTAACAAGGAAGCAACAACATCACGGTTTGGGGTAGACCCTTACACGTGAAGAAGGGACAAGCAGCATAGGGTTTGGTGAGGCTTTGTATTAGAAGTCAACACACAACATTAAAGAAACATCACGTGATCTCTTGGCAGCCAACATCATCATCATTTACGTGAGGGTCTTGACTTTTGGATTGGAACACTACAACATTATCATCACACCGACATCAGCAAGTTGAAAGACTCATCACGTGGACTTCTTATTTGGACAACTACATCCATTGGGCCGCAGAAGATAAAAGTCAAACATGCACATGTGGGCTTGGGCAGCCATATCACGTGGACCTGGGGAAGGTTTTGTGTGTTGGTAACAATCATCGCCAACACAACACATGTGGGCTGGAGACATTGGGCCGCACATGGGCGGCAGACATCGAAGAACAAGAGTCAACAACTCAACATCATCATCACGGTACAACTTGGGCTCTGACACATTGGACTTTGGCAGCCATATCACGTGCAAAGCATAAAAATCAGGATGTACCGTAAATTACGGCTCCACCATAATTTACGGTGGACTTGAATTTGGTTAATGGCTCACCGTAACTCAGACAAACTGCACCGTAACAACATTATGTCCACCGTAACTTACGGTGGGGCCGTAAGTTATGGTGGAGGCTGCGGGAAAATGTGTAACCGCCTCATTTATTCAGTTTTTATGATGTCTTTTCATTATTCTCATGATTGGACGTTTTTGGGAGACACTAGGGGCAATTTTGGGGTACTTGGTTGCAAACAATTTCTAACATTTGTTTGGTGTTTTTCGATTTGGATGAACATTGAAACTTTTGTTATGATGTTGATTCGAGCCATGTGTGGCTAAACACTTTATGATCGTCCTAGATTGAAGGTTTGTTGAGACATTTTGTATTTGATTTCCTAATTTCTAGAATAGCAATCCTTATCTTTATGGTTGGTTTGTTATGGTGTGTGATTGTTTGTTAGTAACTTGTTAATTCTTATGATTTTCTAGTTTGAAACCATACGTTCTTGGTGCCGTTGGCAATCGAGATATCATGGGTAGAATTAGGATTGGGTAAGGGTTGATTGATCATCGGGTAACAACCTCACGTTCTAGGAATCTGAGTACTTAGTTCCCTTTCATCACTGCAAGTAATCACGCATGAGCTATGTCTATGTAGTTCTTTCTAGTGGAATGATAATATGAATGTCGAAACAAACCGGAAATCTAGGATGGTCATTTGTCTCTAATTTGCTTACAACCAAACTTTTCTCTTGCAATTTACTTAGTTTAATTTAGTCTAAAACCAATTCACTCACATAAACTCTCGAATCTTATTTCTTTTGCAATTAGATTAATTTAGTTAAATTAGACAAACTTTCAAATAACACATATTCCACAAACTCCCTGTGTTCGATACCCGCTTGCCACTATCTATATATAGTTGTTTTTGGGATTAAATTTGATTGTGACCACGACATCACGTCAAATTTTGGCGCCGTTGCCGGGGAGTAGTGCGCAACGTGTGTCAGTTTGTTAGTTTTGCTTTGTTATTTTCGGGTTTACACTGGTGTGTTTAGTGTGCAGGTTCTACAGGTGCATGCATACTAGAGGCTCTCACAAAGCGTCACCATTGTCATTTGATCCGGAAATCGAAAGAACGCTAAGGCAAAACCGAGTTTTACTACGCGAAAACAAAATCATTGGTTCACCTACTTCACCCATTACACCAAGAAACATCATGGACGAAACACAAGTACCACCCACAACGGGTCAAACGACCTCAACTTTTATACCTACTTCCACACAACCATCACCAAACACCACTATTCCAAACATCACCACAATGCCTACTCCACTTCATGATACTACACCAACCAATACCAACACCACACAACCAAACACTACTCAAGTTGAACCCAGTCTTACCTTTAGCCCATCTACTATGATCCCACCACTCACTCATTTCTTCCCAGTTTCCGGTCAATCATCTTCCCATTATTCAATACCACCAAATACAACCATTGTCCGTACCACCTCTACGTTTAGACCATCAAACCAGTCGGGTTTTCAATACTCGACCATTCCATTTGGGCAAACTTCGGGTATAGGGGGAGATGGATATGAGGAAGGATACGAAGACTTTGAGGGTTATGAGGAAGAGGGATATGTTTATGAGGGTGATGGAGAACAAGGGGATTTGACTTATGTGCCTGGTCAAACTCAAAGAATGTCAAATGTTGGTGGGTTTCAACAACAACAACTCATACCGCAACATATTCGGCCAAGACCACAAAGGCCACCAATGCAACGCCCGATCCCATTGCAACAAGTTCGGCCACAAAATGTACAACCACAATTTCAAAGGCCGATTCAACACCAACCGATGCCACAACAACAATTTCAACCACCGTTCGCACCACAAGGGCATATACCAAGACCTATGGGTCCTATTCGTCCAAGGGGTCGATTGGGTGTTCCAAGAAGGCATCTTAGGGAACAAGCACGAGGAATAGAAGCACATTTCAGGCCGATAATTACTCAAAATCCTTCACCGGTAGTTATCCCTCACAACAATGAAGGAAGAACTTTTGAAGTAAGGACTAATTCTTTACAAAGTTTGCTGAAATACAAAGGGCTAGCAACGGAGGAGCCGTATTTCCATTTAGAGGCCTATGACTCAATTTGCAATACTTTTGGGAGTCAAGGTTTTTCGGCCGATGATGTCAAGTTGGTCCTATTTCAGTTTTCTTTGGAGGACAAGGCAAAGAAGTGGTTCTACACTTTGCCTTCAGCATCTATTTATACTTGGGCGGAGATGCAACAAATTTTCTTAGACGAATTTTACACCGCCCAAAAGACCAACGATGCTAGAAAGGGGTTAAGGAGCTTCCAACAACAACATGGTGAGATGTTCCATGAGGCATTTGAACGTTTTAATATGATGATTAAAAATTGCCCTCACCATGGGATTGAACTTTGGGAGTTGATGAATGCCTTCCACGAGGGGTTGAGTGCCGAAGATGCTCGCGATCTAATGTCCATTACCGGTGGAACTTTTGGCACAAATTATGAGAACGATGATTGGGAGTTCTTAGAGAATATGGAAATTACATCAAAGAGAAAGGCTCAAGCATCGAGGAGAGCGCGACCTGCCATTGCCCGACCTCAAGTGCACGCCATAGATGACGGTAATGTTCAAACTACTAACCAAATTTATGATGTTTGTGCTTTGTGTAATGAAATAGGTCATGCGGCTGAAAATTGCCAAGGGATGGTGGAAGGGCAATATGAAGAGGTGCATGCGGTTCAAGGTTAAGGTCAAGGAGGGGGTGGTAGAAACTACAACAACATGAACTCTAATACCTACCACCCCGGGTTGAGGAACCACCCAAATTTTCGTTATGGGAACCCTTCAAATCAAGCTAACCCGAATTTCCAAGGAAACCAAGGATTTCAAAGGCAATATCAAATGGGTCAAAGCTCTTCGAGTGGAAATGAGATGATGGAGATGTTGAAGGCGATGCAAATTGAGATGCAACGAATGAATCAACGTGATGAGGTTCGGATGCAAAAGGACAAGGTTCGTGACAAAAGTATCCAATCATTGACCACTCAAATGGGTCAACTTGCAAGTGACGTGGCGATATTAAAGAAAGCAAAAGGCCAGCTACCGAGTGATACGGTGCCGAATCCCAAGAACATAAAAAGCATTAACATCAATGTGGTAAGCACCGTTCCAAATACTAAATTTAATGAAACATTACTAACTTCTTCGTGTCAAGTGAATGCAGGTTTGGAAAAAGATGCCGAAGTCGAGAATGATAAAGAGTATGGAGTGCCAATCGTGTCTATCCGTGTGGGAAAATTAAAAATCCCTCACGTATTGTTGGACTACGGGGCAAGCATGAGTGTGCTACCAAGTGATTTATACGATATGTACGACTTTGGTCCGCTTGAAGGTATAGACACCATGGTGAGCTTGGCGGATGGAAGTTGGAGGCGTCCACGGGGAATGGTTAGGAATGTTAAAATTCAGTTGGGAGAGTTTGAATACCCGGTGGATTTTCTAGTTTTGGACTATGCTTCTACCAAAATGGCATCACAACAAAGGGTAATTTTAGGTCGACCGTTTCTATATACTGCAAATGCTCAAATTAATTGTAGAGACAAGATTATTACCATGACCGAAAAGAACCGTAAGTTGTACTTTGATGTTCAAACTAGAGTGATTAGTTATGAGCCCATTGAGAGGAAGGGTGGTGAGTCTAGTGATTGTATGAAAAATGTGTTTCAAAGATTGAGAAAAAAGCACCCACCGGACCGTGAAGAAACACATATGGGTTCAAGCAGGAGTGTATTTGATTACCCACCGAGTCAAAATGAGACGGATGCATTTTGCCCAAAGACAAGCTACAGTGGGGGAGGTGATAGGAACCGATTCTTTGAACCACCATAAATAGGGGTGGTACGGTCTGGCTGAAGACCTGAAAACTTAGCGCTGCTCGGGAGGCAACCCGAGGTTTTGCACTGATCTTGTTATTTCTTTAGTTTTTTTTATGTTTCAGGGCCATGGCAACACTCAAGTGTGAGGAAGATGTGTGGATATTTGTGTAAAGGTGGTGAAAGGAAATTGGATCATTTACAATATCTGTTGTGCCAAACTTTACCAGGTCAATGTACTTTTTCCTTAGACTTGTCATGTTATTTAGCTTTGAAATATTGTTAGTTTATTAGTTTGCTTTTGTTTATAAAAAAAAAAAATCCAAAAAGAAATTTGGGGTTTGAGAGTTTAAGCAAAGGCTGATGTTGTGGGTTAAAAGCGATCCTTCCCTCAAAACCATACATTGGGACAATCTATCCCAAGTGTGGGGATGAGGGGAATTTTTTTAGAATTTTAAAATTTTTTTGTGAAGGCAAGCGAAAATTGTCAAAAATTGAAAACTTGATATTGTTCCATTTGACACATCGACACCCATTCCTAGTCTTTTCTTGGTGAGGATTTGAGCCACACATGATTGTTATTGATATTTCATTGTTTGAGTGGCGGTGTGTTTATTGTGTTAATAGAACTTGTGTACGAATTCTTGTTAAATCCTAGAGTTAGCATGCTTTTGAAAATGATAGGGGACTTTTAGGAAGCCTCGTCTAGATGTGTGAGAGTGCGGGATTGGTGGGTTGGACCTCATACGTTACATATATGAGCTTGGTATTGTGAGGGGTGGGGGTTTGGTCCTTAGAAAGCCATGTTGAGCCTTAGACCATTCGATTGTGACCCGAGCCTACTTCCTACAAAAATTGTACCTTTTGAGATGACCCGGTTTAGGAAATTTAGCATGTGGTGTTGATGTTCTTGTATATATTGTTGAAGTTCGATATGAAAAAAAAAAGAAAGAAAGAGAAAAATATGAAAAATACAAAAAGAAGTATTTAATTGCAATAGAGTGAGAATGTCAAGAAGCTTTGTATATATTTTTGGTGTTTGCTTCGTAGTAGTAGACATAAAAAATACCGGGTCAAATCAATTAGCTCTTTCATATGTATTCCACCATTTTCCTACCTTTACACCTAGCCCCGTTGCAACCCGCAAGTCCCTTTGATTCTAAAGCATGTTAGATATTTGTTAGGAGGAAACTTGATTTGTATACAAGCTTATTGTCGCGCACACACACACACGCATTGAGTGTTTTAGCATTATGTGCTAATATTTCTTGTCACCGAGATATTTCTGTGAGGGGTGTGTCTTGTGGTATGATTGAAAGTTAGTAAAAGGACGGCACATTTAGCTTGGTTTACATTGATCACTTGTTTTGAAATAGTTTTTGAATGGGTTGCTTGGGACAAGCAACGGGTAAGTGTGGGGATGTGACGGGTGGTCTGTAGGACAACCCTTAAATGAGCTAAATACGTGCATATCCCATATTTTACACGGTTATTTATCATGAATGTGATAACTACGGGTGTTCGTGTGTTTTACAGGTAAATCGCTTAATTCGGTTAAATTGGAACACGTAGATTACGGTTTGAAGAAAGACATGCACAAAGGACAAATTGGGAAATAACAACTCATGTGCATATGGAGGCCATAATTTTACTAAAAATATCAAGTCTTATCAAAAGGAAATAAGGGAGGACATCACGTGCACATTAGGGTTTTGGTGGACAATTTTGGTGATTTTAAATAATCAACATCATATCATCACAAAGGCAATCACATAATCAAAAGGAGTCATGTGCACATAGCAGAGACTTTGAGAATTGGAGGGCTGACATATTGGACTTGTTGACCGACAACATATATGTGTGTTGAAGGAATTAAACATAATCATCATCATCAGCACATATATTGGGGGGATAACAAGAAAAAGTCAACAAGCACACCATCAATTGGGCCGAATAAACAGAAGTCCCTTTTGAATTGGGCCGCTAACAAGGAAGCAACAACATCACGGTTTGGGGTAGACCCTTACACGTGAAGAAGGGACAAGCAGCATAGGGTTTGGTGAGGCTTTGTATTAGAAGTCAACACACAACATTAAAGAAACATCACGTGATCTCTTGGCAGCCAACATCATCATCATCATTTACGTGAGGGTCTTGACTTTTGGATTGGAACACTACAACATTATCATCACACCGACATCAGCAAGTTGAAAGACTCATCACGTGGACTTCTTATTTGGACAACTACATCCATTGGGCCGCAGAAGATAAAAGTCAAACATGCACATGTGGGCTTGGGCAGCCATATCACGTGGACCTGGGGAAGGTTTTGTGTGTTGGTAACAATCATCGCCAACACAACACATGTGGGCTGGAGACATTGGGCCGCACATGGGTGGCAGACATCGAAGAACAAGAGTCAACAACTCAACATCATCATCACGGTACAACTTGGGCTCTGACACATTGGACTTTGGCAGCCATATCACGTGCAAAGCATAAAAATCAGGATGTACCGTAAATTACGGCTCCACCATAATTTACGGTGGACTTGAATTTGGTTAATGGCTCACCGTAACTCAGACAAACTACACCGTAACAACATTATGACCACCGTAACTTACGATGGGGCCGTAAGTTACGGTGGAGGCTGCGGGAAAATGTGTAACCGCCTCATTTATTCAGTTTTTATGATGTCTTTTCATTATTCTCATGATTGGACGTTTTTGGGAGACACTAGGGGCAATTTTGGGGTACTTGGTTGCAAACAATTTCTAACATTTGTTTGGTGTTTTTCGATTTGGATGAACATTGAAACTTTTGTTATGATGTTGATTCGAGCCATGTGTGGCTAAACACTTTATGATCGTCCTAGATTGAAGGTTTGTTGAGACATTTTGTATTTGATTTCCTAATTTCTAGAATAGCAATCCTTATCTTTATGGTTGGTTTGTTATGGTGTGTGATTGTTTGTTAGTAACTTGTTAATTCTTATGATTTTCTAGTTTGAAACCATACGTTCTTGGTGCCGTTGGCAATCGAGATATCATGGGTAGAATTAGGATTGGGTAAGGGTTGATTGATCATCGGGTAACAACCTCACGTTCTAGGAATCTGAGTACTTAGTTCCCTTTCATCACTGCAAGTAATCACGCATGAGCTATGTCTATGTAGCTCTTTCTAGTGGAATGATAATATGAATGTCGAAACAAACCGGAAATCTAGGATGGTCATTTGTCTCTAATTTGCTTACAACCAAACTTTTCTCTTGCAATTTACTTAGTTTAATTTAGTCTAAAACCAATTCACTCACATAAACTCTCGAATCTTATTTCTTTTGCAATTAGATTAATTTAGTTAAATTAGACAAACTTTCAAATAACACATATTCCACAAACTCCCTGTGTTCGATACCCACTTGCCACTATCTATATATAGTTGTTTTTGGGATTAAATTTGATTGTGACCACGACATCACGTCATTGACTTTTTAATACAAACTTTAACCCGACATTTATCTAGTTAGAGCGGGAATCAGAGGGTGCCCTTTTAAGGGTTTAATGCCCACATGATTACCAACTTATAACTACCTTTGATTCGACTAAAAACTGAACCAATAGTGATTAATCGCTAAGTCAAACGTTAATTACGACGGTTTGACTTTTAAGCTAATAACTAAGTAAAACTATATTAAGGAAGGTCAAGTATACTTACAAAAGTCCTATGCATGATTTGTGATCCTTAGAAAGTGGCCTTGAGCTCCAGAATTGATCAGAAGTTGAGTGGTGATGGTATGATCAAAGTTGTAACTAATGGCCCTTTATATAGTGCTTTAATCTCACTAGATTATTGACAACTAAGTCTACCATTGGTCATGGATCATCCACAGATGTTCCCTAAGGTCTAAAAAGCATGTAGGGGTCGCCCATGGAGTGGAAATATCTGTTTAAGTCGGTTATTGCATTTAAACAAGCTGCTGTCCCATTTTTCTGCATCTGGGGATCGGACGCGGCCCGCGTAAGATTTTGTTAAGGCTTACGCGGCCCGCCTGAGTCCTGCTGTCAGATTTAAAACTTTTCTAGTTTTTGCATCTTGGCTCTTGGTCCTTCGAAAGGTCACTCAACCATATTTCTTGCATTATGAGCCCTTCACATTTACTTATAAGGGCTTCAAGACTTATACACACTTTGTTAAGTCCTTGGTCACTTCATGTTTACCCGAAAAGTCATAATTTTCAACGTTGACGCTTTATCCCCTCGCATACGAATTTGATCATAACTTTCTCATATGATAACAAAACTTTATGAAATTTTTATTGTGCATTCTAGTGAGCATAATTAATCGTTAAAAAGCTTCGGGTTTGCTCAAAAGGTCACTCAGAGGTATACTTTAAACATGTTGACACATTTAACCTCTGTAGTTTGTAATCTCTCACTTTCTTTCATATTTAGCTTCGTATGATCCATGATTTATTCGTTTGAAGGTATAAACATCATGTAGGGTTATTAAAAATATATTTATCCATTTTTGACATTTTGAACCCCTATATTCACATGCTTTCCATGTTTGTCAACTTTAGTCCCTCTAGAGTATTCTTTCACACGTTCAAGCTTATGACACGTGTCAATACATTATAGGACGTGAATTTTCGAGGTGTTACACCCATCCACTGCCACCGTCCCCACCGCCAGAGGATCAGTAGCTTTAGTCTTTATTTTGTATTAGACATTCAGTTGTACTTATGTTTTGTATATACAAACTGATTTTATATATATTTATGCGGTAGGTCTTTTATTTACATGATGTTTGTTTCGATTGTTTGCTTTTATTTCATACGTCTCTTTCGCAACTTATTGTACATTGTTTTAATTAAACATGGCATAATGAAACGTATCTTATAAACAACTGTTATAAATTAACTATAACCGTTACACTCACGTTAAACGACCGTTATAAATCAACTTTAAATTATATATGTTTTATAAAAATAAAACAAAAATCTACAACTTTTCAACAAAAAACACAACCAAACAACAAACCAACACCCCATTTTTTCCACCAAAACCTCACTTTTTCCCCCAAAAACAAACAGTCAGACCTAAACGCCCCGCTTTGGCCAAAGCGGGGTGCTTTGGTACCAGGTCAACAGACAAGGACTGACAAGCTCAGCCCTTGTCTGTTGACTTTACACCAAAGCGGGGGGTTTCAGTGTGTGTGAATAGCCAAGGGGCGTGTGTGAATAGCCTGAGCCTAAAGGAAACCTGTGAGGGTCTTACTTATTGTGCATGTTTTGAAATGATTGAAGGACGGAAACTATGAATATATATATAGAAAAAGTATATCGTACATTACGGCTTAACGTACTTCACGTACAACAACGTGCGTGATTTGTTCTATAACATGCGTGATTTTGGATTTTTCAACATGCGTGATTATTGTGCTTCAACATGCGTGATTTTGGATTTTTGAATTATAACGTGCGTGATTTTAAAATGAACGTGCGTAATTACCCGTCGTACGTGATGTATGTTAAGCCGTAATGTACGTTAACCTTCCTCTCTCTCTCTCTCTCTATATATATATATATATATATATATATATACATAGGGTAATGGTAAAATGAAAACTTATACGAGTTATGAGAACTTAGAGAACTAGGCCTTACGAAAGGTTTTTTTCCATTTTTTTTACCAAAAATCCAAAAAAATCAACTTTTTCAAAAAAAAAATATTTTTTTCCTTTTACGGCAGTCGTGAATGTTGTAAAAAGTGATGTCATGCTTATGTCATCTGCTTTTTCAGCTGCTGTAAGGGGCTGAAAACACCACTTCGAATTTTTTTTTAGTTTTTTTACAGCAGTCTTTCTAAACATTTTAATCGAGAAGTGTGAAAAAATGGGGGCAAAACTCGCTCAGGAAGGCCGAGTTCTCTAACTTCTCACAACTCGGAGTGGTTTTCCCTTGATCATGATCCTATATATATATATATATACATATATAGGGCCAGGATTTAGGGAAAACGGTGAAAAGTGTGAGAACAATGAGAACGCTTATGGATCGTCCGATCAAAACAATCTATGGACTAGATTGGCGCGGTGGCATTTTCATAAATAACATAAATTTTATTACGTAGACGCGCTTCATTAAGGGTAAAAAGGTAAAACATCCTTTCTTACATAAAACGCCATTGAAAATATAAAACGCCAAGTAAATACAAAACACCAATTTTATTACTGCATAATTTTTTCTGTGTTTTAGTTAAGGTCTTAGCCTACAAAAACGCCATAAAACATAAAACGCCATAATATATAAACGCCAAGCCTTACATCCGGATAATTGTTAATTGCATTTATTGTCATAATAATATCCCGCCTAAACGACGCACCAAAAAAAATCCTATAAATAGAAACTTCTCTAATAAAAAATATAATAAAACGCCAAACGGGCAAATGGTTGTGAAACGTCATCATGCCATAAAACGCCCCAAACTACCAAACTATAATAAAATTACTTTGGACAAGTACTATTATAATAAATCTAAAAAAAGGTTAAAACAATGTGCAAGAGAATAAAACAAAATTGTCATATTTATCTAAATGCCATTGGAAAACAAAACGCCATAATTACAGCCGTAAAGATGGGACGTGTTACAGCGATAAACAGATGAATCTGAAACAAAACACAGTAACTGCAAATAGTAAAATGAAGCGACAGAAACATAATTACTAACATTTATTATATTAAAAGCCAAATACTTGGGGAATTGAATTTATGTATCTTTTCAAAACGCCATAATTACCTGTCACTGCGCGGGGAAAAAGGTCATTATAAAAGTAGAACATGAGAACACAACTTAACACGCCAAACATTGTCTAAAACGCCACATATTGTCCAAAACGCCAAAAACTTAAAAAATGGCTAAGGTTATTGCATGGAGGTTTGAAAGGTCGGAGAGACGATTCATCCTAAAGTTCTGTGATAGGAGAAGGGTGAAGGTCAGGACAATCAAAGCCATACTTGGTATGACTGAAGGGGTTCAGAGGGATATTCTGGCCCTTGGGGTTCCAATGGCCAACGATTGTGAAAGAACTCGAACGCTAATAAGAAGATTGGAGAGAAATTTTCGGCAGAAGATGATGATGATGATATTGACGATACTCCTCTACCAACAGTTAGCAGTTGGGTGGCGCATGAAGAAGTAGGAATGGTTGAAGTGACTTATCAACACGGGGTGAAATATTCATTGCCGACGGAGGAAATGTTCAAGACAGAGAGGCTATATCTACTTGAACAACTCTGTGATTTATCACTTTCGAACGGTGCAAGATCCAGGGTTACAATGATATTCAAGTATAGGTTGCGGCAAAGAAGAGACGAGATGATGGCATTATACGCCAATCTAAAATATGATGATGAATCTGAAGAAAGTGAGGAACAAAGCGACGAGTACATCTCTGATGTAATCTCATCCACAGAAGACTATTAGTTTATTTTGATTTCGTATTATTGTAATCTTATAAAATTATAATCAATGGTAATCAATTATTAACAAACGCCACGAACGCCAAAAAAATGACCTAGGAAACGCCATAACGCCAAAAAAATTACCTATGTGACACAAAAATAATTAATTCAAACGCCAAGTAATTAATGAATCTAGTTAACGCCAAAATTATCTTAAACGCCAAAATTATAGCAGCATGTGACACACGAAATCGGGAAAAATATATTGAAAAGACAAAAAAAACTACTCAGACCCTGATTATATCCCGCGCCACGTCTTGCGCCAGGATGCGTTCTCACCGTTCTCACACTTTAGGGCGTTTTCTCCTGATCTCGTACCTATATATATATATAAAGGGGAGGGTTTAAATGAGAACGCTAAATATCGCGAGAACCGTTAGAACGAATCAAAAAACCACGAGAACATTGTCAAAAACAATTCAAATTCAAAATTTATTTTTACACTTATCATTATTATTCGAATACAATGTTATAAATTTCATTTATACGTTTAAATTTACGTAAATTCGTAAATAAAGAAAATTTGCACATGTGTAAGTTTGCTGTTTACACATGTGTAAATTTGTTATATTTACACATGTGTAAAAAATTTAAAAAGAGTGACCTTATCATACTTCACGTACGCGACAAGCGTAACCATCAGATCAGGGCCATAATCACGCATGGATCAGTTAATCACGCATGGGAGCAGTTATTTGGTGATAATCACGCATGGGAGGTGATAATCACGCATGGGTATGTTAATCACGCACGTTATGATGGTAAAAAAAATCATGCACGTTATGTATTTGGTCGCGTAGGTTAATGTACGTTAAGCAGTTTTGTACATTATACTTTATATATATATATAGAGAGAGAGAGAGAAACGGGGTCAGGAGAAAACGCTCAAAAGTGTGAGATCGGTGAGAACGCTTCCTGGCCCAACACGTGTCACGCCGCTTAGAAAAGGGCGGAAGGGCTTTTTTGTCCTTTCATATTTCTTTTTTTTAACGCGTGTCACTTCATCTTTCCATTTTTTGGCGTTTAATAAATACGCGTCGTTTTTATTGTTTTTAGATCAGAATCATAGTAAATATTTTGGCGTTTTAAGTATTGTTTTGGCGTTTTTATTGTTTTTTAGATCAGGATGCAGGCGTTTAATGTAAAAAACATCAGTAATTTTCTTGATTTTATTATATCAAGTGTTTTGCCATTTAGGATACAGGCCTATAATGTGACAGGCAATTATGGCGTTTGAAAAGATAAATAAATTTCAATTTTCCATGTAGTGGCATTAATATAACTATAATGTTTGGCAATAATGATATCGTCTCTTTATTTCACTGTTTCTTTCAATTTTCATCTGTCAATTAGTGTTGATTTTTCCTGTAATACTTTGTTTGTGTTTTTGGCGTTTTATATAGCAACCTCGTATTTTGCTAGCATTCGTTCTCACAGTTTTTCAAACTATCAGGCGTTTTGGTGATTGTAGTTTTTGGCGTTTTATACTCAATTTTTTAAAAATAGTAGAGAATTAGAAGATAAACAACAGAGAATTACATAACAAACAATAGAAAATGAAAAAAAAATTATAATCTAATTTCTCATTCAAATCTTCACTGTCATCAGTCTCTTCTACTTTAACCTTTTTGGCGTTTTGAACCTGTTTTTGAATACCTTATGTAGATCCTTATTTTCCTACATAACGGCCGTCTTTAGAAGATGCTTATTTTTTGTGGCATCCTTTATGGTGGGTGGATATATACTTGTTTGATGACATGTTGAAGACCAACGCCTGCTCTAATGTATTGATCCCTTCATGCCATCAATATATCCATCAAGAACAAAGTGACATGATGTCATATCAGTGTCATCAGTCTCTTTATCTTGAATATTTGTCCATCTCATTCAGCAAGAGATTATAGAGATACCCAACTCAGAGAAGAATCCATTCAGTGAAACTTCATTCAGATCAATACTCAATATAGCAGAATCGAGGTTCTGCATCTGTGGCTTTTTTAACTATTATTTTTGGCGTTTTTAAAGTTAATGGTTTCTAGGAAATATGGCGTTTGTTTCTGGTTTTGTGATCAGTTGATTTTGCAGAGAAGTCTCTCTTTATAGGATGTTTTTGGCGCGTAGTTAGGCGGGATTTTATTTATAATAAATGATATTAATAAAGTTGCCATATTTTTAGTTACTGTGTATTTTTACTGTTTTTGTTCAGCTTTTTATGAGTTTTTAGGGTCACAGATTTTCCATCTCCCAAGTTTGGCGTTTTTGAATGGGTTTAATTAGTTTTTGGCTTTTTTTCATTTTTAGCTTTTATTAATTAATACTTCTGCAAATTACTTTCATTATAATTTGGCAGTTTTTGTCGTTTTTACTCCATTTTATGGCGTTTCATATGCATTATGACTGTTTGGCGTTTTATTAATATAATGTATTTTTTATTCTAAGTTGAAAAATACATAGCAAACAACAGAAAAAGAAAATTAAAAAAATAAAAATAAAAACAAAAACAATTCATCTTCCAAATCTTCACTGTCATCAGTCTCTTTCTTCTTTGAATCATGTTCGCTGGTGGTTTGGCTTAGCCATGCTTGTGTTTTTGTGGCCGTTTGGAAAGACAAAATGACATGAGTTTTTTTTTAGTATGTATCTTCAAACAACTCATTAGTTTCATTCGTCTTTTCATGCCATTAAAATATTCATCAAGAACAAAACACAGAAAATGACATAAGTCTGTCCCCAGCATCTTTTTGTTTATGATTTGTCCATCTCATGCAGCAAAATGTTATTTGAGTTACATCACCTCAAGGAAGAATGCATTATCTGAAACTTTGGCATAGAACAATATTTGAATATACAAGAAACGATATTTGGCATTTTTGCCGTTTTACTAAGGAAATAGTGTATCTGAAAGAACCGTCGATTTTTTTGGAATCTTTTGATGTTTGAGTGTTTTTAGCGTTTTCTAAGATGAATGGTATATAGTAGAAAATATGGCGTTTTTTGAGTAGTTGTGTTTGATGTTTTGGGGATTTTGGCGTTTTGTAAGTTGAATGGTATATAGTAGAAAAATATGGCGTTTCAGGTTCTGGGGGGTGTGTTTTTATGTCTGGGATGTTTTTGTTTATATAGCGATGTGTTTTGGTCCGTAATGGCGTTTTATTCATCAGTATGGCGTTTTGGTATAGAGGTGTAAAGACGCTTTTACCCTTAATGAGGCGCGTCCACGTAATAAAATTGATGTTATTTACGAAAACGCCACCGCGCCAATCTAGTCCATAGATTGTTTCTATATATATATATATATAGAGAGAGAGAGAGAGAGAGAAAGTATAATGTACAAAATGGCTTAACCTACATTAACATACGCGACAGAATTTATAACGTGCGTAATTATTTTTTTCACCATTATAACGTGCGTGATTATCACCTCCATGCGTGATTATCACCTCCCATGCGTGATTATCACCCAAAAACTGCTCCCATGCGTTATTAGGGCTCCCATGCGTGATTATTGCCCAGATCTGATGGTTGAGCGCGTCGCGTACGTGAAGTAGGATAAGGACTTTTGTATGTTAACCTTTCCCTATATATATATATATATATATATAGAGAGAGAGAGAGAGAGAGAGAAACGGGATCGGGAGAAAACGCTCAAAAGTGTGAGAACGGTGAAAATGCTTCCTGGCCTAACACGTGTCACGCCGCTTAGAGAAAGGCGGAGGGGCTTTTTTGTCCTTTCATCATCTGCTTTTCCAGTTCCGTTTTTCCCAATTTTGTTTTAATTTTTCGTTTTTAAGATTTTTGGCGTTAACCAAATTCAATAATTAATGACGTTTTAATGGTTTCATTGTATCAACATTTTGGCGTTTATGGCGTTTATTCACATCTTATGCCATTGGAACCCAGGGGGCAGGAAATCTATTTGAATGACGTTTTCCAAGGGGTTTTAAACAAGATGGCCTATTGTTCTATTATTATTTTTTATAAACATTTTGGCGTTTGTGGTATCTTGGCGTTTTA
Source organism: Helianthus tuberosus (assembly GCA_030545235.1). NCBI lineage: Eukaryota > Viridiplantae > Streptophyta > Magnoliopsida > Asterales > Asteraceae > Helianthus > Helianthus tuberosus. The sequence goes on from CM060390.1 coordinate 2,618,111, forward strand.
CTATTGTTAAATTGTATTTCAACCACAGGAAAAAAAATACAAGGGAAGAAAATAAATTAAAAATCCTAATCGGATCTCTTTTCCCAATCTTCACTGTCATCGGTCTCTCTCTTCTTTAATAGTACAAGAACTGTCACCCAATATATGGTGTTTTATGTAAAACTTAAGAAACCCATCGGTTTGATTTTTTTTGCCTGCTCGTCTGTTGAACTAGCTTTCTTTGTGGATGTTTGGGGACATAGATCTATGGCGTGTGAGTGGGCTTTTCGCTTTTTCTTTATCTGGATCTTCATCTTTATAGTCAACCCACTCTTCAGTGTTATTGATCTCTTCTCCTCATCCAAACCTTCTTCAATAACAAAAAATACAAAATGCTATATGACTAGCATCAGTATCTTTTTCTTGAAATTTTGTCCATCTCATGCAGCAAAATCTTTCTGAGTTACTCCCCTCTGATAACAATTCATTCAGTTTATTTTTTGGCGTTTTACAGTGGGTGGTATTTAGTAGTATTGGCGTTTGTTTTTTTTTGGTTTCATCAAATGGAAGTTGCTGAGACGTATCATTTTATAGGATGTCTTTTTGGCGCCTAAATTAGGCGGTGCATTATTATAATAAAGTATTCGTCTTTTCAGTTACTGTTTTGTAATTATTGTTTTTGATAAGCTTTATCTCTGAAGTCTGTAACACGTCCCATCTTTCAAGTTTGGCGTTTTAGATTCTTCAGTATTACTGATTTGTATTTACTGTTTCTAGTTACATTTTCTAGTTTGCTTTTTATTTATTTATTTTTTTTTTGGGTTTTTTTATAATAATTTTTCAATGTAATTTTATTATAGTTTGGGAGTTTTTTGGTGGCGTTTAACTGGATGATATCGTTTAAACAAGCATTTTGGTTGTTTTGGAGTTTTTATTATATATGGCGTTTTTATTATATAACAATTAACTGAAAAGGAAAATAAAAAAAATACATAAACAAGTGATCTTCCAAATCTTCTCTGTCACCAGTCACTTTCTTCTTTTTTGAATCATGTTAACTGGCTGGTTCGACTTTCGTATGATTCATTTTGTTTTTTTGTTTTTCAAGTAGTTTTTGTGTTGCTGTTTGGAAGCACGCACTCTGACATCAGCATCTTTTTCTTGAAGATTTGTCCATCTCATGCAGCAAAATGTTATTGAGTTTAGACCCTTCAGCCAACAATCTTGAATTTTTACAATCAACGATGTTTGATTTTTTTTTAACCTTTTTGGCGTTTTACCGATAAAAAGAACACCACGAAATAAGATCACCTTAAACCTCAAATTTTGATCATGCTAAAATCAATAATGTTTTGCTGTATGAGATGGACAACATTGTTAATCCTCGGTTAAGAAAGATAACTGACAATGTTGTCCACCCCATACAGCTAAACTTTATTAACAACAAACCTCAATAATGTTTTTGTATGTTTTGGCGTTATAAATTGGATGTAAGTTTAGGATAAGTCAATAAGATTTTACTCAAAGAAATGGACAATATCCTCACTTAAGGATTTTGTCTATTTCATTGAGCGAAATCTTACTGACAGCCAAACTGAATTTCAAAAAAAACGTTTTGTTGGGATTGAACCCTACCAGAGGAACAGATAATGTAAAGCCAAAACCTGGTCACAACAGTGGATTCACAATAAACAGACGTTTACTCTAAGCTCTCCCCTTGACAGTGGTTATCTATCTGCTGATACACTCTAAGTACTGCTCTGAAGAACAACTGATGAACCAAACACTGATGAAACAGCTAAAGACTGCTAAAAGGCAAATACAGAGCTCTATCTACTGCTGTCTCTTAAGTACTGCTGAAGACCTAAGCACTGCTCATTCAAAGACTGATCACCTTTTGAAGAAAGCACTGATGATCAAGTAATCAGTGCATAGGCCACAACAGTGGAACGTGAACAGTGTTAGACTTGTTTTGTATTTTATTATCAATCAGTTGTTAGACATCAGTAGTTTGTATAGACCAGTGTTTATAGGTTGTTAGGCTGTTAAATGTCACTTTCATGGTGACGTCAGCTGAGGTACATCAGTAGTTTGGTTTGCCTATAAATATGACAGTACTCTGTACTGTTATATTTGATTCGTTTTGAGAGAGTTCTTCTCCTCAATTCAATCCTTTCATCTTGTGCAACCAACTCTGGAGTATCAGGCTGAGGGGGAGTTTAGTCTGTAAGCTTGCATTGTAACCTTTTGCTTTTGACGTAATCTTTCGACTCTATGAAAAGCAATTGTTTATCAAACTACATTCTCCTTTGATTGTGTTTACAAAGTTTGCTATTCATTTCCGCTGCACTTAAAACTGTTCATATCTATTTGATTTGTTCAAATCTCACAAACAAACACAATCATGAGAGCCTCAGATCCTAACAATTGGTATCAGAGCCCGGACAGACAAATTCGATCTAACAATCAATTTGACATAACAGTTCAGCCCAAAATTCATTGATACTAAGGTTGGTTGTAGTTAGTTGAAAAACAGAGTATCGAGTAAATCATGTTCAAAATGGTTATTCAGAAACTCTGTAAATCAACCAAGATGTCATATGACACACAAATTTCACACAACAAGTGATTTCATGCACAAGACACTCATGGTTTCTAGATCTGAAAACAATATCTGTTAAACTATGAGATTATTTCTTATTTTCTAAATTGATCTCAATTGTTGATGTAAAATTTGTGATGTTTTTATTAAATACTAAAGTATGAACCTCAGATTAACAAAACCTATGTTCATAAAAACATTGATGTTTTGCTAACATAAAAAAAGGGAAATTAAAACTTTAGTTATTCAGATCTTATGTGTTGAAAACAGGTTGAGTTCCTCAAAAGGACAAAATCAACTATGTTAAAATACATTAAGAAAATTCACAAAAACTCTGAAGTGTGTTTATCTCAAAACTTTTGAATTCACAAAAACTCTTGAATTCAGAAGAAAAGAGTATAAACTTAAAGCACTTAAGAGTCAGAACTTGGGGTAATAATGGTCATTAAGCAACTGTCTGTGCTTATTGGTTCAAGAAAGTTCAGGTGATATTAGTGTCTCCAGTGATTGAATTTCAAGAGGACTAGACAAATGTTGAAAAGTTCATCCATGTGTCCTCATGTTTGCAATCAACTGACAAAGAAAATGGTACCAAACAGTGGTCAAAATGTATCCAAAATTTTCCTACCACTGTTGTCAAACCACTGACCATTTTCAATAACTTGAGAATGATGTGATTATGTACTCTATTGAAATTATACCAGATCCTTTTTGATGCTATTCTCAGAAAATCCTTTAACCATTTTTTTTTCCTTGTTCAAAGGATTTTCTCGAATAATCAGGATATATTGTTCATTTTTTTTGGGAATAATATATTTGGAACGTTTGCTTGTTCTTGTTGGCAATAGTTTCTGTTCCTGTCAGGATGTGGTACCTTATTTTTGTTGGTATTATTATCCTCTTAAATAGGTCAAAAGGAAATGGTATATATGTCAGGATCATGTCACACTCAGGTTTGTTCCTAAACTTTTATCAAAGGTTGATGGCTAACTGTGCTTAAATTCTGGGGCACTCATGTTTTAATTGAATGTTAAACGAAAATGAGTTGTCTTAGCAAAAAGTTTTCATCATCTGGGGTACTAAACCACTGTCATTCAAAATTGACATTTGGCAAAACCTTGAATGAAAATTCTCAAAACTGTTGCTGGAATACTTGTCCTTCAGATCTGTACCATTTACCCTAACCACTGTTTTGTTCCAACGTCTGATCTCTAAACACTGTCTACTGCTGAAAGTTAACCACTGATCCCTCATTTTCTTGACAAGCACTGATGTTCAAAATCAGTGTCCTATCCACTGATATGCTATCCACTGATAGTAAAAATCATCCACTGTCCACAATTTTTACCGTTGTAACCACTGATGATTGATACGTCAATGGCCCTTAAAACAACTGTTCTCCATCCTTCATCCATTTCATCAGTGTTTGACAGGTGGTCAGTTTTTAGCCCTCAGATCATAATAACCGCTGCCACATCAGCGATCACTTTTTCCCTAAATAAAACCCTGCCCTAAACCCCCAAACAGGGTTTTACACTGTCGAATTGAATTCCAAAATTCTCTTCTCATAGCAGTTTCCAACCCTTCTTCTCAAAATCTTCAAAATCATTCTTCGTTCTTCTCTGCAAACATGACAAAATCAAAGTCAAAATCAAAATCTAAACCAAAATCACCACCACCTTCAAAAGAGGTCGCTCAAGCGGCCGAAGAACCCATCGAAATACCATACAAACAATCTCACAAGTATTTGGGTTTACTCACAAAACTCAAAGACAACCACACTTTCGACTCCATCATTGATACAATATCTGCATCAAAGTATAAAACTTTGTTGATAGTAAATGCTCCCATCTATCTGCAAACCCAGAGAGAGTTTTGGAAAAAGGCGACGCTTGAAAAACAAGACGATAAAGTCATAGCCATTAACTCCTCGATACAGGGTAAAGCATTTCAAATCACCCCACAATCAATATCAGATGTCTTCAAACTCGATGATCTGAAAGGTAAAATTTCCTTTGACAAAAACGAGTTAAAAGCTGATTTTCTGAAAAGGGGATATGCAGAACAATCAAAGGTAGATGCCTTACAAAAAGGTTATTTCCCGTCTGCACCCAGATTTTTATTTCACACACTCTTGATGTGTGTTTCAAATAAAACAACATCTTTTAACGAAATACCATTGAAGATTCAATGCCTGGGCTATGCTATTTTAAACAATAAAGATTACAACTACTCCCAGGAGATCTTCAATGACATGGTAAAGAATGTTGATAGCAAATCATTTCTTCTTTTTCCAAGATTTCTAAGCTATTACTTTAAACAAAAATTTGAAAAAGAGGATGAAAATTTGCCCAAACAAGGTGTCCATTTTCAAATAAAAAGTCTAACAATTGAAACATTTTCAAGAATGATGGAACTAATAAAATTAAAAGCAAAAGTGCCTGAGCAAACTTTAGAAACTGCCACTGATCCTCAGGTAACTTCTGCTGAGCCCACTGCTCCAGGTGATCAAAGCAGCACAACCACTGCTTTGAAACCCACACCTGACATCACCAAAAAGACCAAAAGAAAAACATCCAGAAAACCCACCAAACCCAAAACAAAGGCAACTCTGGAAGATGAGATCCCAGAGGAAATGCCTGTGACAACACAAAAGTCACCACAAACCACTGCTGCTACTTCCTCACAGCAATTGGTAGAAAGATCTCCACCTTTGCCTAAAACTCCTCCTGCATCCTCACAAAAGGATCAGGTTGTAAGCACAGGGACACCACAATATGAAGCTCTGAATCCACTCGGATCCATATTCCTCAGTCCTGATCCCAAGGACATGTCTCTTTCAATTCCCATACCCTCACCAATCATAATGCCACAATCCATGCTACCTTTGTTGCATGCAGCTGCTATAGCTCAGACACAAACCAGTTCCTCTCTATCACCTATCACTGAGAGTATACCCCCACAAGAGACTGGGTCTGATGCTACTACTTCTGCTATCCCAGCAACAATTGAGGAGGTTACACCCCCTGAGTTACAAGTAACTCACGGTGGTAGTTCAAGTGGAGCAGCAACTACAACTGGTGGATTAACAGATCTTCAGTTGGACAGTTGTTTCATAAGTAAGACTCCCTTGAAGGCAATTTCTTCCATGGCAACTTCGGTAACCACCAGTGAGTTGGATCTAACCACTGGTACCATCAAAGGTTTATCGAGTGCAGAAGAAAGAAGTCCCTAGTACCAAGAACAAGGGGCATCAATGGGTGATTTTTGGGACTCTGTTCCTAAGTCACACATTGATATAACCACTGCTGGTGGGGATTCAGATGATCCTACTAAAGTAGGCGATGATTCAAAATATCAGGAATTGACGGACAGAGTTGAAAAACTTGAAGATTCAGTTGCTGAAATAAAGAATATGGTGCAAGAGATTTTAAAAGCTCAAAAAGCACAAGCCACTGCTGTTCCTGCTCAAGCACCTGCACAACATGCATTTGCTGCAAATGAGCTTTGGAATATTTTTCAACCCATGCTTGAAAAACAGCAACATATGGCTGATAAAAAGCATGCTATTCAAGTACAAATGCTGACCAACATGGTGGAATCAAGGTTTAAAGACACTCAAGCAGATATCAAGGCTATAAAGGCTAGCATTCAAAGCGCCTCTGGCAAAGTTCCTTCTTCCATATCATTTCTCGTTAACCCCCCTTCAGATAATGCCAAAAAGGGGGAGAATATCAAGCTGATGGGAAAAATGAATAAAATGGGAATAGAACATGGCCTTTGTATTGAGCCTGAAAAAGAAAAAGAAAAAGAAAAACAGGTCTCAAAACCTGTTAGTCAAACAGCTGATACACCAGTAGTTACAAAAACTGCTGACAGTAGCCAAACAGCTGCCATGTCATCAACACACACATCTTCAACACACACCACTCTACCACACACCACTACAACTACTGCTCTACCACCATCATCTACAATCACACCATCACCACCGCCTCCTGTCATAAAACAGAAGACAACAGATGTTGCAACATCTGTTGTAATGACAGCAGCGGTTGAAGCACCAGTTGTTTCAACAGTTGTTTGTCAGACACTCTCCATCATTCAAACCACTGATTCACCCAAAACATCATCTGCCCCTTCTTCATTAAAAAGGAGAAGGAATCTCATATCAGATGATGATTCACCACCACCATCACCATCATCAAAAACTACCTCACCACCGTCATCCCCTGCTCAAAAGCAGAAGACATCTGCTGACATATCAGCAGGTGTAATAACAACAGCAGTTGAAACACCAGTTGTTAGTCAATCATCCACCACTGCTCTCACCTTCCCTACATCACAACCAAAGCTCTTCAACAGAAAAAGAAAGCCAATCTCTGACGATGAGGGTATACATGATCCTAATGCTGCACAACATCCACTGGAACTTGAAGCTATCAAAAATGAGATGAGGCAATTCTATACAGAAGAAGATCCTTCAAAAAGAAGATTTTCCTCACTCATAGGTTACATGCCACCAGATGATATGGATGATTACCTCAAAATCAAGGCAAGGCAAGCTAAACTAAGAGCTAAAGTTGAGAGTGAACGTGAACGTTTAAGCGAAGATGGCATTGCTAAAAGACTGGAGTTCTACTTCACAAAAGTAAAGCAGATAGAAGAGTTTGCACAAGACCTAAACAAAGAAAAGGATGATCAAAAGAAGAAGTTAAGAAAACAATATCTAGCCTACATCATGAAATAGAAATTCTATTCTGCTAAAGAACAACAGTTCGAAGAATGGCCAATAGTCGCTCTAAAGCATGAGGCATAAAGGATTGAGAAAATCAAGAATGATCCTACAAAGAAGAAGAATGCTCCAAACTGGAGAAAATACAAAAAGCTCATTGCTGACCTAACTGCTGAGTATAAGAGAAAGAAAAAGGAGCTGGTGGATGCAAAAATGGACACTGCTGAAGCCATATCAAAATGGTCAAAACAGCAGATTGATGAAGCCTATGAAAGGCTAAAGAAAAGAAAGATAATTGTTTCAAGCACCTCAAAGAAGCATGAACAAAGAATGAAGCTTAAACAGCAGATAGACAACCTCAAAACACTGTTCCGGTCTACTTTTGTGACAAACCAAGAAGAAAAAGAACAGTTGACCAGTGATGAGGTTAAAGAAAAGGAAGCTGAGTACTTCACAGAAGCCATCAAGAAAATGGGTCTAAAAGAAGAGAGCTCAGAAAAGCTTCAAAACCTTTTTAAGAAGGTGTTAACCAAACCTGCATCACCACATAGTTCAGCAGATATCCTAGACAGTGAGCTTGATCAACAACAAAGACAAGAACTGATTGACAAAGAGGTTGCAGAAGATATAGCTGCAGCAAATGAAGTCATAGAAGAAGCTTTCAAAAGAATGTCTGAAGTTCAGGATACTGCTTTACAATTTTTCTCAAGGCCAATATCCCAAAGCTCATCTCTAAATAAATCTCTCCCGAGAAATCCATTGGGTTCAAAAGTACTAAAGTGGATGTCTGACCAAAAGACCCACGTATTGACTATAGTCAGATCCAATGGAGATGTGAAGTACATATCAAGGAAAGAAGCACTAGGCCTTAGTGTTCAAGATTTGCAGGATCTCCTTGAACTTACACTGTGCAGGGATGAAGATGATACAAGTTCCAAAGCATTTGAAGAAGAATTTAAAAGAAAAGCAAGGGAACTACTGATGAGTAATAAAGATCCAGAATAATGACAGGTTTTGGCATTATCTGTTCCAGGGGGAGATTGTTGGGATTGAACCCTACCAGAGGAACAGATAATGTAAAACCAAAACCTGGTCACAACAGTGGATTCACAATAAGCAGACGTTTACTCTAAGCTCTCCCCTTGACAGTGGTTATCTATCTGCTGATACACTCTAAGTACTGCTCTGAAGAACAACTGATGAACCAAACACTGATGAAACAACTAAAGACTGCTAAAAGGCAAATACTGAGCTCTATCTACTGCTGTCTCTTAAGTACTGCTGAAGACCCAAGCACTGCTCATTCAAAGACTGATCACCTTTTGAAGAAAGCACTGGTGATCAAGTAATCAGTGCTTAGGCCACAACAGTGGAACGTGAACAGTGTTAGACTTGTTTTGTATTTTATTATCAATCAGTTGTTAGACATCAGTAGTTTGTATAGACCAGTGTTTATAGGTTGTTAGGCTGTTAGATGTCACTTTCATGGTGACGTCAGCTGAGGTACATCAGTAGTTTGGTTTGCCTATAAATATGACAGTACTCTGTACTGTTATATTTGATTCGTTTTGAGAGAGTTCTTCTCCTCAATTCAATCCTTTCATCTTGTGCAACCAACTCTGGAGTATCAGGCTGAGGGGGAGTTTAGTCTGTAAGCTTGCATTGTAACCTTTTGCTTTTGACGTAATCGTTCGACTCTATGAAAAGCAATTGTTTATCAAACTACATTCTCCTTTGATTGTGTTTACAAAGTTTGCTATTCATTTCCGCTGCACTTAAAACTGTTCATATCTATTGATTTGTTCAAATCTCACAAACAAACACAATCATGAGAGCCTCAGATCCTAACACGTTTTGGGTTAGAAGATATTTGATGTTTGGGTTTTTTGGCGTTTCTAAGGCGAATGGGTAATATCAAAAATATGGCGTTTGGGTTTTTGTGTGTGTTTTTAATTGAAGGTCTGAGATGTTGTATATGTAGGATTTTTTGGCCGTTTTTTTAGGCGGGATTTTACTATAATTAAGTTTGGTGTTTTATATTTAATGACGTTTTACTTAGAATGGTCTGTGATTTTTGTTTTTTGGCGTTTTATTTCTTGAGATGACGTTTTCTGTGGAGTAGTCAAAAGACCCTTTTACCCTTAATGAAGCGCGTCCACGTAATAAAATTGATGTTATTTACGAAAATGCCACCGCGCCAATCTAGTCCATAGATTGTTTTGATCGGACGATCGTTAAGCGTTCTCACCGTTCTCACACTTTCTACCGTTTTCTCTAAATCTCGACCCTATATATATATATATACTAGGTTTTTACCCGGGATTGCTTCCCGGGCTCGGGAAACTTAGTTATATCAATTATTACTTGTTATTAATACAACCTCATTACATCAAGCATCTCATTGGATTCAACAACAATGTCTTCACATCACCGGATTAGATCATAAACCCATATTATAGATCAAACAAAAGCACAACAGGACCACATGAATAACATCATTTCCAATTTTACTTCAATGCACTTAAATGATCGGGTGATTTGGGATTTTGTAAAAATGTTTGTTCTTGTACTTCTTAACAAAATTATATAGAATTCAAGAAAACAAAACAATGACTTAAAGAACTATAGTTTAACACCCAATGTGATCGAGCAAACAGATGTTGACCAAAAGTGAAACAGATGTTCAACCAGATCCACTATCTTCTTATATTTTAGGACTGTTTTCCTCTTCAAAACACTGTTCAACCTAACATGGGTTTCCATGAACTGTTGAACTAAAGTCAAACAGATGTTAAAACCACTGTTTGAGTTATTCAAACGTCTGTTGAATACTAAATGAGATGTTGACCAAAAGTCAATCAGATGTTGACCAAAAGTCAAACGGAGTATACTGTCTTTAGTTCACATCTCCACATTGTTTCCGTTAGACATGGACCTGATAATTTACATGTACATATATAGTTTTAGAATCACAACTTCAAAACTAAACAAACAAGTCTAGTATCAGTTTCGAAAATCAAACAACTACAACCCAAAAACTTGGTTCAATGTATCCTTCTGCATTTGCCTTCTTCAACCCCACGAACATTCATCCGAACATAAAAAGCTTTTTACCTTTCACAAAGTTAAGTGTAAATGCTTGACCTGGAGCCATGCCTTTATCTCTCACAAACTTTCTCATTCCTTGCAGATAATATCTTGGTTGACCTCGAGATAAACCTATAGCAGCTTGAATATTCCAAACATCACCTGCCACATCCACAATCTTCAAACCCATCTTACGATTCAGTCCAAGATCTTCAGCCTGTTTTTTAAAAAGGCGCTGTAACAAACAACGAACAATTCAATAAACAAAGAATTAACACATCTTTAAAATCTGACTAAAGTATTATATATTAGTAAACTCATCACAAACTTACAAAATGACCGTCCACACGGAAAGAAATAGGTACGATCTGATTATCTTCATTCCCAACAACCATACCACTTTCATTGACATTAACGATGTCCTGTACAGCTTCAGTATCTAAACTCAAGACAATCTCTTCTATCACATTTTCTTTTACAACAGCACAAACCTCCGGTGGAAGCACTAAATCACAGGTAGCACAATTGAAAACCTTGATATGAAAAGTCTGAAGATCTATCATCTCAAAGACAACGAGATGATCAGCAGTTAATGACAACTCATTCTTTATCTCCTTCCATCTGGTAATTATGTAAAGTTCATTGTTGATATCTTCCATCCCTACAGACCAGTTCTGGTTTTCAGATCCTTTAATAAGAACCGGATATGAAGGAATAGTGTTTAACATCTTGTGATGAACAAAAGAACGATTAATACTCTACAATCATAATAAAACACATTATATAGTACATTAGTAAAAATATATCAGAAAATTAAGTAAAAAAATAAAACACAACAATTAAATAACTGTATCTCCAAAAAAATTACATGATGAATAATATTCGAAGTTACATACCACATAATCTTCGTTACCAGATGGTTTGTAGTAAAACTCTTCACAAGGAGCAAGAGCAATGTCTTGATAAAAATACAATATTCTGAAACTTTCTAATGCTTCTTCACAATGAAATATCAACCATGAATCTGAAGGTATTTTCAAACTGTCTACCAACTGACAGCAACCATTATAAAAATAATATTTGCCATTGCTTAAAGGATAGATCTTGACTTTAAAAACATTTCCAGTTGTGGTCCGGATCTTTGTATTTCCAGTTGGATAATTAAACTGTTGAATCCAATTTTGATACTGTTTTGGCAAAATCTAAGCATAAATAAAAGAAACACTTTTATTGCTAAATATCATACCAAAAAATTAAAATTAAGTGTTAAACTAAGATCGGATAAAATTACTAACCAAACATTTCCTTTTACTGTTTTCAAGGTAACACGGAAATCCATAAATCATTCTCACATAAAACTGTAACAGTATCAATCATATAGAATCAAAATCAATAACATTAAGAAACAAATGAATACAATCCATTAAGGTATGCAATACATCTAAATAAAAGATGATACAACTAATATATATCGAAATAACAATAGACAACATCAAAAAGGTGAGAATACATGTAATTTCTTATCATATCGAAATATATATATTTTTTACATCAAATCATATAATTAAAACTTAAAACCTACTTTTCCGATTAAGTATCACAAATAGACATGGAGGATCATCAGCTGAATAAATTGTATAGAAAAACAGGATAGTGACTTGTGTCTATTCCAAACAAAAACTTAAAAACAGTATACCAACTACTAATCAAAATAAGTTCAACTTTTCAAATACACGTGAGAAATAACAACGTTACATGAACAACTTTATAAACAACTTTACAAATAAACGTGACAATACATTAGTAAAGATTGAAATTTTATATCATACATCAGAATCACAACAACAACTTTATAAATAACTTTACAAATACAAATGAGAATACAACAGTAAAGATCGAAATTTTATATCATAAATTAGAATAAGATAAATACATGAGCAAAGTGAAATCCAATAAAATCAACAATGGATACGACAAATGGTAGATACAGGAAATGCGGATCACTTTTTTTAGAATCATATATGTCTATCATAACATGCATAATAACTACATAGTAATCGGATATACAAAAAAATTACGACTATCAGAAATTGTTCCAGTATAAGCCGCAACAATAAACGCAATCATAACCAACAATGGATTGAAAAAAAACAGGGAGATACATGAATACACCACCGTCGATTACAACTTCTTCATTAAAATAGCAAGAACCATAATTGGCTATAGAATTCAAAACTAAAAGAATAAACATGAAAAAAATACAAAACAAATCAGATTATTTAACAATACCTTTATTATTATACAAGATGATATTGATGAAGATCGGAAGAAATCGAAGAAGATGACAGAGTTTGTTGGAGAAAGTGTAGAAACAAACGTGGAGAGAGAAACGAACCGAGATTTTGTGAGGATCTTTAAAAAGTTAGAAGTTTAAAAATATCCCATGTAACCGGGTCGGATCATCCCATTTAGTTTTTCGTCAACATCTGTTTGACTTTTGGTCAACAGCTGTTTGAGTTTTGGTCAACATCTCATTTAGTATTCAACAGAAATTTGAATAAGTCAATCAGTGGTTTGAAAATGTGTTTGACTTTTAGTCAACAGATGGATGGAAACCCATGTTAGATTGAACAGTGTTTTGAACGGATGTTTAAACATCTGTTTAGACTTAAACAGATGTTGGGGCTTAAACAAATGTTTGGTGTTCTATATCAGTTGTTTGGACTTAAACAGATGTTTGGCAATAAAGATATGTTTGGCCTTAAACAAATGTTTAAAGTTAAACAGATGTTTGCTCATAAAGAGATATTTGGCCTGAAACCAAACATCTGCTTAAGGTCAACATCTGTTTCACTATTCGCCAACATCTATTTGACTTTTAGTCAACATCTGTTAACATAAATTACAAATAATTAGCTAATAGACGGCAACCAATTAGCATCTTAAATCATCAAGACCCTTAACAATTTGACCATATGATTTAATCGTGTGTTTTATCTTAAATGGCACAACTCAAAAAGAAAATTCACTAAAAGGATAACATATTAAACGGCTCAAAAAAAAGCTCAAAGAGTATTTTACTGCAAATCAGGATTAACAAACAATGCCAACAGTCAAGTCAACCATGTTTCTTTCACCTTTGACTTTCAAAGTCAATTCAGTTACTTACCAAATTCACAAATACATAAAATTTCTTATATAACCACAAACATTAACACACCTAATAATCTTAACTCTGCTATAAACTGTAAAACACAAACCCAAATATCACATTTCCCTTGTGAATCTTTATTGCCTCATCAATAATTCCCTGACTTGCCCTTTGATTGTAATTCAAAGTCCAAGGAATATGTATCATCCTCATCCCTGCACAGTGTAAGATCAAGGAGATCTTGCAGATCTTCAACACCCAGGCCCAGTGCTTGTTCCCTTGATATTTTCTTCACCTCACCACTGGATTTGATTAGAGTCAATACTTGGGTCTGTTTGTCAGATATCCACTTTAGTATTTTTGAATCCAGTGGGTTTCTTGGGAGAGGTTTTATCGATGATGAGTTTGGAGATGGTGGCCTGGTAATGACTGGCTGAGCAGTATTTGTAGTTTGTGTCAATTCAAGTTTTTCTCCTATCATCTGCTTAAGGCCTATTTTTACAACGTAATCCCCTGCTGCTTTATCTGCTTCTGTTTCTGCATCCATCTGCTTTTGTTTCCTTGTTTGGTAAAGGATGGCAGTAGGTGGAGCAGTGGATCTCCTGATTTGTAGCTTTTGTGGCTTAGCTGGAACCACTGCTTCAGGGTAAATAGGCTTTTGTGGAACATTAGGATTTTTCTTTCTTAATTCTTCCAGCTTTTTGTAAGAGGAGAACACTTTATCCTTTTTCCACCTTGCCACTTGGTTCTTTGACCCAAAATTAGTTGTTATTAACTCTTCTTTCATTCTCTTCAGCTGAAGAGTCCTATCTGGTACATTTTTCTTAAACTTTGCCCAGATAGGAGGAGTCTGCTTCACCTTGTTTTTGATCATATCTTGAATTCTGGCTGTTTCACTTTCTAGCTCACTGATGGTCCATTCTTTGTACTGGTACTTTTCTCCCTTGTATGTTTTGTAAGCCATGATATTATCAAGATAATCTTTCCTCAAGGTTTCATCAGCTCTTTCTGATAACTTTTGACAGAGATCTTTTGAAAACTGCTCCAAAGTTTTGACTTGTGTTAGCAGATATTGGTAGTATGTTTGAATCTCTCTGTCAGATTTTCCTTCTGTATTTCTTTTGGAGATATCCTCTGCTTGTTGAGCCTTTAACTTCAAGTATTCTTCAATGTTATTAGGCCTTGCATATCCTTGAACAGATGGCAAGTTCCTTTTAGAAGGGCCATCTTCAGAGTAGAAGGATTTGATCTCCTCTCTAACTGCTTCCAGATCTAATGGATACTGGACTCCTGCAGGAAAAACGGCAGTGTTTGAATTTGAGACTTGTGCTGAAGAGAGTGGGACAGGATTGGGAATGGTAACAAGGGACAGTGGTTGGGTGGATGTTTGTGGTGGTGAAGGGTCATCATTCAGAATTATCCTTCTCCTTTTATGTTTTGGAGAGGTTGGTGGTGTTTTGGTGGGTTGAGTGGTGGTGATTTGAGTGGTAGATGGTTGACTAACAGTTGTTGAAACAACTGGTGTTTCAACCACTGTTGCCATTACAACAGATGATGTGTCACCTGAAGTATTTTGCTTTTTGGCAGGTGGTGTTGGTGGTAATGAGGATGTTTTTTTATGGTGATGTGATTTGTGGTAAGGCAGTGGATTGAGTGTGTGTTGAAGTGGTGGCAATTGTTGGTGTAACAGATGTTGAAACCACTGAAGTACCAACAGCTGTTGATACAATAGGTGTTTTAACATCTGCTCGTTTGGAGGTTTGATGTGTGGAGCTTTTGGGAGGTGTGGATTTGGGTTCCCTCACTTTTCTAGTGGGCTGTTTTCTTTTAGGCTCAGGATTTTCTTCATTCTTGGGCTCAGAAACACCCTGCTCATCCTTCTCCATAAAAACTCTTTTCTCCTGTTCCCACCTTGCTTTATCCTTTGCCTCCATATCCCTTTTTACCCTTGCTTTTGCATTAGCAATGGCATTTATGGTTACATCAACCTTTTTAGTACCATCTAGCTTAGGTATGTTTACAAGCATACTGGATTTGTCTGGTGCAATGTACAAACCATCTTCATATCCCTTTTTCTTTAGCTGCTTCATTTTCTCCCCCTTTTTGGCATCAGCTGGTGGTGGGTTGTCCACAAAGATGATAGTAGGAGGAGCAGAATCGGTGGTTTTCAGCAAGTGGGCCTTGATTGCCTTTATGTCTGCTTGTGTATCCATGAACCTAGCTTCCATCATATTTCTGATCTTTTGAACCTGTATTTCATGTTGCTGATCAGCATATGCCCTTTGTTGGTGAAGCAGAGGTTGAAATAAACTCCAAAGCTCAGTGGGAGTAGGACCAGATGATGGAACAGATGTTGTATCTGGTGCAGCAGTGGGTGTTGCCTTTTGTGCTTGTAACAACTGTTGCAGCATTGACTTAATAGCTGCAACAGATGTGTCCAATTTGTCAATCCTCTCCGTCAATTCCTTGTACATTAAACCATCACCCAAGTTAATGGGATCATCTAATTTCCCACTGGCAGTGGTTGTATCAGCAGTTGACTTAGGGAAAGTTTCACAAATGCCCCTTTTTCTTGGTACTAGGAACTTCTTTCCTCGGTAATTGACATCCTTTTAATAGAACCAGTGGTTGAAACAAACACACCAGCGGATATCACAGTTGCTGGAGAGGAAATTGCCTTCAAGAAAGTCTTATTGATGAAACAACTGGCCAGGTGTGGATCAGTGGATCCATCACCTGTAGTTGCTGCTCCACTTGAACTACTAACAGGAAGTACTTGTACTTCCTGTAGTGTAACCTCCTCAGTTGTTGGTGGGTTAGCAATGATTGAGACACCAGACCTAGTCACTTGTTGAGGTATATTCTCATTAACGGGTGTTTGAGAAGAATTGGTTTGTGTCTAGGCTAAATCAACTGCATCCAACAAAAGTTTTGTTTGTGGGGGAATTTAAGAAGTGAGGATAGGTGTAGAAAGCGAATTTGCCCTGGGCAGTGGGTTGTGGATGATGGAATCAAGTGATTCCAGAGCATCATAATTTGGTGTCCCTGTTCTTACAGCCTGTTCTTTTTTAGAAGAAGCATGAGGAGTTTGAGGCTTAGGTTGAGATATTTCTTCCAACTGCTGTGAGGAAGTAGGAGCAATGGTTATTGGTGACTTTTGTGTTGTCACTGGTAGTTGCTCTGGGATCTCATCTTCCAGAGTTACCTTTGTTTTGGGTTTGGGGGGCTTTTGTGATTTTTTCTGTTTTGGTCTTTTGGTGGTTTTAGGTGGGGGTTTCATAGCAGTTTTTTTGCTGTTGTCATCACCTTGAGCAGTGGGCTCAATAGCAAGTGCCTGAGGAGCAGTGGTAGCTGCTGAAGTCTGCTCAGGAACCTCTGTTTGTGTTTTGGAAACTTTTGACAGCCTTGTAAAGGTTTCGGAAGTGAGGCTCTTTATTGAAAAATGATTTCCCTGGATACGCACATGGGCATTATCTTCTGAAATTTCTTTTTAAAATAGTAACTTAAAAACCTTGGAAAGAGCAAAAATGCCTTTTTATTAACATTTGTAACAAGATAATGGAAGATTTCCTGGGAATAGTTAAAATTTTCACCATGTAAGATAGCATAACCCAGATATTGAATCTTCAATGGGATTTCATTTAAAGCAATGGTCTTGTTTGAGACACACATCAATAGGGTATGAAACAAAAACCTTGTGGCAGGAGGAAAACTGCCTTTTTCTAAAGTGTCTTTTTTCATTTCCTCTTCATAACCCCTTTGAATGAAAAACGTTTGATACTTTGCTTTAGGGAAAGATGTTTTACCTTGAAGATCATCGAGTTCAAAAACCTCTGAAATGGTTTGAGGTGTTATTGTGACTGGAAGATCCTTTATAGAAGAATTGATGGCTAAGGGCTTTTTATCCTTAGTTTCCAACTTAGCATTTTTCCAGAATTCTTGCTGGGTATCCATGTAGATCAGAGCATCACAAGTCAACAAAGTTTTGTACTTTGAAGACGACAGAGCATCAATGATGGAATTGAAGGTTTCGGTGTGACTGGGTTTTTCAAGTAGACCCATGTAGTTATGTGTGGATTTGTGTGGGAGAGACATCGTGATTTGATTATGATTGCGAGAGGAAGAAGACGATGAAGAGGATGAGTGATTTTGAGAGAAATGGATGATAACTGCTTTGAGAAAGGAATTTTGAATTCGATTCGACAGTAAAAACACTATTTGGGGGTTTTGATCAGGGTTTTATAGGGGAAAAAGTGAATGCTGACGTGGCAGCGGTTACTAAAAGATCTTACCTCTATGTACTGTCCACGTGCCAACCTCTGATGATAATGGAGGACAATTGGTAGGAAACCACTGATGGAAATATATCAATGGTTTGCAACGGTTACAAATGAGAACAGTGACTGACTTTAAGCTAGCAGTGGATAGCCATCAGTGGGTTAAAACACTGATTTTGAACAACAGTTTTTTTTGTTTTTTTTTTAACTTTAATTTTTATCACCAAATCAATATTTGAGGAACTCTTATCTCATTGGAATGTAACGATTAGGTAAAATTGTAATTTCATTGTAATTCTAGTTTTCATTTGATAATTTCATTCTATAATTAATTAACCACATCATCAATAAAAATGTGAGCAGTGGATGTTTTAAAAAAAAACCAATGATTGTCAATATCAGTGGATGTCAACAATAAAAAGGTGAGCAGTGACTATTTTTTAACTATCAGTGGATAGCCAACAGTGATTGAAACACAAATATTTGGTCAGTCAGTGGTCAACATGAAGAATGAAGAAACAGAGGTTGGCCTTCAGCAGTGGATAACATTTAACAATCACATGTTTGAACCAAAACAGTCGTTGTAACAGACTTTTAAGGATTAATGAAAACTAAAATTTTTAACTATTTTGAGGATGTTTGACCTTAAACAGATATTTGTCCTTAAACATCTGTTTGAACATAAATAGATGTTTGCGCTTAAACAAATGTTTGACCTTAAAAAGAAGTTGGCCCATAAACAACTGTTTGCAAGAAAAAACCAATTTCAAAAATACTATACCCAAACAATCAAAATGAGGAGCTTAATAATCATCCAAGTGTACTTCATTTTTATTCAGTTGATGTCAACTATAAAAATGTGAGCAGTGGCTGTTTTTTAACTATCAGTGGATAGCCAACAGTGATTAAAACACTGATATTTGGAGTTAAATAGACGTTTAACCTTAAACAGATATTTGCAATAAACAGATGTTTGGCCATAAATAGATGTTTAGCCTTAAACAAATGTTTGACCTTAAACAGATGATTGCCCATAAATAGATGTTTGGTCTTAAACCAAACATCTGTTTAAGGTCAAGATGTACTTGACTATCGGTGAACCTCGGTTTGACTTTTGATGAACATCTGTTTGACTTTTGGTCAACAGTTGGATGGAAACCCATGTTAGATTAAACAGTATGAATGAATAAACACTGAAGTATCATAAAACTTTGAATGAAAATCGTGAAAAGTTAGTGTGATACAACAGTTGAGAGGAGACCTTTGCATTTTAGGCTTGATTCTTATTTTGATTAACTGTTGATCATGTTGAGAGTTTTTATTGACACTAAGATTATTAAAATAAAGTATTACATAGAAAAATAGAAATTTAATGAAATATTTATAAACTATTACACGCTAGAGTTAACACTTGTTAGGATTTCGTTAACTCTGGCCTTTCTCCATGTGATTTCATGCTCTCTTTTGTTTTTCAGATCAGTTAGCATGTTGCAGATTTTCTGATCCTGTTTTAGAAGTTGTGTTAGAAACTCTTCTGCATTTTTCTGGAAATCTGATGGAGGAGAGTGGAGGACTTCATCAAGCAATGCTATGTTGTTCCAGGTTTTCTTGTAATTAGTGTCATTGATTATGTCGACTTTCATGTTTAGTTCTTCGTCTTCTTTTTTCTTTAAGTGACCACATCGAGAATTGGGTTTTAGCATCGCTGGTGTCTGACCAGTGGTAAAAGCTGAAGTTTGCCATGTAGATTTTTGTTGAATTTCCTGATGTGGAACAATCTTTCATAGACAGTGATTTGTAGGACAGTTTGTTGATATTTTGAATCAAAAGTAATTATCGATCTTTTATAGAGTTTAAAAACGCGTCTACATGGTAAATGAAGAGGTTAATTGTAATTATGATAATCTGCTTTTGTTCTTTGAACTTCGAAAATTTATCCCTTGGGTTTCTTGGTATTTAATTTTAAAGTTTTCCCATAAAAGTTGGGGTTTGAAAACGTTTTTGCATTAAAAGACTGCTGCTTTGAAATATACATTAATCTTTTTATATTAAATCTACACGTTTTGATTGATTAAGTATATAAACTCATGACCACTTCACCTGTTTTTCATCACGATTTCCTACGAAGATATCATACTTTCAGGAAAATCGAGTAATATAGTTTATTGATATGGCGTCATTCACTACTGTAAAATCAGATGATTTAAAGCAGCGTTTTGTCAAGCATATAGAGGAACAGGTGTATGAAGATAGGACTACTCTTCAACAGCTGAAGAGATGTTTTGATGGATTGCAAGTTGGCCTGTTCAAGAGAGAGCAGGTTTCCATAAATCTTATGCGAATGCCTTCAACTTCAGTTCGTGAGCTTTGTGTTGTCAGCAATATAGAGTGCGGTGATAGAGACGTGGAGTTCATGGCGACGCTGAAGGACATACATCAAGAAGTTCAGCAATCGATGGAGTTGAAGCTGACATTTCTTAATTCTTACGATTATTGTTAGATTTAAAAGTTTAGTTGTTCAATATGTTATTTATGTAATAATTGGACTTTTAAGGTCATGAATAAATGAATAAATTTTAATCTTATGAATCTATGTTGCGTTTGTAGGAAAAAAAGAGAGAGAATGTCAACTTTAAATTACCATTTTGCATATTTTGAATTTCAAAAGTTATGGATATTGTCAGTAATTACTGATTTGATTTGAAAGCAATTGTCATCATGACTGTTAGGGGAGGTTTTTTTTCAATCCTAAGGATCACGGATCCTCAAGCACTGCCAGGATCACGGATCCTCAATTCTGTTTGAATTAAGGATCCTCAGAAGACATTGCAGGATTAGGATTCAGGATCCTTGTTGTTATCCTTATACTAATGATTGCCTTTATTATGTTTAAGTTTGTTTTGCAGGAGTATACGCCTTGGACTTGGTCTTTCCGATATTCTTGGGGAATATGCCCTCAATATTCCGCACGTGCATGGCTTTGTGAACGTTATGGAGATCGTGGGAAGCTTGCACATTTAGCGGATAGTTAGTTGTTTTAGTTATTTCTAATTTTAAAAGGGGATGACAAGCTTGAATTAGAACACTTGGCTAATTTAGTAAACACACACTCTCGAAACAGCTCTCAATAGCTCTCAACAGTTCATTTGGCGATTTCATACACATTACACTCTAGTGATCCTTGTAACAAGCTTGTTATCATCCCGAGTTGTAACAATCATTTATTTAATTGTAGTTGGTGATCGGTAGTTTCCATCACCCAAGGTTTTTTATGCCGGAGATCAACTCTTGATCAAGGGCTTTTTCCTTGTATAAATCCTTATGTCAATTATTCATTTCATTTGCAAGTTATTCATACATTTGTTCAAGCATCATTCCTCACAACAAAGATTTGGTTGCATTATCCTAGCCTGATTTTTTACCAAAACAGTTTGGCACCCACCGTGGGGCAATTGGTGCTTCATTCCTGAAAAATTTTGTTCATTGTGTTCATTTCGGTTCATCATCTTCAACCGTATGGCTTCTTCAGTAAAGAACACTTCAAGCTCTATGCCGGCAGTCACTTCTTCACAGGGTGTTCCACCTTTGCCTCCACCACTTTTTGGATCCCAAAAGAATGCGGAAAATGCTGCAAAGAAACCAAGCCCCATTTTTCCTAAACCACCAACTTCTGTTGTTTCCTCTAACCCTACTACTAGTGATCTTTTTACTTTGATTTTGCAGATGAGGGATCACATACAAGAGCAGGATAAAACCAATGAAAAGATCCTCCGGGAGATTGGTGACATCAAGAAACAGAAGAAGTCAGGGGAGGATCACTCTCCTCTGATACCAAGGTCACTGGATTTCGACACTCCAGCTATAACTGCCCAGCAATCTGCAGCTCCAGACATTCAATACCGGGGTGGATCAACAGGAATGCGCTCTGGATCATCGGCAATGACTCAAGCTCAAGGGTCCTACTTTCAACCTTCAGGATCCATCTTCCAGCATCAAGGATCCTTTCCCGTTCAAGGATCCTCTTAGGTTCAAGGATCCTCTCAGGTTAAAGGATCCTCGCAGGTTCAAGGATCCTTTCTGGTTCAAGGATCCTCTCAGGTTCAAGGATCCTCATCTCAGGTTTACGGATCCATGGGTTATCCTCCAAGACCCCCAGTCACAGCACATCAAGGATCCAACATCTTTCAGGATCAAGGATTCTTAAGAAATGTGCATCCCTCAAGTTCAGATGTTCATCAAGGAGATTTCATTCCAATGCAGACCATTGCTTCTTCTGGTCCTTCAGTCATACCAGAATCCCGTCAATATGGATTCACATCTGGGATTCCAAACCTGAATCCTCCGGGAGGTAACACTTTTAATAATTCTTATAACACTAACCATGGCTTTATGCAGGATACAGGTATCAATCAAGCTATGGCTAGGGAATTGCAGAAACTGAAGGATATGATATCCAGCGTTCCAGGAGTGGTTAAGCCCATTCCTGAAATTGCAGATGGGAGCCATAGGATATCTCGTTTTGCACCACCTATTTGTGATGCTGAGATACCCAAAAGGTTCCAAATACCAACCATGAAGTTGTATGATGGTTCAACAGATCCAGAGGAGTATGTAGCTTAGTACAGAGAAAGGATGGAGATCAATCCAATCCTTGAGAGGTTAAAAGAAGCATGTCTATGCAAGGGTTTTGGATCCATACTCACTGGATCTGCTCTTAAATGGCTGCTAAGTCTTCCCCCTTACTCTATTACTTCATTTGCTAATCTAGTTAATCTGTTTAATAGCCAATTCTCATGTAGTAGGAAATTTGAACGTTTAACTAGTGATCCATATAGGGTAACACAAGGTCAAAATGAATCACTTAGAGATTATATCACTATGTTTAGTAAAGAATCCTTAGATATTCCTAATCTGGATATAGCTACGGCTGTAGAAGCCTTTAAAATGGGTTTGCTTAGGGATTCATTATTCTATGATGATCTTGTCATGACCCCATGCAGGAATCTTGATGAAGTGAGAACCAGGGCCCTTAGATTCATCCGATTAGAGGATGATAAAAGGATCCAGGAAAGACTGGCAGGATCCTCGAAGCAGGAGAAACAAGGATCCTACTTCAGGAACAACAAGTCCAAACCTTACAACAAGTCTGACAACCAGAACGTGCATGCAGTAGAACAGGAAGAGGATGATGAGGATTATCCTCCCATTTCTGAATACTATTTTTCTGTTGATAACAATGAACTGATCCTTGCAATGCAGAATTTAGGTGAAAAATCTAGGTGGCCAAGGAAAAGCGATAAACCGGCTGCAACAAAAGACAAATCCAAATGGTGTGCATATCACGAGGATTTCGGGCATCTCACTGAAGAATGTGTTGCACTTAGAAAAGAAATCGGTTACTTGTTAAGCAAGGGGCACTTGAAGGAACTTTTGGGAAGAAAAAAGTCAAGGATCCAGGATCCTGAGAAGATCCTAGAAAGAGCTCCTGCTCCTCCAGCAGATGCACAAGTTATAAACTTCATATCTGGTGGCTCAGACATTTGTGGTACTTCCTTTTCAGCAGCCAAGAGACATGCCAAGGAAACCAAGATGGATAATGGAGATAGACCCATCCGGACGTCTACTGTTACACAGGAGAAAGTTATAACTTTTGATGAGGATGATCGTGTTGATGTTCAGGATCCTCATCATGATGGTCTTGTTATTACTTTGTTCATTTCTAACCATTTTATTCGTAGGATCCTGATCGATGGAGGAAGTTCGGTGAACATCATTCAGCTTGATGTCCTCAAGAAGATGAACATCCCTAAATCAGATATTATCCCAAGATCCTCAGTTCTTGTGGGATTCAGCGGAGAAACCAAGAATACATTGGGGGATATTAAACTTCCCATCTATCTACATTGAAGGACTTCATTCTTATCAAAAATTTTGTGTTATAGATTGCTTATCCTGTTGCAATGTTATCCTTGGCAGGCCATGGATACATGACATGAAGGCAGTTGCATCTACATATCATCAATGTGTGAAGCTTCCTAGTCCATGGGGGTGATAAAAATTAAGAGTGACCAACAAGAAGCAAAAAATTGCTATACCTCATCAATGAAGCCAGCCTCAAGACCAAGGGAGCAATAGCAACTAAAGTATCCTCCAAGAGACGTCTTGGAGGCAAGAGAAAAGGATGTGAAAGAAATCCTTATGGATCCTCATGATCCTGAATCCAAAATCCTTATAGGATCAGGGATCCTCAGCAACATTGAACAGGATCTAGTATCCTTCCTTAAAAGGAGAAAAACTACCTTTGCCTGGAAGCATGAAGACATGACAGGTATCTCTAAAGATATAATTACTCATAAACTTGGCATTGACAGGTCATTCAAGCCCATACATCAGAAGAGGAGGAAGTTTGCACCTGAGAGGAATGCCATTATCCAGGAGGAGGTAGACAAATTACTCCGAGCATGTATGATTAGAGAGGTTAAGTATCCAAGATGGTTAGCCAATGTGGTTGTTGTTCAAAAGAAAAACGGAAAGTGGGGGGTATGTGTCGATTTCACTGATTTAAACAAGGCATGTCCCAAGGATCCTTTCCCATTACCCCACATTGACTCCATGGTGGATGCTACCGCGGGTCATGAGTTGTTGACTTTTATGGATGCTTCATCTGGATTTCAACAAATTCATATGGAACCATCTGATCAAGAGGATACAGCCTTTATGACCCCAACTGGTATCTATTGTTATATTGCTATGCCATTTGGACTAAGGAATGCAGGTGCTACCTATCAAAGGCTAGTCAATATGATGTTTAAGAAGCAGATAGGATACAATATGGAAGTCTATATAGATGACATGGTGGTTAAGTCTAAGAGAGCTGAGGGTCACCTTAGAGACCTGGAGGAAGCATTCAATATCCTTGACAAATTCAATATGAAGCTGAATCCTTCAAAGTGTCACTTTGGTGTTAAAGCAGGCAAGTTCCTAGGTTATATGGTAACAAAAAGAGGCATTGAAGCAAGTCCAGAGCAAATTAGGGCTATTGTGAATATCAAATCTCCTGCCAATGACAAGGATCTGCAAAGGTTGACAGGGAGGATCGCAGCCTAGAAGAGGTTCATATCAAAATCATCAGAAAAGTGCAAGGAATTCTACGACATTTTGAGAAAGAACAAGAAATTTGAGTGGAATGAAAAGCATGAAAATGCTCTCAAAGCCCTTAAGGATTACCTATCCTCAACTCCTGCCTTGATGAAACCAGAAAAAAGGGGATATATTATCCTTATATCTAGCGGTATCCTCTAAAGCAGTAAGTGCGGTCCTTGTTAAGGATCACGAAGGTACACAACATCCTGTTTATTATGTAAGTAAGAGTTTGCTTGATGCTGAATCCAAATATTCACATTTAGAAAAACTTATTCTTGCTTTGATTATGGCATCTACTAAACTAAGACATTATTTTGAAACTCATGCCATTATTGTTAAGACTAATTTTCCAATTAAGAATGTTCTCAGGAAACCTGAAATGTCAGGAATGATGGCTAAATGGGCAGTGAAGCTTAGTGCTTATGATATAAGATATGAACCAAGGACTGCCATCAAATCCCAAGCCTTAGCTGACTTTGTGGCAGATTTTAGTAGTGACTTGCAAAGAGAAGCTGAGTTAGAAGTTCAGCAGTTGGAAGAGACTCAGGATCCTTGGATACTATTCACTGATGGAGCCTCTAATGTCAAAGGAACAGGACTTGAAATACTACTAAAATCGCCACAGGGGGACATAATACCCCACTCCATAGCTTGTGAGTTTCAAACTACTAATAATGAGGCTGAATATGAAGCCTTGATAGCTGGTTTGCAAATTGCCAAGCATATGAGGATCAGGTATCTTGAGGTACATGTAGATTCATTGTTAATTACTAATCACTTTAATGGATCCTATGATGTTAAAGGTGAAAAGCTAATCAAATACCTAGAGATAGTCAAGGAATTGGCACTCTCTTTTGTTTCTTTTAGTTTGACACAGGTACCCAGGGAAGAAAATGCAGAAGCTGATGTATTGGCCAACCTAGGATCATCCTTAAAAATTCCAGAAGATATCAAGATCCCTATCATCCATATTTTGGCTCCTGCTATTGAGGATCACATAACTATGGAGATAGAAGAGGATTCTGCAATGGTTCCTAGTGATGGTGCACAGTCTCATTCAGGATCATGGATCCTTCCAATCATGAGATACATATAACATGGAGAGATTCCTGCAGGAGAAAACCCCAGGGCTTTCAAAATTAGGGTATCTCAATTTATAATATTGAATAACATGTTATATAAACGATCTCTTGCAGGTCCATATCTAAGATGCATAGAGGATCCTGAAATTCAAGAAGTCCTAAAGAATTTTCATGAAGGAGATTGTGGAAACCACACCGGGGGCAGGGCATTGTTCTCAAGGATCCTTAGGACAGGATACTATTGGCCTACAATGAAGAAGGGTGCTGTGGATTATGCTAAGAAGTGTGATCCTTGTCAGAGACATAGTAATATCCTTTATCAACCAGTAGAACTATTGCATCCTATATCATTTTCTTGGCCATTCATGAGATGGGGAATGGATATAGTTGGTAAGCTTCCCAAAGCACCAGGAGGAAGGTATTCATGCTTGCCATGACTGATTACTTCTCTAAGTGGATAGAGGCTGAAGCCTTTGCTCAAGTCAGAGAAAAAGAAGTGATATCCTTTATTAAAAGAAACATTATTACTAGATTTGGTATCCCTTCTGAAATTATTTGTGATAATGGATCCTAATTTATTGGGAGTAGAACTACTAACTTTTGTGACAGCTGGGGGATTAAGATGATAACATCAACACCAGTCCACCCACAAGCTAATGGTCAAGCAGAATCATCCAACAAGATCATCATCAACAACTTGAAGAAGAAGCTTGGATCCAAGAAAGGAAAGTGGGCAGAAGAACTACCTTATGTACCATGGGCTGATAGGACAACCCCCAAGAATGCTACTGGCCAAACTCCATTTTCTTTTGTATTTGGAGCAGAATCAGTGATCCCTACAGAGATGGTGGTTCCTACTGCTAGAACAAGCATCCGTGATCCTGAAGGAAATGCTGAAAACTTGGTTCAAGACTTGGATACTGTTTTGGTCAAAAATTACCTAAGCAATTAAGTGATCAAATTAGTTAAGTGAGGTAGTGTGCTAGAAATATATGAAAAATGTGTTAACAAAATTAGATATGAAAACAGTTTCAGGATACGGCTCAGGATATAGAGCTGTATCTATGATCAAACAATGAGCGAAAATGTAAAGGTGGACACGTGATGTACGAGGAAAGCCCTTGATCAATCTAGATCGCCAGCATAAAACCTCGGGAGCTGACAATCGCAGCTGCCTTGTTCTTCTATTGCTTCAAATATCAGGATACAGTGCAGGATGTGGTGCGGATCGACTATGTGTTACAATGTAATTCGAATACAAGTGTTGTGTGTAGTGTTTGCGATGAGCTAGAGAGAAAGTGTTTGAAAGTTTGTAAGTTGTGTGACTTAATCTGATCCGCCCCCATCTATTTATAGTAAAACAAATGTAACTAACTATCCTACATAACCGGGATCCAACGAATATTCCTTAGTTGAACGTTGGAGACCTGGTCTTTCAGGCTCAACGTCTCTCCTTTAACAAATACGCCCGAGTCTTGAGGAGATGGAGTCCACTTGACCGTTGGCAAGTCCCAGTCCTTAACCTGCACGTGATTAATTCGATATACCCCAGGATATCACCTAGGATGTTAGCAATGTCCTCGTCCAGTATCCTGATCACAGATAAACAATTAAAAGCAGGATATTAGTCAGCATGCATACTCAGAAAATGGCCCATAACAATTGTCCCCAAATATATCGGTTGGTATACCAATCCAACGGATATATTTTAAAAACTTTATCTCGTCGATCGAGGCAATTAAAATGAAACGATGGTTGAAATGACATTGTGCCATTTTCAATGCAATATTTACTCTTTACCCCCCTACATTCAGCCTATATTTAGCCAAATCATTTCTGCTTATTATCATCATTCTTCAAGCGATTTTCAGGTAATCACTTTTCTCTTCATCCTATATCCTTCTTTCTTGAGTTTCTTTTAGTTTGCCCAACACCCTTCATGGCATCACGAACAAGATCTCGATCGGACGGACCGGCCTCAACCCTCGTAAGTTAAAATTTCATCCGTGATCCAGCAAAGGAAATCTGCTGCTTCAACAACGCCGACATCGCTGCTCTTAAAGATTCTGGCGCCTTCCCCACCGGAACAGTCTTTTGCCCTTTTGATCGGGAAGCCCGATCAGACGCGTCATCTGACGAGTGGGTTTGTTTCTTCGCCTACCCTTTCTCTCTTGGACTCCGGTACCCATTTCCACCCTTCATCTCTCGCTTTTTTGAACTCACCGGCCTTAGCTATGCCCAGACTATGCCAATGGTCTGGCGAGTTTTGATAGTGCTGGATCAAATCAAGTCTCGTCATTTTCCTGACCTGTTTATTGAAGACCTCCCCATAGCATACCGGTTGAGATCCCACGGCGATCACCGTTTTCTTCTGTTTTCTACCTCCAAGAACCCTTTGGTTCTTAAGGCCACCAAGAACGAGGATCGATGGCGACGAAAATTCTTTTTTGTAAAAAGAGACTCTATTGATAAGGGTTTCGATCTGCCGGTTAAATGGTTAACCAAGGGTAGGATTTAGGGTTTTAGGAATATCCCCAATTATATCCTCAAACTATATCCCAGACTTATATCCTGATGTTTTTATGCAGCGAACTTTAGAGATTTAGTGCCTCCCAGTGCAGAATCCGAATCCAAGATCAAGGAAATCTACCGACTTCCTGCCAGTGAAAGAACTTTCTCCCTGTCTCTCACAGATTCAAGCCAGAAATCAAGCTCAGAAATGTCTGGTAAGCACATTCTTAGCATATATTTCAAATCAATTATTTTTCAAAAGTATGATGAGTTTAAGAATATCTTCCCTTGTGCAGTACCAGTTGTCAACCTTGAAGGTTTCCAGCTTGACGAGTTGGATTGCTACTCCAGCCTTGCACCCATCAAACAAGAATCCAAGCCAAAGTCGTCGAAGCCTACCTCTTCAAGGACTGTTTCTGCTTCCAAAGCCCCTCCGGCATCTAGGACCCGGGCATCTAGCTCTCGGAAGAGAAAGGAGACGGACTCTCCAGCTGTTTCTGAGACATTCTCTCTCGAGAATCATGGGTTTAATGAAGCCACCTCATTCCTCAAACAGGTAAAATTTTCCTCTCGATATCCTGCACAAGTATGTTAGTCCTTATCCTGCTTATTTTTACATCGATACCTGTGTCCTTATCGATAGGGCTTGGATCGTCTTATGCACTTGTATGAAGACGCCTGCGGGCTTAACAAGATGTTGGAGATCAAGCTGGAGAAAGCTGAAGCCACCATAGCTGATCAAGGAACCATTGCGGCTGCCAAATCCCAGCATTACGAAGACAAATACAAGGCAATGATCCAGGAACACCAAGCTACCCTCCATAAAGCCAACGGGGATGCCCAAGCCAAACTAGATGCCGCCCTTCTCCAATACCAGCAGAATATGAGTTCATATCGGGATAGCCTCAAAGCATCCGTGGTCGTCTCTCTTCTCCAAGCTAGGATAAGGATGGCTTATAAGGCCAGGGATTTGGGTTTCGAATGCCCCTCCTGGGACATAAAGACTTGGGAAGCGAGACTAAAGGATCTCGGAGGTCATCCCGTTGCTCATCCTGCAAAGCATGCTGGTGAAGAGCCTTCTAAAGCGGCAGAGGAAGTGGCCAATGCTGATGATGGTGATACCGAGAAGAATCCTGAGACCGATGCTGGTGCAGATGCTGGGAAGGAGGCTGTTGATCAAGAGGGTGCCGCTTCTTAAGCGGCGAAGTGGGCGATGATGGATATACGTGCCAAGGCCGGAGCCCACTTTTAAATTTCGTGGTTGTGGTTGTGTAAACAATTTACTTTTCCTGTCTTCGAACAATTTTATATTTCCTGCATTAGAACAATATGATGACCAAAGGTGGATGGGTCCTAGGTTTTAGGATGAAGCCCTTGGTCATCGATTAGTATAACCTGTTTTGAATGTGGTAACGGTTGTAGGTGGACAGGTTCTGTTTTGAGATAGATCCTCCAACCGTTACACAAGTATGGTAGAAACTAATTGTGCTTTTGGTGGATGGGCCTCGGTTTGAGGTGAATCCAAAAGCACAACTTTCGACTTGTTAATAATATAACTATCTTTTGACTTATTTGTTATTGCCTTGCACTACTTAATGTAACTCTTAGCTTTGTAAAAATTTTGTATTGTTAGCTTATGAAAATATCCTGATCAATATGCTCAGCAATATATTATAAAAACTGTTATTAGATAGGACTTCCAAACATTCGTTCAACTTTGTAGAAAGTTCTTTAAAGAGTGAAAAACAATCTATTTTACCAAAACCTGTTCTGATAATACCTAAATGATCAACGTTTCAAACTAGTATTAACTTCAAATATTTTAATCAAATATTCTGAGAAGTATTTTGAAAATATATTTTGAGGATATATATTAGGATATTTAACCTTTTACCAAACATAGTATTATTAAAAACTTAAACGATGTTTACAAAGGAAAGATCATACCAGGAATAGGGTATAAACCTATTACCAAACTTCAATCCCTTTGCAACTCTTCCAATGAAGATGTCCCCTGTCTGAGACACTTAGTGCATTAGTTCCGAGCCTTATCCTTTTAGCTTTACACCATTGCCTCGATAGGAATGTCCCCTGTGTACAATGTCTTCTTAGAAATCTTCTGAATATCAGTTTCCATTGTATAGGCAATTTTTCATGCCACGGAGGTAAAACCCAAAAATGTATTGGAGATAAATTCTTTGTATTCTGGGGAAAATCCCAAATTTTCGTGCGCTACAGGCGGGAGTGTATAAACTCCAAGACTTAGAAAGGTGAAAACCTTTAAACCTTAGAGAGTATGAAAATACCCTTTCGTGAGAGAGGGTGATCAATCCTCATATACCTTTAGGATTCAGGATATAGCCAACAGTAACGAAATTGTCAGCCACTTTTACATGAACTGGTCCCGCCACCTTGAACTATCCCTGAATAACTTGCGCTCCAGGCGGAGTGTTTAAACCCAATTCGGAAGAAAGGTGAATACCTTTAAACCTGTGAAGGGATCAGGATCCCTTATACGTGAGAGAGGGGGCCAATCCTCTAATCTTCCGAAGTATCTTGAGTGAGCATCCTGGAGCTATATCCTGGAGCATATACTGCA
Source organism: Helianthus tuberosus (assembly GCA_030545235.1). Classification (NCBI taxonomy): domain Eukaryota; kingdom Viridiplantae; phylum Streptophyta; class Magnoliopsida; order Asterales; family Asteraceae; genus Helianthus; species Helianthus tuberosus. The sequence continues at coordinate 2,649,277 of CM060390.1, forward strand.
AAACATCCTTAAACTAAGGTGGGTGTTAGCTTGGCTAACACCCCTCCGATGCTTAAGTTAGTATTGGGTTTCAAAGAATAAATTAAACCAAACATATTTAAAAAAGATAGAATTCATACCATCCTGAGTTAGAAATTAAATTCCAAACTCACTTGAAATAAAGCTTAAGGTGTATAGCATTCCAAGATCTCGGTAGCATATCCCCTTCCATATTCTTGAGTCTATATGCTCCTTTCCCTGCTTCTGATTCAACTTCATATGGTCCTTCCCATTTTGGAGCTAACTTGCCATCGGCAGGATTAGTAGTATTCTGAAAAGCCTTTCTCAACATCCAATCTCCAACCTTAAATCTTCTGGTCCTAATATTCTTGTTATATGCTCTGGATATTCTTTGTTGATATGCTGCCATCCTTAGCCTTGCTGCATCCCTCTTTTCATCTATAGTATCCAAATCCTGACACAAGGCTTCGGGATTCTGTTCAGGATCCCGTAGGATAGATCTTGCAGTAGGTATTGCCATTTCCGTTGGAATCATTGCTTCTGCTCCAAATACCAAGGAAAATAGGGTTTAGCCTGTTGCATTCTTTACCGTTGTCCTATCAGCCCACAAAACAAAGGGTAATTCTTCTGCCCATCTTCCTTTTTTGGCTCCAAGTCTCTTCTTTAAGTTATTGACAATTATCTTGTTTGAGGATTCTGCTTGTCCATTCGCTTGAGGATGTACCGGAGTAGACGTGATCATTTTGATTCCCCAACTCTTGCAAAAGTCAGTAGTTCTCTTGCTTATAAACTGAGAACCATTGTCACAGATTATCTCGGCTGGTACTCCGAATCTGGTCAGGATATTTCTCTTTATGAAGGATACTACTTCTTGATCTCTAACTTGAACAAATGCTTCTGCTTCAACCCACTTGGAGAAATAATCTGTCATTGCCAACATGAAAACCTTTCCTCCTGGAGCTTTTGGAAGCTTTCCCACTATATCCATACCCCACTTCATAAACGGCCAAGGGGAAACAATAGGATACAGCGGTTCAGCAGGCTGATGTAATATGTTACTATGTCTTTGACATGCGTCACATCTTCGAGCATATTCTGCGGCATCTTTTCTCATTGTTGGCCAATAATATCCTGTCCTTAATACTTTTGAGAATAATGACCTGCCCCCAGTATGGTTACCACAATCCCCTTCATGTATATCCTGAAGTACTTCTTTGGCTTCAGGATCCTCCAAGCACCTCAAATACGGTCCTGCAAGAGATTTCTTGTATAAAACATTATTTATAATAGTGAATCGTGATACCTTCATCCTAAATGCCTTAAGATTTTCATTTTCGGGGATGTGTCCTTCCTTGAGATATCTCATTATTGGAGCCGTCCAAGATTTAGGATCCTGTTCAAGATACTCTGCTCCAGGATCCTGAATACCCGCTACTTCTTTACTCCGAGGATTCGTTGCAGGATACAAGACATGTATTATTGGTATTTGGGTTCCTTCTGGTATCCTGATCGATGATCCCAGATTTGCTAAGGCATCTGCTTCGGCGTTATCCTCTCTTGGTACCTGTTCAAGTGTAAAAACATCGAAATACTCTGCTAATTTTTTGAGAATATCGAGGTATTCGATTAATTTCTCACCCTTAACTGCATAGGATCCATTAAAATGGTTAGTAATTAACAAGGAGTCAACATATACTCGCAAATTCTTGATACTCATACTCTTAGCCAATTCTAATCCTGCAATTAAAGCTTCATATTCTGCCTCATTATTAGTAGCAGGAAATTCACACCTAATGGCCTGGGGTAATATGTCCCCCTGTGACGATTTTAGTAGTATACCTAGACCTACACCTCTTATATTGGATGCACCATCAGTATATAATGTCCAGGATCCTGAAGATTCTCCTAACTGTTGAATTTCTAGGTCTACCTCATCCTGAATATCACTACTGAAATCAGCCACAAAGTCAGCTAAAGCCTGAGACTTTATGGCATTTCTAGGTTCATACACTAAATCATAAGCACTTAATTTCACTGACCACTTGGCCATCCTGCCTGACATCTCTGGTTTCCTAAGCACATTTTTGACAGGATAATTTGTTTTAACATGGATCCTATGTGTCTCAAAATAATGTCTAAGCTTTGTCGATGCCATGACTAAAGCTAATATCAATTTTTCTAAATGAGAATACCTAGTTTCAGCATCTAACAAACTTTTACTAACATAATATACAGGATATTGCTGACCTTCATGGTCTTTTATAAGAACGGCACTTACAGCATTCCCTGATACAGCGAGGTATAGGGATAGTGGTTCACCATTTTCAGGCTTCATCAATAGAGGTGCGGTTGAGAGATATCGCTTCAAATCCTGCAAGGCTGCTTCATGCTTTGCTCCCCATTCAAATTTCTTATTCTTCTTGAGGATATCATAGAATTCCTTGCATTTTTCTGTGGATCTTGAAATAAATCTATTCAAAGCTGCTACTCGGCCTGTCAACCTTTGTACGTCCTTCATATTTGAGGGTGATTTTATATCCAAGATAGCTTTGATCTGCTCTGGGCTTGATTCTATCCCCCCTTTTTGTCACCATATATCCAAGAAACTTTCCTGCCCCCACTCCGAAATGGCACTTAGCAGGATTCGGCTTCATGTTGTATTGATCCAGGATATCAAATGCTCCCTTGATATCCTGGAGGTGATCCTCAGCTCTTTTAGATTTTACCACCATATCGTCAATATATACCTCCATGGTGTCCCCCAGCTTATCTTTGAACATCATGTTTACCAATCTCTGATATGTTGCACCTGCATTTTTCAAACCGAAAGGCATAGCAGTATAGCAATATATACCTGTTGGTGTCATGAAAGCAGTATCCTCCTGATCCGAAGGTTCCATTTGAATCTGCTGAAATCCTGAGGATGCGTCCATGAATGTTAACATTTCATGTCCAGCAGTAGCATCTACCATTGCATCGATATGAGGGAGAGGAAATGGATCTTTAGGACAAGCCTTGTTCAAGTCCGTGTAATCTACACAGACTCTCCATTTCCCCTTTTTCTTCTGTACCACAACTACGTTTGCTAGCCATCTTGGAAACTTGACTTCTCTGATCATCCTGGACTTCAACAATCTTTCAACTTCCTCTTGGATAATCGCATTCCGCTCAGGAGCAAATTTTCTTCTTTTTTGCTGAACAGGCTTAAATGATTTGTCAATTCCAAGCTTGTGAGTGATAATGTCTTTGGATATGCTTGTCATATCCTCATGCTTCCATGCAAACGTTGACATCCTGCATTTCAAAAAATTAGTTAACTGTTCTTCAATATCCTGAGGGATATTGGTTCCTACGAGCACCGAGATATCAGGATTATCCTGTTCCAGGATAATTTTCTTCACATCCTACTCCGAATCCTCCACGATATCCTGGGCCCTCATCTTTAATTGTTATGCTGTACTAGGCTTAGTTGAGGATTTCATCGAGGATGAGTAGCATTCTTTCGCTTCCTGTTGATCACTTTCCACCTTGACAACCCCCCAAGGGGTAGGGATCTTGATGCATTGGTGATATGTTGATGGCACAGCCTTCATATCGTGAATCCATGGTCTTCCCAGTATGATGTTATAGCAGGATAAGGAGTCCATCACACAGAAGCGTTGTATTGAGTTGACCCCTTCAACATATACTGGTAACTTTATCTCCCCTACGGTATTCCTAGCTTCTCCACTGAAACCAACGAGCACAGTGGACTTCGAAGTGATATCCATCGGAGATACATTCATCCTCTTCAATGTTTCCAGCTGAATTATATTGACAGAACTACCGTTGTCTACCAGTATCCTGCGTACAAAATGGTTAGCCATATATAATGTTATTACTAAAGCATCATGGTGAGGATCCTGAACAGTATCCCTGTCATCACTATCGAAAGTGATCACTTTATCAGTTGTGAGGGTAGTCATTTTGACTGGTCTGTCTCCCCTCTCGCTCTTAGCTTCCTTTGCATGTCTCTTGGCCGCCGAATACGAAGTCCCATAAATGTCGGATCCTCCTGAAATAAAGTTAATTATCTTGGCATCTGTTGTACGCCTCGCTTGCGGTATGCGCATATAATGTATATATGTGTGGGCCATCGGGGGGCAAAAGTAAAAGTGCACTAATTTTAACGTTATTTTACTAATTTCGTGAAAATAACGTTAAAAGTGGAGGACGGTTAATCATGCATCATGTGGTGGCGTTGATAGCTGAAAGACAAAAGGGTACATGCACTAATCGGTCTTTGTCCCGATTGCCGAGTGTTATGTGCCTTATGTCCAAGGCTTGATGCAAAACTACTATCGAGCTGGGGGTCTCACTGGAAGCAGCCTCTCTATTCCTACGGGGTAGAGGTAAGGCTGTCTACATCTTACCCTCCTCAGACCCTACCTTTGCTTTGCTATTGGTGGGATTTACTGAGTATGATGATGATGATGATGATGATCTTGGCATCTGCTGGGGGTGATGCTGCTCGTTCAGGATCCTTCTCGGGATCCTGCCCTTTATTCTTCTTTTTTCCCAGCAAGTCCTTCAGATACCCCTTGCATAACAGGTAACTTATCTTTTTCCTTAAAGCAATGCAATCCTCGGTCATATGTCCGAAGTCTTCGTGGAAGGCACACCATTTGGATTTATCCTTCCAATCAGCTTTCTGCTGGTTCTTTCGAGGCCACCTAGCTTTGTCCCCTAAGCCCTGCATAGCATACATTAATTCAGGTATATTAACAGAAAAGCAGTATTCAGATAAATCAGGATATTCTTCAGGATCCTCATCTTCAACAGCGTTCACTTTCTTGTTATCATTTCTGCCATATGGCCTGGAGCGATATGGCTTATATGAGGTTTCTGATTTCCTGTTAGTTGATTCATAAGTTGAGGTAGAATTCATCCTCTCCTGCATCTTCTTGTCATCTTCCAGACGGATATATCTCAAAGCCCTGTTACGAGCTTCATCGAGGTTCCTACAGGGATTCATTACAAGATCCTGATAAAACTGAGAATCCTTTTGTAATCCCATCTTAAAAGCTTGCACAGCTGTTGCAACATCAAGATGTGGGATATCCAAGGACTCTCGACTGAATTTGTTCACATAATCCCTCAAGGATTCCTGAGACCCTTGAGTTATCCTGTAAAGGTCACTGGTTAGTTTCTCAAAACTCCGACTACAAGAAAATTGACTATTAAATAAATTAACCAAATGAGCAAACGAAGTAATTGAGTGAGGAGGAATGTTTAACAGCCATTTTAAGGCTGATCCTGTGAGAGTAGAACCAAATCCCTTGCATAAGCATGCTTCCTTAAGCTCCGGAGGGATAGGGTTAATCTCCATTCTTTCCCTATACTGGGCAATATGCTCTTCAGGATCTGTAGTCCCATCATACAGCTTCATGTTGGGAGTCTGAAATCTTTTTGGGATTTCAGCATCACAGATGGGATATGCAAAGCGGGATATCCTGTGGCTGTCCTGGGATACTTCCGGAATTGGCTGGACCACTCCAGGTACACTGGATATCATGTCCTTCAATTTCTGGAGCTCCCTGGTAAATGTTGACGTCATACCTGCATCCTGCAAAGAGCCATTATTGTTAGTAGCAAGAATATTATTATTTGACACATTACCATTCTGAGGATTTTGGCCATATCCTAAAGCATATCCTGAACCTCTCACAGTCGACATCCTGACCGAAGAGGGTATCTCAGGGGTATGATTCTGAGAATGGCTTGGGACGATATTCCCCCTATTATCCTCAGTGTAAACTGCGGAACTGAAGTTCAAAGCCCTGGGCTGTATAGGAGTGACAGTTTCTTCAGCGGGTCTACTCGAGCTAGCTTTTAAGAGTTGTATTTCTCTTAACAGCATTTGGTTAGTCTCATGTTGCTGCCTCATTTGTTCCTGCACACTTCCAAATAAAGTCAAAATTTCATCGTTAGAGGCTAAAACGGGAGCAGATCCCTGGACACTCCGAGTAGGGATAACATCTTGAGATTGTGAAGAAAACGGCATCCTTGAAGGAGGTGGTGGAAGCACCGAACCAGTAGTAGCAGAGGTTGTAGCAGACATAGTGGTAGAGCTCATGTTTAATCTTGAGGCCATTGTAAACAATGTGGCAAAAATTTTTGAAAATAGAAAACCGATTAATGATTTTGCAAAGATTTTTAGTAAAAGTAGCACCACTTGCCCCACGGTGGGCGCCAAATTGTTTTGGTCAAAAATTACCTAAGCAATTAAGTGATCAAATTAGTTAAGTGAGGTAGTGTGCTAGAAATATGTATGAAAAATGTGTTAACAAAATTAGATATGAAAACAGTTTCAGGATACGGCTCAGGATATAGAGCTGTATCTATGATCAAACAATGAGCGAAAATGTAAAGGTGGACACGTGATGTACGAGGAAAGCCCTTGATCAATCTAGATCGCCGGCATAAAACCTCGGGAGCTGACAATCGCAGCTGCCTTGTTCTTCTATTGCTTCAAATATCAGGATACAGTGCAGGATGTGGTGCGGATCGACTATGTGTTACAATGTAATTCGAATACAAGTGTTGTGTGTAGTGTTTGCGATGAGCTAGAGAGAAAGTGTTTGAAAGTGTGTAACTTGTGGGACTTAATCTGATCCGCCCCCATCTATTTATAGTAAAACAAATGTAACTACCTATCCTACATAACCGGGATCCAACGAATATTCCTTAGTTGAACGTTGGAGACCTGGTCTTTCGGGCTCAACGTCTCTCCTTTAACAAATACGCCCGAGTCTTGAGGAGATGGAGTCCACTTGACCGTTGGCAAGTCCCAGTCCTTAACCTACACGTGATTAATTCGATATACCCCAGGATATCACCCAGGATGTTAGCAATGTCCTCGTCCAGTATCCTGATCACAGATAAACAATTAAAAGCAGGATATTAGTCAGCATGCATACTCAGAAAATGGCCCATAACAGATACTATAGAAGAACTCAGGGATTTGGCAAGGATAAGGATGGCTAGTTATCAACAAAGGATGGCTGGAGCCTACAATAAGAATGTCAGGATCAGGAAATTCCAAGTTGGTGATATGGTATTGAGGAAAGCATTTCAGAATACCACAAATCCTGCTGATGGAAAGTTGGCACCAAAGTGGGAAGGCCCCTACCTGATTGAAGCTGAAGCAGGAAAGGGGGCATATCGATTGCTAACAATGGAAGGGGATTTGCTACCAAGAGCTTGGAATGTTGTCCACCTGAAGAAATATTTCATGTAGTAAGAATCCAGGATCCTCAACCATTTTTATGACCGATATCCTCGAAGGATCCTTACAGGATAGAGGATCCTCATTTTGGTAATGATCTAATCTCAAAATATTTCATTCTTCAATTATCCTATATACAAGGAGAAGGATCCTGGATCCTTTACCCTCCTTTCACTTGATTCTGAGTTTTGCAGAAGGTTCATGTATCCTTAACAAAGGATTAAGTATCCATAGAAGTATCCAGTTATTTGGGCTAGTCCCCAGTTGTTGGGCCTGTCCCCAGTATCGCCAGCAGCGCACGATGATCCTGGTACAGTTCATGACAATGGGACCAGTACTCGCTTTAGGGGCTGACAATTTCATTGTACTGGCTGTATTCGGGATCCTACGTATAATGGTAGACGTACCATACATCCGTTCCTAAGGTTTCTAACATTTTCACGTTAGCTAAGGTTTTGGCATTTTCATGTCACTAAGTTTGGATAGTCGCCAGTGAGGGCCATACTCCAGTTTACACAAGATCCTTTGGGCTTGTACCCAGTTTTTGGGCTAGTCCCCAGTTTTTTGGGCTTGTCCCCAGTTTTTTGGGCTTGTCCCCAGTATATTGGGCTTGTCCCCAGAATTGTTGGGCCTGTCCCCAGTTGCTAACTCTTCTCTTATATTGGCTTAGTCCCAAGTTATGTTCCATTTCAGGTTTTTGAAGTTAAACAGCTAAGGATCCTTGATCCTTACCTTTTACTAAGGTTTATCTTTTGGTTATCCTGATTGCAAATGTTAAAGGTTTAGGATCCTAACTTGGATTCTCAGGTATGATCCTTGATCATTTTGATTTTATTCTTTATTTATCTAAGTGACCCTTATTCTTTGACAACAGAACACATGATCCTTAAGTTACATTACTTTTTTGAATTTATCGATTGTAGGATATTTGATCATTGATCATATCCTAAACTTTTTGACATGATCTATTAAACTTTTCTTCTTTACTTATGAATTCAAACAAAGTATATCACAAAAATTGAAAGATAAAATATTTATAAAAGTAACAACATATGATAAGCCAAAAGATTAAAGTTTTATTTATTTATCAAAAGTTAAACCCTTAAAAGGTTGTCAAAATTGCCAACCCAAATTTCTACCAGCAAAACATGGCCCGTCCACTTGGGTTGGCAAAGGGTGTCCATGTTAACAAGGTCTAAGTGCAGGAATATAAAGGACGGCAGGATCACAATGGCTTCATCCCCCGAACAGAGGATCACTCCACCATTTGCAATCCTACCTATTGTCTGAAGGATCAGTGATCCTTAAACCTAAAAACTATTGTCTAAGTTATTACAGACCAACAATTGTTCGAGAAAAACACTATCAAACAAAAACCACTACCAAACTATAAAGAATGGGCTCCGGCCGTGTCTAGATAAATCCATCATCGCCCATTTCTGCAGCTCAAACCTTCGCTGCATGTGGCGAAGCTTGAGATTTCCGACGGGGGGGGTCGTAAATGTATATACCCAAAAATTTCTATAAAACGGGGGGTCGAAAACGTATATATCCAAAAATTTCTATACGAAAACTACATACTCTCCACTACTGAGCGAAAAGTTCGGGGGGTCGGCCGCCCCCTCCCGCCCCCACTATCCTTCGCCCATGGCTGCATCACCATCACCTCCTGCCCCAGCGTCACCAGCTTGACCCTTAGCCCCGCTGCCGCTTGCCTCAAGCATCAAGACCTCTCCAGCCTCCTCTTCATCATCAAGCTCAGCCAGCCTAGCCTTCCAGCCCTCCTGGTCCCAATTGGTCCTGTCAAAGTCAGGATCCTCAGCCTCTTGAGCCATCTGCAGTTTGGTCTTGTACATAGCAATGGCAGCAGAGAGTTTGGTATCCTCCAACACCTCTCTCTTCTCCTGATCAGCAGTTATTTGGGCCATGACCACCTGCCTCTTTGCCACATTGAGGTCTTTCTCTCGGTTGGAGATTGTTTGATCCTTAGCCAGGAAGATCTTCTGGAAGTCCAGCTCCTTCATCTCAGCCTCTTCAACATAAGCATCGAAGAGCATCTGGATCTCAGCGAATTTCTGCAAAGAAAGAAGGATTCATTTCAGGATCACTTATCCCCATATGGGCAGGATAGAATTAAGGATCAGGGATCCTTACCTCATTGAAGTACTCTTCAAACTGATAATGGATGAGGGGTAAGCCTTCAAGGTTGTCAGCTTCGGTGGACTTCCTCTTCTTTCCTCCTTTGCCCTTGGAAATGACAGGCTTAGGGACTGGAACACTTGGGCTAGCAGCAGATTTCTTCTTTCCAGACCGGGGAGGAACAGTACTAAGATCAGTAATGCTAAAGCGAGTGGCTGACTTGGAGGATTTTCCAGCGCCTACCAATCCAAAACAATAGATAAGTAATCTTGTTTTATTTAAATATTTAAGCATATATAAACATGGATACTTACTTGACATTGTGACTGAGCTGGAGGATACTTCTTGAGAATCCTTTGAGTTTGCTTGGTATGATCTTACTACAGGATCAAGATTCCAGAAAGCAGCGATCCTCTCTTTTGTTGCAGGTGATGGAATGATATGAGAGACAGAGATAGCTGCAAAATAAAAAAGGATCAGTTATCCTCACAGGAACAGGGTTATCCTATGATCCTTCTATAAGGATCCTCTATCCTACCATGGGTGGTCCACTTTCTAGGAAGATCCTTCCCATCAGGGATAGAATCCCTCCTAACGAAAAAAAACGCTTCTTCCAATTGGTGTCATTCTTGGTGGTCTTGAGGATTGGGTGTTCATCACCGGGTTTATGCTTGAATAAGAAGCGGTGTGAACCATGGCTCACAAGGTTGTACAGTTCAGCCAGTTCCGACATCCCCAACTCTATACCTTCATGCTCAATGATTCTCTCTAGGGTGTATAAAACCCTCCACATCATTGGCATGGCCTGAATGTAGCACATGCCGGTGAGAGAGAAGAAGGATTCAGTGAAGGCAGGGAAAGGATAGGAGTATCCTATCAGGAATGGAGTGGCCGAAAAAGCAACCCAGGTTTCAGAAACAAAATCACTTTTGGCGGTAAGGTCAAAGGGCTTGAAGACGGTGTTCGCCGGAAAACAGTGGCGAATCTGGTCAATCTCCGGATCGGTGAAGCTGCAGAGTTCCTTCGGAGTACTTTTGATAATCCATTGGCTTTTCAAAGGACTATCTTTCTGGTGATCCTTGGCAGGGGATGATCGTAACTTCATTGTGATCTAAAGATTTCGAAGAAGAACAGAGTAAGAAGATGAAGAGAAAAGGAGAAGAAAGATACCTGATTGATTTTTGAATGAGGATTTAAAGGAAGTAACGCACGAATTTAAATGCCTCCTGATCGTTATCTCTAACCTATTTATAATGATGATTCTGCAGGATTGTCACTTCAATGACGTAAGACCAGCAACGGCTAGTTCGATCCAAATGGCTATATATCCGTTAGTCAGTTGGAGATAAGATCAAAAATACAACTTGTTAAATTACATTTTACTCCTTATATTTTGGGGGCAATTGTTAGGGGGGGATTTTTTTCAATCCTAAGGATCACGGATCCTCAAGCACTGCCAGGATCACGGATCCTCAATTCTGTTTGAATTAAGGATCCTCAGAAGACATTGCAGGATCAGGATTCAGGATCCTTGTTGTTATCCTTATACTAACGATTGCCTTTATTATGTTTAAGTTTGTTTTGCAGGAGTATACGCCTTGGACTTGGTCTTACCGATATTCTTGGAGAATATGCCCTCAATATTCCGCACGTGCATGGCTTTGTGAACGTTATGGAGATCGTGGGAAGCTTGCACATTTAGCGGATAGTTAGTTGTTTTAGTTATTTCTAATTTTAAAAGGGGATGACAAGCTTGAATTAGAACACTTGGCTAATTTAGCAAACACACACTCTCGAAACAGCTCTCAATAGCTCTCAACAGTTCATTTAGCGATTTCATACACATTACACTCTAGTGATCCTTGTAACAAGCTTGTTATCATCCCGAGTTGTAACAATCATTTATTTAATAGTAGTTGGTGATCGGTAGTTTCCATCACCCGAGGTTTTTTATGCCGGAGATCAACTCTTGATCAAGGGCTTTTTCCTCGTATAAATCCTTGTGTCAATTATTCATTTCATTTGCAAGTTATTCATACATTTGTTCAAGCATCATTCCTCACAACAAAGATTTGGTTGCATTATCCTAGCCTGATTTTTTACCAAAACAATGACATTTCTAATTTTTATTTTAACTTTAATTAAGAGAAAAACACCGTCAATTTGAAATTCCCATTTTGCATATTTTCAATGTCCAAAGCTCAAGAAATTAACATTAATTACTGATTTGATATGCAACAAAATGTCATCAACAGTTATTTTAATTTTTTAGTTTAACTATAATTTTTATCACCAAAACAATATTGGAGGAACTCTTATCTCATTGGAATGTAACGATTAGGTTAAATGGTAATTTCATTGTAATTCTAGTTTTCATTTGATAATTTCATTCTATAATTAATTAACCACATCAACAACAAAAATGTGACCAGTGGATGTTTTTTAGGAAAACCAATGATGGTCAATATCAGTGGATGTCAACAATAAAAATGTGAGCAGTGACTATTTTTTAACTATCAGTGGATAGCCAACAGTGATTTAAATTACCATTTTGCATATTTTGAATTTCAAAAGTTATGGATATTGTCAGTAATTACTGATTTGATTTAAAAGCCATTATCATTATGACATTTCTAATTTTTATTCTAACTTTAATTAAAAGAAAATAACTGTCAATTTGAAATTCCCATTTTGCATATTTTCAATGTCCAAAGCTCAAGAAATTACCATTAATTACTAATTTTATATGCAACAAAATGTCATCAACAGTTATTTTTATTTTTTATGTTAACTTTAATTTTTATCACTAAAACAATATTGGAGGAACTGTTATCTCATTGGAATGTAACGATTAGGTTAAATGGTAATTTCATTGTAATTCTAGTTTTCATTTGATAATTTCATTCTATAATTAATTAACCACATCAACAATAAAAATGCGAGCAGTGGATGTATTTTAGGAAAACCAATGATGGTCAATATCAGTGGATGTCAACAATAAAAATGTGAGCAGTGACTATTTTTTAACTATCAGTAGATAGCCAACAGTGATTTTAACACTGATGTTTGGTCAGTCAGTGGTCAACATAGAGAATGAAGAAACAGATGTTGTCTTTCAGCAGTGGATAACATTTAACAATCAGATGTTTGAACCAAAACAGTGGTTGTAACAGACTTTTAAGGATTAATGAAAACTATCATTTTTAACTATTTTAAATATGTTTGACCTTAAACATATATTTGACCTTCTATATCAGTTGTTTGGAGTTAAACAGATATTTGACCTTAAACAGATGTGTGGACATAAACAGATGTTTGCGCTTAAACAAATGTTTGACCTTAAAAAGAAGTTGGCCTATAAACATCTGTTTACAAAAAAAGACCAATTTCAAGAATACTGTATCCAAACAATCAAATTGAAGAGCTTATTTATCATCAAAGTGTACTTCATTTTTATTTAGTAGTATAAAGATCAAACAACTGTTGTATTTATAATACAGATCAAACCAATGAGGTGATGTGATAAATACTGTTACATATAAACACCTCAGTGATATGACATCTAACAATCTAACAGAGTATAAAACACTGATGTGATAAATATTGTTACATATAAACACTGTTAACATAAACAAAGGTAGAATATCTGCTGTTGATGCTGCACCACTGTTGTTGTTGGGCAGTGGTTCGTCATTGGGGTTTAAAGGGTTTGTCTCGAGAGATAAATTCTAGCGAACCACTGCTATAATAAGCACTGTTACATAAGAAACACTGATAATTAAATACTAAAGTTGAATATGTTGTAGATGTTGAACCACTGCTGCTACTGAACAGTCGTTTTCATTTGGTTAATCAAACTCTAGGTACATAAGTGCTTGTCTTTAACAGGGCTTTGTCTTCAATAGTGGATAGGCCTCATCAGTCTTTAAGTCCATCAGTCTTTATAAGGAGCAGTGGTTAGTTATAACAGTCCTTAGCATGATCAGCTATTATAACCACTCCATAACCCTTTGAGAGGAAGCAAGTGTCGGTCTATTTAACTGAAAGGAATGATTGCAGTACATACCTGTTGAAAAACAGAGTCGATAAATTTAGGGAAAATGAGGTTGAAAGATGATAAGCCAACAGTGGACGATCTCATTCTACAGCTTCGATAAATTCAGGGGTATTCTCAAATAATACTTCCTAGATGCTTCAAAAGAAGCAGCACTTTGGACATTTGTCGGTCTTCAAACATCTATTATCTATTTTCTACTATCTATTGTCTATTATCTATTATATATAATAGATAATAGATATTAGATAATAGATGTTTGAAGGCCGACAAATGTCCAAAGTGCTGCTTGTTTGGAAGCATCTAGGAAGCATTATTTGAGAATACACCTAAATTTATCGAAACTGTAGAATGATATCGTCCACTGTTGGCATATCATCTTTCAACCTCATTTTCCCTAAATTTATCGACTCTGTTTTTCAACAGGAATGTAATGCATTATTACCTTATTTAAGATACCTTCAACTGCATCTTCTGATAAATCAACATTCATTTCACTCAAAAGATATGTTCAACTGCATCTTCAATCATGAACTATTTAAAGAAATGGATGAAATCATCCAAAATACCCAAAATAAAACTAATTCAACCATCCAACCATAAGATACTTGCGGTATTAGAATGGCCATTTTTACCTTATTTCAACAGGGATGAAATCGTGAACTATTAGAATAGCCATTTTTACCTTATTTCACAAATTTCATAATATTTAAATAAGTAAAACATTAAAAAAATGAAACCAAACACCTAATATTTGTCGTCCAAATCTTTTAGTTGGTCCTCATAGTCCTACAACCTTTCAAAGTCGTTGGAGTCGGTCGGTGATGTCAGCAGCCTAATTCACAAACAACAGGAAACAACAATAGCAAGTCACCAAACAATCGACCTGAAAATCACATAAAAGCCCAAAAATAAAACAAACCCTAACCTAAAACTCAAGATGGAAAAATGAAAAAAAATATATATTTATAACTAACCCTAAACCTCAAATCCATTACAGCATAACCAAGAGAACTGCATGACGCAGAGCCGACAACCTCCGATCATCTCCGTCATCAAGTTAGCAGCGGAACCCTAGCCAAAGCACAACAATAAGTAAATACGCAAGAAGATCGAATGAGTGAACAATGAAAACAAAGATTGACACTTATAGAACGGAAGTTATTGATAATCTAACCTTGATTCGGAGCATTAATCTGAACATCGATCGGAATAGAGCAGAGCAGAGAGAGAGAGAAAGTGGGAAGCCCTAAATGAGTAAATGAGGGAGGGTATAAATAAAAGAGGGCACTGGTACTGTTGGGCGGGAAAAGGAGAAAAACGATGCCCTCATCTACTTACACGTGGCTCAAATTACTTTCATTTATTATATATATAATGTAAGTATCTATAGAAAACCCTTATAATTTAGAAAACATGGGAAACTCTAACCTCTTGAAATTTTAAAAAAAAAAAATTTACACATGTTATATACATGTTTTTAAGGGTTTTGGGCAAAAAAAATAAAAAAAGTGCCGAGTAGATATTTTTCAAAAAAAAATAAACAAGTTTTGGTGTAACACATGTTACAAATATGTCAGATGAATGTAACACATGTTACACCAAAACTTGTTTTTTTTTTAAATATCTACTCGGCGCTTTTTTGATTTTTTTTTGCCCAAAACCCTTAAAAACATGTATATAACTTGTGTAAATTTTTTCAAAAAAAAAACATCGGGAGTTTTGAGTTTCCCGGGTTTTCTAACCAAAAGTGGGTTTTCTATACATCCTTCCCCTATATAATGTAAGTATCTATATATATATATATATATATATATATATATATATATGGGGGTAAGATTAAATAAAAAGTTTATTTTGCCTAAGTAGGATGAGAATGTGTGACAACTCAAGTTTTCAAGGTCTTTCCTCGACACGTAACTTGTTTACAGTCACGTTTTCATAACTCGTTGTGTTGTAACTTGTTCATGTTTGGTATATGATTTATGTGTTACATGATTGTTAGTAGTAATTAAACTTATGAGCTGTTTGAATAATAAACTTAACATGTGTATTCTCACCTTCATGACTACGACGAAACCTTAGGAGTTTCGCCATCTCCTCACTCGACGAAACATAAAAGTTTTGGCATGACCCTACTCGACGAAACATGTGGTTTCGCCAACATCTTGCTCGACGAAACTTAGGGTTTCGCCGGAGGAGAGTTTCGCCGTATGGGCTTTCGGCCCAGATGAGGCCCAGTTGACTGTTTCAAATATAAATACGTAACCAAGGTTATGAAACACTCTTTAGCAAACCCTAACCTACTTCTGGTAGTGCGACGGCAGTTCTCTTCCTTGTAACCTCTTCCCTCTTGCGAAGTCCTTTCCCTACAATCAAACCGTTCGATCTTGTGGTTAGTGCACCATCTTTATTTCTGGATTGTTTGCTATTGAGTTGTTTGATGATTGTTACGTATTGTTTGTAATTTATTGTGAATGGAAGGGTTGGGAGTAGAAACCATAATCATATGTTGTGTTGATTAGGGCTTTAATATCTTAATGTTAAACTGATAGATTAGAACGTATATGATAAAGATTTGGATGATTTATATTCAGTTATGATTTGCTGAGTTGATGTTCCTGTTTGATGTTGACATTGTATGATCAAGTTGTGCATGTATAGTTAAGGAATCGGTGATATGGATTTACGCATGATGATGATCTAGCAATCTAGGGTTCATGTTTAGGGTTGCTTGTTTGATCCGATTGGGAATTGATGAACTTGTTTGCTGAAATCACAGGTGATGGTTATTAGGGTAATAGGGTAACTGATATGCTTACGACGAAACGTGTATGTGACGAAACCTGCACCTTGACGGAACACTCATCACGACGAAACCAGGGGGTTTCGTCATTTAGGAAATCACGAAGAAACTAGGGAGTTTCGTCAAAGGGAATCACGACGAAACCTGGAGGTTTCGTCAATAAGAAATCGCGACGAAACTAGGGAGTTTCGTCAAGAGGGTAAACTGCACTGTTAACTAAGTTAATTCTGTTAATGGAAACTACGTTAGTAAAGACTAAGTAACATTGAGTTAACTGATAGGGATGGCACAAGTAACTGTTATGAGTGGTTATATATATGTGAAGCATGGTTTGCATAAGCTTGAATAAGTATTATGTGCTATTTGGTGAACATTGATTTAATACCCACTGTGATTTTATTTATATGTGAACCTTGTGAAAAAAAACTGATTGTGTATGTATGAACACTATAGGCTTTGACTGAATTAATTGTGAACGAGTAGTTAATCATACCGAGCAAACCGAGGTGAGTTCACACTTTCTATAAGGCATGGGATTCCCGGTGGTTTGGGAATGGGTTAGTAAACTAAAACGGAACCTGCATATTCTCCTTGGGTAGAATATGTACCTCCATCCTCCATAGGAAGGATGACAACATTAAATCTGCGTATTCTCCTTGGGTAGATTACGTACCTCCGTCCTCCATAGGAAGGACGACAACATATAACTTACTAGACAAAACTCTATCATGAAGTCCCTCATTTTTTATCAACTTAATCGCCGGGCCAATGGCGGGCGGGTCATTAGTTAGATAGCGCTATTTAGGTTTGACAAGCCTCACACCGTGCCGCAGAGGATGGGAGTGAACTAATGGATCTGGGCACTTAGTCAATGATGAGAGACATTGACGTAGGGCACAACATGACTCAGTCAGTTGTCGATATGGTAACGGGTCTAGTGCTTAACATGGGGAAGCCCCCACTGATGTTGGTTTGGGAAACAAGGAATTAGATAACTCGTGGTTTACAAAACAACTTATGGTTTTTGGAACAACATTAAAACTGGACAACCAACTGTGAAATCGCTCAACTTTGTTGTTGACTCGTTGTTACATGCCTTGCAGGTCGTTAGATGCTTATTTGGAGCTTGCACGGGAGGACGTGGCCATTGTGGGATATGGACCGTTGTGTGCCATGTTAAACTTTATGAACTTATTATTTACGTTTTGGTTTTACGTTTTATGCTTCACCTGATAACTTGAATTTGTTTAACTTGTTTTAGAACACCAATTATATTGTGTGGTTGGACTTTTGTTTACTTTACTATATTATTCAATATGATTGGTGGCTTGATCCTGGTCATGTCACACCTCCTGCGGTGATACTCCACATGTGGATTTTGGGGGTGTGACAGATTGGTATCAGAGCCATTGGTTATAGTGAACTTGGTTTTAAAAAGGGAAAAACTTTTTGACAAAACCAGACTATAACCTGTATAGTGCTCAACGATCCACAACGACGCTTCGCTCCACGTGCAAGACTCAACACTATAGGTGATATGGGTTATGTTTATATTGCCTGTCTGTTAGTTTACATAGTGCATTGTTCATAGCATGCTTAGTCAACGTAACGACTGTTGTTTGAAACCCACGTGTGCTTGCTCTCTTCTGTCTTCCCACACTTATGCACTTTCACGATACTTCTCTCACTTGTGTTTCTTTTGATATGAAGATCATGAGTGGACGTCTGAACTTGACTCAAGCCCAGCTGACGGCTCTAATCAATGAACGAGTTGCTAAGGCACTCGCAGTAGCTCAAGCAGGAGGTCAACCTGCTCAGCCTCATGTGTGCACATTCAAGACCTTTATGGACTGTCGACCTAGTACTTTCAATGGCACCGAAGGAGGTGTAGGTCTCCTCCACTGGTTTGAGAAGATCGAATCTGTCTTTGAAATGTGTGAATGCCCTGAAGCTCGTAGGGTGAAATTTGCTACTGGAACAGTCGAAGGTGCTGCGTTAACTTGGTGGAACACACAGGTTCAAATGCTAGGGTTGGTAGCTGCTAATGCCACCCCATGGAACGACTTCAAAGAGCTGATCAAAGAGGAATACTATCATCACGACGACATTCACAAGCTGGAGGTGGAGTTTTACAACCTAAAGATGACAGGGTCTGAAATCGAGGCGTATACAAAGAGATCAAATGAACTAGCTATCATGTGTCCTACTATGGTGGATCCTCCCATCAAACGTATCGAGTTGTACCTCAAGGGTTTAGTGCCAGAGATTCAGAGCCATGTGACTGCGGCTAACCTCCCCACGATTCAGCAGGTTATACGACTGTCCCATCGTCTCACTGATCAGGCGGTGGAGCAGAACAAGCTGCCTAAGCATGTTAGTGCTACTACTACTACTACTACAGATGCTCCTAGAGACAACAAGCGTAAATGGGATGGGAATTCAAGCGAAGGTTCTATTTCTGTCCAGTCTCAGTCTCAACAACGAAAGACAGACGATTACAAGAGTCCCAGTCAACAGACTTCTGGGAATCAGAGTCAAGGAGGGTACAGGGGAAATAAGCCTAAGTGCAACCGCTGCAACTTGCACCACAGCGGGCCATGTAGCAAAGTTCGCTGTCATAAATGCAACAAGCCTGGTCACGCAGCCAAGGATTGAAGGAGCCCGTATCCTGCGAATCAGAATCATCAGCAACAGCAACAAGCTCCACAGAACCAGCAGCAACAGCAACATTAGGGTAATAAAGGATGTTTTCAGTGTGGTGCTGAAGGCCACTTTAAGAGGAACTGTCCCCAGTTGAATCAGAACAACAACAACAACAACCAAGGGAATGGAAATAATAACGGGGGTAGCAATGACGGCAATGGTGCCAGGGGACGTGCTTTTGTGATCGATCAGGGAGATGCGAGGAACGACCCCAACGTCGTGATGGGTAAGTTTCTACTGGATGACTTCTTTGTTTCAGTTTTATTTGATTCGGGTGCCGATACTAGTTACGTGTCTTTAAAATTTAGTCGAATGCTTAAGCGTACTCCCACACTTTTGAACACCAAGCACACTGTAGAACTAGCTAACAGTAAAACTCTTGAGGCCACATACATAGTTAAGGGTTGTAATCTCGTTCTAGCTAGTCAGACCTTCTCTATCGACCTTATCCCCATCATTCTTGGTAGTTTCGACATCGTCATTGGGATGGATTGGTTATCTCAACACCGAGCAGAGATCCTTTGCAAGGAGAATATCGTCCGCATTCCTCGTTCTGGGGAAGAACCTCTCGTGATTCATGGTGAAAAGAGTGGTTTTGTAATGGGCATCATCTTTTTTCCTTAAGGCCCAGAAGTGTTTACGAAAGGGCCACACAGCTATTCTAGCCCTCGTTACTGACACATCAACAAAAGAAAAGAGAATTAAAGACATTCCGATTGTACGCGACTTTCCTGAGGTATTCCCTGAGGAATTACCAGGTCTTCTGCCTCATCGCCAGGTCGAGTTTCAAATCGAGCTAGCTCCTGGAGCAGTGCCAATAGCTCGTGCACCTTATCGATTAGCCCCATCAGAGTTAGAAGAATTGTCCGCGCAACTACAAGAACTCCTAGAAAAGGGTTTCATTCGTCCTAGCTCTTCGCCCTGGGGAGCTCCAGTCTTGTTTGTGAATAAGAAAGACGGTACCTTCAGAATGTGTATTGACTATCGCGAACTCAACAAGGTAACCGTGAAGAATCGTTATCCTCTTCCGCATATTGATGACCTATTTGACCAGCTGCAAGGGTCGAGCTTCTACTCAAAGATTGATCTGAGATCGGGCTACCATCAGTTGAGAGTTCGAGATGAGGATATCTCCAAGACAGCATTCAGAACTCGTTACGGGCACTACGAGTTTCTGGTCATGCCTTTCGGAATAACAAACGCACCTGCGGTCTTCATGGATCTCATGAACCGAGTGTGCAAGCCTTACCTGGATAAGTTCGTTATTGTTTTCATCGATGACATCCTGATCTATTCTAAGAGTCAGGAGGAACACGAGCATCATCTGCAACTTATACTGGAACTTCTTCAAGCAGAGCAGCTTTATGCTAAATTTTCGAAATGCGACTTTTGGCTTTGTGAAGTCCATTTCCTAGGTCATGTGGTGCGAGGATGGGATTCACGTTGATCCATCCAAGGTTGACTCGATCAAGAACTGGCCTGCACCCCGTACACCAACCGAAATCCGCCAATTCTTGGGTTTGGCGGGCTACTACAGAAGGTTCATCAAGGATTTCTCAAAGATTGAGCAACCTCTCACTTCACTAACTCAGAAGGGTGTCACTTATCATTGGGGTGATGCACAGGAATCTGTGTTTCAGCACTTAAAGAATAGACTTTGTAGCGCACCTATTCTCTCATTTCCTGAAGGCACAGACGATTTTGTGGTTTATTGCGACGCATCAATCCAAGGACTTGGTTGTGTGTTGATGCAACGTGAGAAAGTCATTGCTTATGCATCGCGCCAACTTAAGGTCCACGAAAGGAACTACACTACAAACGATCTGGAGCTGGGAGCAGTTGTTTTTGCACTCAAGATATGGAGGCATTACCTGTACGGTACCAAGTGCACCATTTACACCGACCACAGTAGTCTCCAGCATATCTTCGAGCAGAAGGAGTTGAATATGCGACAGCATCGATGGGTCGAACTCTTGAATGATTACGAATGCGCGATCAAGTACCATCCGGGCAAAGCCAATGTGGTGGCCGACGCCCTCAGCCGAAAGGAGTCAAAACCTAAGCGCGTGCGAGCGTTACAACTTACCATCCAATCTAGTCTTCCTACTCAGATACGAGATGCTCAAGTTGAAGCATTGAAAATCAGAGAACATCAGGGCTGAGTCCCTACGAGGATCGAGGAAATGGTTAGAACAAAAGGAAGACGGCGCTTACTACGTGACAGGGCGCATCTGGATTCCACTATATGGTAATTTACGTGAGCTTGTGATGGATGAAGCACATAAGTCTCGTTACTCAGTACATCCTGGTTCGGATAAGATGTACCACGACCTAAAGACTACGTATTGGTGGCGAGATTTAAGATTGAATATCAGAAACCATCAGGCCTACTTCAACAACCAGAGATCCCGACATGGAAATGGGAGCAAATTTCCATGGACTTCGTTACTGGCCTACCTAGATCTCAACGAGGAAATGATACCATTTGGGTGATCGTGGATCGACTGACCAAGTCTGCACACTTTCTGGCCATCAAGGAAACGGATAAGTTTTCTACTTTTGCAGACGTATACCTAAAGGAAGTAGTTTCGACGCACGTGGTGCCAACCTCTATCATTTCCGATCGTGATTCACGTTTTACCTCTGAGTTGTGGCAAGCGATGCACAAATCCTTTGGCTCTCGTTTAGACATGAGTACAACATATCACCCGCAGAAGGATGAACAATCTGAGCGCACCATCCAAACCCTTGAAGACATGCTTCGAGCATGTGTAATTCACTTTGGTAACGGCTGGGAAAGACACCTTCCTTTAGTGGAGTTTTCGTATAACAACAGTTACCACACCAGCATCCAGGCAACTCCGTTTAAGGCATTGTACGGACGGAAGTGCCGATCACCTCTTTGTTGGGCAGAGGTTGGCGACAGCTAAATCACTGGCCCAGAACTCGTAGTAGACACAACAGAGAAGATTGCTCAGATACAACAACGAATGGCGGCAGCTCGTGACCGTCAGAAAAGCTACGCTGATAAGCGTAGGAAACCTCTAGAGTTCCAGGTCGGGGACCGGGTTCAACTTAAAGTCTCACCCTGGAAGGGTGTGGTTCATTTTGGTAAACGAGGCAAGCTTAATCCGTGTTATGTCGGACCTTTCGAAATCACTGAGAAGATTGGCAGAGTGGCCTACAGATTGAACCTACCTGAAGAACTCAGCGGAGTTCATAACGTATTTCATGTGTCAAATCTGAAGAAGTGTCTGTCAGATGAGACTCTCATAGTTCCTCTTAAAGAGCTCACCATTGACGATCAGTTGCGATTCGTCGAGGAACCAGTAGAGATTACTGACCGAGACGTTAAGGTTCTCAAACGCACCAGGATACCTCTTGTTCGAGTCCGTTGGAACTCCCGTCGTGGCCCAGAGTTCACCTGGGAACGGGAAGACCAAATGAAACACAAATGTCCCAAGTTATTCGAGAAAAGTGCAACCACTACTGAGGCTGAAGCTACTGCGGAATTTTGGGATGAAATTCCAAACCAACAGGGGGATGATGTGACACCCCAGGAAAACCAGGAAACCACGCAACCTAACTAGCTTCCTCAGTGACTACGTGCTAAATTTCAGGACGAAATTTCTTTCAAGTTGGGGATGATGTGACAACTCGAGTTTTCAAGGTCTTTCCTCGACACGTTACTTGTTTACACTCACGTTTTCATAACTCGTTGTGTTGAAACTTGTTCATGTTTGGTATATGATTTATGTGTTACATGATTGTTAGTAGTAATGAAACTTATGAGCTGTTTGAATTATAAACTTAACATGTGTATTCTCACCTTCATGACTACGACGAAACCTTAGGAGTTTCGCCATCTCCTCACTCGACGAAACATAGAAGTTTCGCCATGACCCTACTCGACGAAACATGTGGTTTCGCCAACATCTTGCTCGACGAAACTTAGGGTTTCCCCGGAGGAGAGTTTCGCCGTATGGGCTTTCGGCCCAGATGAGGCCCAGTTGACTGTTTCAAATATAAATAGGTAACCAAGGTTAGGAAACACTCTTTAGGAAACCCTAACCTACTTCTGGTAGTGCGACGGCAGTTCCCTTCCTTGTAACCTCTTCCCTCTTGCGAAGTCCTTTCCCTACAATCAAACCGTTCGATCTTGTGGTTAGTGCACCATCTTTATTTCTGGATTGTTTGCTATTGAGTTGTTTGATGATTGTTACGTATTGTTTGTAATTTATTGTGAATGGAAGGGTTGGGAGTAGAAACCATAATCATATGTTGTGTTGATTAGGGCTTTAATATCTTAATGTTAAACTGATAGATTGGAACGTATATGATAAAGATTTGGATGATTTATATTCAGTTATGATTTGCTGAGTTGATGTTCCTGTTTGATGTTGACATTGTGTGATCAAGTTGTGCATGTATAGTTAAGGAATCGGTGATATGGATTTACGCATGATGATGATCTAGCAATCTAGGGTTCATGTTTAGGGTTGCTTGTTTGATCCGATTGGGAATTGATGAACTTTTTTGCTGAAATCACGGGTGATGGTTATTAGGGTAATAGGGTAACTGATATGCTTACGACGAAACATGTATGTGACAAAACCTGCACCTTGACGGAACACTCATCACGACGAAACCAGGGGGTTTCGTCATTTAGTAAATCATGACGAAACTAGGGAGTTTCATCAAAGGGAATCACGACGAAACCTGGAGGTTTCGTCAATAAGGAAATCGCGATGAAACTAGGGAGTTTCGTCAAGAGGGTAAACTGCACAGTTAACTAAGTTAATTCTGTTAATGGAAACTACGTTAGTAAAGACTAAGTAACATTGAGTTAACTAATAGGGATGGCACAAGTAACTGTTATGCGTGGTTATATATATGTGAAGCATGGTTTGCATAAGCTTGAATAAGTATTATGTGCTATTTGGTGAACATTGATTTAATACCCACTGTGATTTTATTTATATGTGAACCTTGTGAATAAAAACTGATTGTGTATGTATGAACACTATAGGCTTTGACTGAATTAATTGTGAACGAGTAGTTAATCATACCGAGCAAACCGAGGTGAGTTCACACTTTCTATAAGGCATGGGATTCCCGGTGGTTTGGGAATGGGTTAGTAAACTAAAACGGAACCTGCATATTCTCCTTGGGTAGAAAATGTACCTCCATCCTCCATGGAAAGGATGACAACATTAAATCTGCGTATTCTCATTGGGTAGATTACGTACCTCCGTCCTCCATAGGAAGGACGACAACATATAACTTACTAGACAAAACTCTATCATGAAGTCCCTCATTTTTATATCGACTTAATCACCGGGCCAATGGGTCATTAGTTAGATAGCGTTATTTAGGTTTGACAAGCCTCACACCGTGCCGTAGAGGACGGGAGTGAACTAATGGATCTGGGCACTTAGTCAATGATGATAGACATTGACGTAGGGCACAACATGACTCAGTCAGTTGTCGATATGGTAACGGGTCTACTGGTTAACATGGGGAAGCCCCCACTGATGTTGGTTTGGGAAACAAGGAATTAGATAACTCGTGGTTTACAAAACAACTTATGGTTTTTGGAACAACATTAAAACTGGACAACCAACTGTGAACTCGCTCAACTTTGTTGTTGACTCGTTGTTACATGCCTTGCAGGTCGTTAGATGCTTATTTGGAGCTTGCACGGGAGGACGTGATCGTTGTGGGACATGGACCGTTGTGTGCCATGTTAAACTTTATGAACTTATGATTTACGTTTTGGTTTTACATTTTATGCTTCCGCTGATAACTTGAATTTGTTTAACTTGTTTTAGAACACCAATTATATTGTGTGGTTGGACTTTTGTTTACTTTACTATATTGTTCCATATGATTGGTGGCTTGATCCTGGTCATGTCACGCCTCCTGCGGTGATACTCCGCATGTGGATTTTGGGGGTGTGACAGAATGAATCTTAACCATTCATTTTTTAAATCAATGGTTAAGATGAAAGTGTAGGAGAAAGGAGAAGTGCAAGGGTATCTTGGGAAAATCATATTTAAGGACTTTCTCTCTCCACATGCAATACACATGCATATTCCACCCCTATTTTTTAAACGTTCATAACTTTTATATACGACATTATTTTTTCATAAAAATTTCACCGTAAAATCGAGCGTCTTTTTATCTTTAATTTGAGTATCATATTGCTATATAAATTATGAAAACTAAAAAAATCCACTAAAATGTGTTGTATTTCTATGTTGTATAACATTTTTGTGCTGGATTTTTGTATTATATTTTTTTTGCTAAATTTTGTGCTGAAATTTTTTGTCTTAAATTTTTTTTCTCAATTTTTTGTGCTGGGTTTTTTTGTACTACATTTTTTTGCTGAATTTTTTCGTGCTATATTTTTTTGTACTAGATTTTTTTTGTGCTATATTTTTTGTACTACATTTTTTTTGCTATATTTTTTTTGTTGTATTTAAAAAAAACAAAAGGGTTGTTACACGTCATTTTCACAACTATTTATAAGGACCAAAATGTCCTTCATTCCTACTTATTAGGAGTGTCACATGTCACCATCACAATCCTTCTTATGCTACTTAGGCAAAATCCACTTTTTAGTGGATCCTTCCCATATATAGGGGGAGGTTCATTTGAGAAGAAAATTTAATTGAGAAGAAAAAGAACAAAAGGTATAATTGTAAAATGTTAAGTAGTTTTTCATTCATCTCATTTATTACTTAAGTAATTAATTACTCATAAAGATTATCATTCGTTACACTAATTATTTTTGCCTACACACATAAAAAGTTATCCTACACATATTTAAATTTATCATACACACCTACTAATTTGTCCTACACTCTAAAATAATTTTTTTATCTTTTCAAAAAAATATATATATTTTGAAAAATAAATTACAAATTTAATGTAGTTAGCTATTAAAGAGTAAGACTTCAAATTAATGATCTATGTAAGTTTACAAATACACCCTTATATTAAAATTAAATGCAAATATTAAATGAAGTAAATTGAATCATTCTTATTGGTTGAAACTTCTTCTTTTTTCTTCTTACAAAAAAAATTCTTTTCATTTGAACCCTCCACTATATATATATATAGAAACGGGATCAGGAGAAAACGGCAAAAAGTGTGAGAACGGTGAGAACGCATCCTGGCCGAACACGTGGCGTAGGGCATGATCAGGGTCCGAGGGTTTTTTTGTCTTTTTAGTATTCTTCTCCTTTCACAATTTTCGCGTTTGACATGCTTCTTTATTTTTTGCGTGCAAGATAATTATGGCGTTATGTAGATTTATTAATTATTTGGCGTTTTATTGTTTTTTCTCAGATTTCTTCTCGTTGAGTTAATTTTTTTTTGTGTCACATAGTTAATCTTTTGGCGTTATGGCTTTTTCCATGTCATTTTTTGTGTTTTGTATCTTTTTGTTAATAATTCATTACCATAGATTAATATTTTATAAAACTACAATAACAAGAAAATCAAAATAAACTAATAGTCTTCCGTAGGTGGGATTACATCAGAGATGTACCCATCGCTTTCTTCATCACTTTCTTCAGATTCTTCATCATCAAATTTCATTTTTGCGTATAACGCCATTAGCTCGTCTCTTCTTTCCTGCAGCCTATTTTTTAATATCACTACATCCTTGGATTTTGGATCATTTGAAGGTGTTAAATTACAGAGTTGTTCAATGATAGATAGCAACCATGTCTTCAATATTTCTTCCATTGGTCTTGAATATTACACCCCGTTTTTATAAGTAACTTTAAGTGTTCTTTCTTCCTCATGCAATGCCTAACTGCTAAGTTTTGGTATATGAGTATCTTCAATATCATCATCATCTTCTGCTGGAAACTTTCTCTCCAGTCTTTTTATTACAGTTCTTGTTCTTTCACAATCGTTGTCTCTTGGAACCCTAAGGGCCAGGATATCCTTCTGAACATTTTCATTCATTCCCATCATGGCTTTTATTGTTTTTACCTTTACCCTTCTCCTGTCAGAGAACTTTATGATGAATCGTTTTTCTTTCCTTTCAAACCTCCATGCAATAACCTTAGCCATTTTTTAAATTTTTTGGCGTTTTGGAGAATATGTAGCGTTTTAGTCTTTTTGGCGTGTTTGAGCTTGGGTTCTGATGGTCTTCTTTTATATTGACTTTTTTTCCCGCGTATGTCAGGTAATTATGGCGTTTTGAAAAAGATAAATAAATTTAATATAATAAATGTTAGTAATTATGTTTTCCGTCGTTTCATTTTACTGTTTTTTGCAGTTTTACCGTGTTTTGTTTTCAGACTCAACTGTTTTAATGGTGTAACACGTCAAATCTTTTGACGACTGTAATTATGGAGTTTTGTTTGCCAATGACGGTTAGATAACTATTAAACTTCTTTTGTTTTATATTCTCTGCACATTGTTTCACGCTTTTTTTATAATATTAGTTGTTCAAATTAATTTTCTTATAGTTTGGTAGTTTTTTGGGGGTTTTTTTATGGCATTATGGCGTTTTACACGTATTTGCTAAATTTGGCGTTTTATTATATTTTTCATTATAGCATTAATATTATTTTGTTGTTTATTAACTGACATTACAAAACAAACAATAGATAAAGAAAATTAAAAAAAAACAAAGCAAAAGCAATTTATGATTTAAAATCTTCAGTGTCATCAGTCTTTTTTTTCTTTTGAAACTACAAGAAATGTTACAAATAAATGGCGTTTTGGGTTTGGCGTTGTTTATTTTCTTTGTTAATGTGTTGAAGTGTCTTTGTTGATGTTGGAGACATTGAGCGACCCCCTGTGGGTGGATGCTATCTGCCTGTGGTCTTCATTATATTCATTGAGGCCAAAGTAGCATTTACACTGGTATAGGTATCTTCTTATCATCCAAACCTTCTTCAGGAACAAAGATGACAGTATGACATATGAGGTGTCATCAGTCCCTCTTTTTTCAATTTTGTCTATCTCATGCAGCAAAATCTTTCTACGCTCACGTAACAAATCATTAAATGAAGCTTCATGCAGAACATTACTGAGGATCAAAGAAAATATATTTGTTGCCGTTGTATTTTTTGGCGTTTTACATTGAGTTGTAAATTTTTTTAGCAACTACTGTGTGTTTTTTGTGTTTTTTTGGTGTGATACACGGAAAGTGGTGAGGCGTTTCTATTTATAGAATTTTTTTGGCGCATAGTTTAGGCGGGATGTTGTTTTTATAACAAAAAATGTAATTAACATTTATCTGGATGTAAACTTTGGCGTTATATATAATGGCGTTTCATATTTTATGGCGTTTTTGTAGCCAGGGAACTTAAATAAAAACACAGAAAAAAGTACGCAGTGATAAAATTGGCGTTTTGTATTTATTTGGCGTTTTATTTTTCAATGGCGTTTTATGTGAGGAATGGTTTTTTACTTTTTTACCCTTAATGACGCGTCCACGTAATAAAATTGGTGTTATTTACTAAAATGTCACCGCGCCAATCTAGTCCATAGATTGTTTTGATCGGACGATCCATAAGCATTCTCACCGTTCTCACACTTTTCACCGTTTTCTCTAAATCCTGGCCCTATATATATATACATATACATATACATATATACATATACATATACATATACTTATATATGTATATGTATATATATATGTATATGTATGTAGGGGACCGCTAGAATGAGAACCACCTCGAGTTATGAGAACCGCGAGAACTACTTGATCCGGGGCGAGGTGGACCAAATTTTTTTTTCAAAAACGTAGATGCATGTATTATAAACACATCCGTAAAAAAAATTTAAAAAAAAAACGCCGTGTGTGTAGTTTTTTACACCACAAAGTTGTGGTTTACGCACACGGCGTTTTTTTTTTATTTTATTTTTACGGATGTGTTTATAATACATGGATCTACGTTTTTTTAAAAAAATTTGGTCCACCTCGCCCCGTACGGTGTGGTTCTCGCGGTTCTCATAACTCGAGGTGGTTCTCATTCTAGCGGCCCCCTATGTATATATATATATATATATATATATATATATATATATATATATATACAGAGAGAGAGAGAGAGACCGGTTATTGTACAAATTGCCTTAACGTATGAAGCGTACGAGATTCAGTATCAACGTGCGAAAAAAAGTTTATAACATGCGAGTTTGGTTTTTTGAACCAACATGCGTTTTTTTATTAACATGCGAAATTGATTTTTTTATAAACATGCGATTTGTTTTTTTTTTCTTTTTGAACACGCGATATTCATTTTTTACAACATGCAACCTTTGTTATAACACGCGAATTTGTCATTGCGTACGCTTCGTACGTTAAGGCAAAATGTACGATACACTTTATATAGGGGTTGGTTAACGTACAATCGGCCTTAACGTACGATGCGTACGCTGTGAAAATATAACATGCGGAATTGAGGTCATAAACTCGGAAGACTCACAAACCCGGACGATTACAACATGCGGATTTCATAACCCCGGATACTTTCAACATGTGGTTTCACAAACTCGGACACTTCCAACATGCGATTCATAAACTCGGACAAATTCCAACATGCGTCTATTTTTTTTAACATGCGTAATTTTGTTTTTTTAAGTTTAGAATTTGAATAACCGGTTCACAAACTTTAGGTCCAAATAAGGATTGCCAAGGTACCTTTGTAATTTCTCTAAATTAGAACCATATTTGTCAATATTCTATAAAGGGATGAGCAACTTTCTGTTCTAAATCTTTAGAATCCTCGACCCTACCTGATAATACCCATAGACCGAACCGTAACGTGTATAGGGTTCGGGTATTTGTTCTAAAGAATCCATGAATTTCGGTTCCATATGCGTACACGATTCAACATGTTTACGTCTATTTTTTGTTTGGCTTAATGATCACGCCGTAACACGCGAGTCCTAATTACTAGTTGATTTTAAAAATAAGAAAAAGTCGTATTAAATTAAAACTAATAATTATATAAAAATAAGTAAACTATTGTAGAGGACCTGCATCATATCATGCATCAACCATCCTTGGGTCTTATTAGATTGATTGTTTTCACTTTATTTAATGAGCTCGTGATAGAGTGATAATGGAGAGACCTCGTATTCTAAGTGACCCAATGTTAAAGTAATTAGCACCAAATAAAATAAATGTCTTCCATCATGGTGATGTGCAAGAAGAAGTATACATGGAGCAACCTCCTACTTTTGTTGTTCAATGAAAGTCCATATTAGTTTACAAACCCTCAATTCTCTTTATTACCTTAAGAAGCCTCCCATAGCTTGGTTCGGTCAATTCAATATTCAGTCTTTTATCGATCTTCAAGGTTATATTGCACCTACTTCATAGTCTATGTTGATGATATAGTAACAATCGGAAATGATTGTATCGGTATCTAACAATCAAAGGGTTATATGTTCAAACATTTCAAGACTAAGGATATGAGAAGACTTTGATATTTTAGAGGCAACAAAGTTGCAATATCAAAACATAGAATTTCAACGCCTCAACGAACATACACCATAGACTATATGCCATAGATATCGTCGAAGACGCCAGTCAAGTAAAATGCAAACCTAGAACTTCAAAATTTTATGTATCATGTGGAGACGATATGGTCCCTGGGAAAGTAACAAACAGTATATAGCAGCAAAAGTGAAGCGTGTATCGGATGATGTATAAAAGTTTTGTAAATTTCCCTAATGAAACTTACATGTGTAGAATGTCTTGCACATTACCCCTAACTGTCTCATGTGTAAAAACAAAGCATGTTGAAATACCAAGTTTGACAAGTCTACGATACTTTTATATAGAGGTCCACAAATTGAGCATATATGTAACAAACATGAAGCATTCGATATATACGGTCCAGTTTAAAAGTGAGTGTTAGAATATATTAGGGTCGGCGACCATTAGAGTTAGAACCATTCGTTTATCCCAATAAGACAAGAGAGAAAACGATTAAACACGCACAAAAATCTTTATGCATTGCATAAAGTTGAAAGCAACTTCTTTTTGTGGAAAATATTTTGATTGGAAACAAATGTATAAAATAAAAACCACTTTGCAAAATCAAATCCTGCACATCAAACTTCTTTTTCTACAAACAAGTATAAAAAAACCAACATGAAATGAAGACAAGACAGACTCCTGTACAAAAATAATTCATCTTCTAACATTTTTTGTTGATTGGATCAACTTCCCAAATGCTCAAACAAATCTCCAATAGAGGGCAGATAAACATGAAAGTACGAAACTGCCCCTTCCTTTTCGAGAAGTAACTTGAGTTACATGGTTTTGTCAATCTTCGTACCGTTGTTGTTCTTCTTGATATTTAGTTTTATTTGTTTTTCCGATGGGATTACCAAAGCAAAGAGGACATGAAGGCAGAAAAGAAAAGGAGAAAAAAGTGAAAACCGAAAGTGTGGTTGCTACTGACACACCCGATACTTAAATCAAACGCGCCCATATGCATTCGTTACCTTGACGACATTGTTCCATAGTGCTATTCATTGACGGGGAACTCGATTATCATTTCCTGCATCAATGCATACCACTGAAAGTTAGTATTTGCCACTTTAGAGTAAAATGTCATTCTCGTCCCTGAGGTTTGGCCAGTTTTGCAACTTTCGTCCAAAGGTTTGTTTTTCCGCGTCTAAATCCGAAAGGTTTGAAATCTTGCCATTTTCATCCGGTTTGCTAACTCCATCCATTTTTTTCCGTTAAGTCAGGGGTATTTCCGTATTTTTTGCTAACTTAAAGGGCAATTCAGTCTTTTTCACTTTATGTTAAAAGACCGAATACCCCTGAAAAGGGCCATATTTCCCTTTAAGTTAACAAAAAAGACGGAAATACCCCTGACAAGATGGAGAAAATGGATGGAGTTAACGAGCCAGATGAAAATGGCAAGATTTCAAACCTTTTGGATCCAGATGCAAAAAAAAAAAAACAAACAAACCTTTGGACAAAAGTCGCAAAACCGGCCAAACTACAGGGCCGAAAATGGCATTTTACTCACCACTTTATGTGTTCCTTTTTTTAACGAATTTAATTAAGAGTGTAACTAGACCAACCTGATCACACACAGGGCACGTGTCACTTCTTTCCATCCATTCGAGAATGCACGATAAGTGAAAATGATGTTCGCATTTCGTGATAATTTTTGGGTTTTCTTCATCATATTCTGCAAAAGTAAAAATAAAAATGAAATTTATACGTGCTTATATATTTAGTCGAAAAATATTATTATCACCTTCAAGACAGGTGGGACACTCTTCGGGGGGTAAAATCGGTCCAGTAGGCTTCTTTAATTCATCAGACTTCTCAATCTCATCTTCCGTTTCTTTTGTCGCAACAAGTTCGATGTTGGTAATCTCTTTGCAATCAGATCCTTTGGCTTCTTTAGTGACAGTTTCCGCACTGTTACTATTAGTTATTTCTCCAACAGACTCGTTATTTGTCTGCAGAGGTGGTTCTTGCTTAGCACCAGAAGTTTCTCGATTATTGTTGAGTGGACTCCGAGGCGGGCCCACACTGACGTCGTAGGGTATAGGTGCAGGTGGCGGTCTATAAGTGTCGGGTATTGACGTTTCGAGATTTGTATCGACTAGAAGCCCTGTTGAAGCTGCACCATTGCTTGATGATAAAGGTTGGCGTTCCTCTGATGCTATTGGATACTGCATAGTTGAACAAAAGGCAAATATTGTTTTTGAAATTATAATTGAGACGCTAATTATTCACAAAGAGTATTAAAGGTGGGGTGCTACTGACATGATAGAAGCGCGGTGAACTGTTGAGTTCGGCTCCTTTAGAAGAAAAGCAACAGCAGCAGCCTCCCATTTTGTTTTAGATAATATTTTTATCCGATTGAATTGATTGATAGAGAACTCATTGCGTCTGTTCTTTATCAAGGAAGATGACACCGCTCAACTGAAAGTCAAACTTGTCAGTATGCCACAAGAAGAAAGTCAATGATGGTACTGTGTAGAACAATAAGGATGTGCACCAAGTTAAGCAAGATAATTAAATAACAAACTGACAAGCAAGGGTAAATGTTACATGGCCAAAAGTTAGATGAAACACACACACATATGTATGTATGTACAGAATTTGGCTTACGGTCTATGAAACAAATTATGCATTTTATCTACTAATGTCATCTAGCCCACATAAATACTCATGTAGTCCAAATAAATAAACATACTGCTGAAACCAACTCGCACCAGTGTGTTGCAGAAGATCAAGCAAGTTATCAAATGTAGCAACAAATACAAGAATGTAGCAGCTTACTAAATCCAAGAACAGGTAAACATCGAGGTATCATAGAGATTGAGTGAAGACAAAAACGAGAAGATCAAAGGAGAGCTTAAAGAACCAAGCCGGGCTGGTTGCTTAGGTCCATAGAGCGCCTTTTGAAGATGGAAAACATGTACAAGATATCTACCAAAATCACCATGTAAAACGCCGTTGTTAACATCAATTTGACAAATAGTCCACCTATGTGGAAATGCAACGGACAAGACTATTGGCTAACATCTCCTCAAACACTAATGGCTTCGATCTCAGCTGTGCAAAAGTAGGTTGGACATCAAAGTTTCTTATATTTAAGACTTAACATATTTAACGAACCAATGAGTTTCTCTAAATAATCACACAAGAAAGGCATGGAAGAGCTACGGCTGAAAATAGGAATCTTCAACAACTTTCCATAGCTAAGCAGCTGATTCAATTCGAACGGCTGTGTAACAGAGGGATCCAAGGTTGCGTTGATGCACACAAAGACATAACCATCAGTCAGTCTTTGACCAATTAGAGAATTCTGTTAAACTCACTGATAATACGAGGCTTGTTTGAATTAATACGCACCAATAATTCAAACATTTTAAAGATGACTACCATGAAATGTTTCCAACTCAGACAGTTTTTATCATCAAATTTGACTAAAACAAAGCTTGTGATAATCGATCATTTTGAGAGAAAAGAACTGGAGCGGTCTGTCCATAAGAGAGCCCAGTTTGTCGTTCGATAACCAAGAACCAGAATCCGATACTACAAACAATTTGATTGCTTAACAATCCGGAAACGATAAGAAAAACTCTATTGTTTTCTTAAACTAATAACTACCAAACAAAACAGATAAATCCCTAAACATACATAGAACAAATACATAATAACGATACCAATTATTTTCTTAAACTAATGACTACATAGAAATCAAACCTAAACCCTCAATCAAAAAACAATTTGTCAACTTAATCCTGAAAAATAACCACGAATACAATCCACATAAATTTGATCTTTAATCCCCAATATTCAACAAAATTATTCATCAACTCAATCCAAAATTAACAACCCAATCAATCCATTAAGATTATTAAAAAGACTGAATAATTACCAAAAAAAACCCAACAATTTTATCATTCAAACCCCACAACCAATTGAGAATTATTGGAGTCAATCAAACAAAATTAAAGGAAATACAGATACACGGTAAAATAAAGAAAAACAAAAACCCTTTTTTTTCCGATAGTGGAAAACCTAAACCCAAAATCCGTAAAAGAGAAAGGCGAAGAAATCGAATTGAATAGAAGCAATCGATAAAAGTTTGAGAGAGCAAAAGAATTGAGTGAAAAGATACCTGAATGGATCGAAGTAGAGAGAGTTGTGGGAGAGAGTGAATGGAATGGAGTTGAGGAGCAAAGAAAGCTAGGGAGAGAGAGAGAGAGAGAGAGAGAGAGAAAGTCTTGTGTTAGAAAAATGGTGGCGTGGCCTCGGACATTACATTTTTTTTCCTTTTTTTAAACTATTTTTATATTAAATTATGAAGATTGTTGAAATACCTTTATTTTTAAACTTATCTTTTAATTAAAGACACAATTGTTTTAAATAAACTAAGAATGGCTTTTATTTGGAGAGGTATAGATAGAAAAGTTCATGTAGTTGGTAAAAATAAGCAAAAAAAACCCTAGCGTCGACCGCCGGTGGCTCGACGAAGCAGAGATTTTAGGGTTAGCGTGATAGGTTGTCGGATTCCTGATTTGACCTTCCATTATAACCGGTAAGTTCGAAACTTCCATTCGCCTTCTGGGGTCTGGTTTCGTTCTGTGCTGTTTTCTTTTTCCGGGGAACTATTGTCGGGGGGCTCGACGAAGGGAAAGAGGTTGGGATAGCGTTAAAGGTTTGACGTGATCCTCATATTGGTTGGGGATCAGACCAGTACCTGTGATTCTATCTTGAGTTCTTTTTATCTTCCATTCGCTATCCCGGAGTGGTTTCCCATCCATGGAGTCGGAAGGTCCATGGCTAGACCCTCACCATCTCAGGAAAAAAGACAAAGGTTCTCACGTCAACAAGGAGGGCAAGGATAACATTGCGAAGTTTTTCGTCTCTAACCTACCAGACAAATGCAGTTCGAGAGACATTGAAGTTTTTTTTCAGCGAGTTCGGAGTTGTGTCGGGGGTGTACGTGGCAAGGAAAAGAGATAAGAATGGGTATAGGTTCGGTTTCATTTCATTCTCAGGGGTTAGTGATCGAGTGGAACTGGAAGGAAAAATGAAAGGGATTAAGATGGGTGTTTTTAAATTGATCATTAACGTGGCTAGGTTTGCGGCAGAAAATAAAACCCTTCCGGGTACTTCTGGGGGTTTAGGCAAGCAGGATAACTCGAGGAACTTTGCTCCTGGCCCCCAAAATATGGACACGGGGAATTCGAGGTTTAAAAATAGGGACTTCAGGTCGTATAGCGAAGTTCTGGGAAAGCAAGTGGGGGCAGGTGGGTCGAATAAAGGCTAGGGATACGAGGAGAAGGCGGGTAGCAAAAAAATGATTAGTGTCCCAGATAGAACGGCCGCTTTCTTCGAATGGTATGACATGGCGGTGGTTGGAAGAACGGTCGATCTGGAAACGTTGGTGGACCTTGATAAATTACTAAGAATTGCCAAGACTCCGTTCTCTAGTATTCATTATCTGGGCGGCCTTTCGATTCTTATTGTATTTAATAAACAGAAACTGGCCAATAACTTCTTGGAGTCTAAAGGGGTTTGGGGCCCATGGTTCACTAAACTGGATGTTTGGAGGGGTCAATGTCTGTCCATGGAAAGAATTGCTTGGCTTAAGTTCTTAGGGATTCCTCTACACTTGCTTGAACCAGACGTTTTAAGTCGGATTGGAGAGATGTTCGGGAAGGTCTTGCATGTCCCTAAGGGTATGATCGAGGATCACAATCTGTCGGTATGTAGGGTTGGAGTTTTAGCTGGGGATTCTCAAAGGATCAAGGATGCGGTGTCGCTAAAATGGAAAGATAAGCGCTATAGAATATGGGTTGAAGAGGAACAGGAGGATTGGTTACCGGATTGTTTGGATCATGAAGTCTCCGATGTTAACTCTGATTCTGGTCGTCCGTCTTCGGCTGGTGGTTCTTCGGAAGTTCATATGGAGGGTAACAATAATGGGGATTCTGGAGGCGCTCATAAGGTGGGCAACGAGGACGGTGGTTCGAGAGATGATCCGAAGGTGAATGGGCAGCGGGAAGAGGAAAAGACAGGGAGGTGGAATCGGTTGGAGGACGAATTATTTGGAGTCTCTTCGGGATTCGGAGATCCTCTCTCAAAAAATGTGGGGGTGGTGTTAATGCTGTGCCTTTCCATGCAGGTGGTGAGAATTCCCTGTCCAAGGATAATCAATGTGGTGATAGTCCGGTTACCGAGGCTATGGATGAGGGAATAATCATACCTGGGTTCAATGTGGGGAATTAGAAACAGTCTTTTGGTTCGGTAGTTGGGCTCCCAAAAGGATGTAAATCTTATAGGAAGCAGGCTTCTTGTAGATGGAGCATAATTTCCATTGTGATGTGCCCACTAATAGAAAAAGGAGGAGGCAGGAATCTCATGTGGGGAGTAAAGACAAAAACAGTGAGAATAAGGATAAAGGTAATAATGGTAATGGAGTTAAACAATTTTTGTGGACCTAAATGAGAGGTTGGCGGACACTCCGGATATCTCAGTGGGTAGTGGGAAGTCGGCTTCGGCAGGGGAGGCAGAAATCGAAAGTTGCACTTATGTTCCGGACACGGCTTTGGTTACAGGGGAGGATGCAAGGAACGGGAATTCGGAAGCTGAAAAAACTATTGAGATCGGTAACGAGATCGGTGCCGATTTAAGAAGTCACCAGAGGTTAATCGAAGAAATGATTGAGGATGAGGGCATTCAAAAGGTGAAGTCTTGAATTATATGTCGATAAATATTCGTGGAATGGGGGGTCCCTCGAAGGCAGGTTGGGTCAGTGGGTTAAGAAAAGAGTCAAAAATAAATTTCATTGCTTTACAAGAATCACAAATGGATGAGGTTAGTCATGATTTAGCTAAAAAATTCTGGGGGGATTCTAATTTTTTGGTGGAAACGGTGGGAGCCACGGGTAGATCAGGAGGCCTAGTGTGCTTATGGGATCCGGGGATGTATAAAATAGAGGTGGTTTTGAAGCAAAGGAATTTTTTGCATCTGTTTGGGTCAATAAAGGGCAGTAACCAGAGATTGAATATAATTAATATTTATGCGCCTCATAGGGTTAATGAGAAAAAGGAGTTGTGGTTATCTCTGTCGAATGTTATCAAAGATGGGGACGGACAGTGGATTCTCCTTGGGGATTTTAATTCTGTTAGATCTCCGGCGGAAAGAATGAATTCGTCTTTCAATAGACGTAGTGCCAATGACTTTAATTCCTTTATCAATGATTGTGAGCTGGTGGAGTACAGTATGAAAGGGCGAAAATATACCTATCTTGTGCCGAATTCGAATAAACTTAGTAAAATCGACAGGTTTTTGGTGTGCAAAATTTTTTTTAGCCTGTGGCTGGATGCATGTTTAAGAGCTTTACCGAGACTGTTTTCGGATCATAGCCCAATCGTCTTGGAAACCACGTGTTAAAATTTTGGAGCTAAACCTTTTAGATTCTTTAATTCGTGGCTTGAGTTGAATGAATTTGAGAATGTCATAGAGTTGGCGGTGGCTTCATATGTCAAAGTGGGGGATAGGCCGGATGTTGTTTTAACAAATAAACTGAAACATGTTAGGAACTCTATCAAAGCTTGGAGGGCGGAGAAAATTGCGATAGATAAAGAAGAAGACCTAAGGGACAC
Organism: Helianthus tuberosus; assembly: GCA_030545235.1. NCBI lineage: Eukaryota > Viridiplantae > Streptophyta > Magnoliopsida > Asterales > Asteraceae > Helianthus > Helianthus tuberosus. The sequence continues at coordinate 2,687,392 of CM060390.1, forward strand.
GGAAGAAATGGAGTCATTGGATAAAATATGTGAAGATAGAGAGTTAACGGAAGAAGAGGTGTGGGTAAAGGAGGAATGTTTGAAAAATATGTGTGAGAGAGACCGGTTGAAGGCCGTGGATGTGAAGCAAAGGGCGCGGTGCAAATGGGCTATTGAGGGGGACGAGAACACCGCTTTCTTCCACAGACTTATTAATAACAGAAAAAGTGTTAACGGAATTCCGGGATTGCTTGTTGACCGGTCTTGGGTAGACAAACCGAAGGTCATCAAAAAAGAGGTGGTCAATTTTTTTAAGAATCATTTTGCAGAAAAAGTTAGGAACAGGCCTAGGCTATGCTGCCCGGGGATTAGAAGGTTATCAGATGTTGATGCTTGTCTCTTATCGGAACTGTTTTCGGCCAAGGAGATCAAGGAAGCAGTTTTTGAATGTGGTTCGGATAAGGCCCCGGGCCCTGATGGCTTTAACTTTAAGTTTGTGAATCACTTTTGGAGATTCTTTGAGGAGGATTTTAAGGAGGTTATGGATAATTTCTTTGGAATCGGGTTGATCGATCATGGTAGTGCTACGTCTTTCATCACCCTTATTCCTAAAAGTAAAGACCCGATCGGTTTAAGGGACTATCGGCCTATAAATCTCATCGGGATTATTAGCAAAGTTATCTCTAAGATCTTGGCTAATCGTTTGAAAAAGGTGATCGGTAATTTAATTTCGGGGTCCCAATCGGCTTTTGTCAACGGCAGGTATATCCTGGACAGTCCTATGATTTTAAGCGAGACTTGGTCTTGGCTTAAGAAGTTCGGTAAAAAAGCTTTTATTTTCAAAATTGACTTCGAAAAGGCTTATGATAATGTCAATTGGGAGTTCATTCTAGATATGTTGTTTCAAATAGGCTTTCCTAGTAAGTGGTGCAATTGGGTTAAAGGGGTGTTAAAATCTGCCAGTTCTTCGGTTCTGGTTAATGGCTCTCCGACGTCTGCGTTTTCGTGTCAGAAAGGCCTTCGTCAAGGTGATCCTTTGTCCTCGTTCCTTTTTCTTATTGTCATAGAAGCTTTGTCGTGTTTAGTGGTTAAAGCTTGCGAGGTGGGGAGATTTAATAGGGTGAAACTCCCTAATGGGGGATCCGGTGGTGTCACACCTTTTCTATGCAGATGATGTATTGATTCTTGGGGAGTGGGACAAGGAAATTTTTTTAACAATTGCGAGAATTCTGCGGATGTTCCACGCGTGCTCGGGATTAAAGATCAATATCCATAAATCGAACCTTTTCGGAGTAGGGGTGGGCGATAATGAGGTGGATAATTGGGCAGAGTTGGTTGGTTGTAAGAAAGGGAGTTTTCCGTTTAAGTATCTCGGCATACCTCTTGGGGCTAACATGAATAGAATCTCTAATTGGGATCCAATAGTGGAGGTTGTTAGGAATCGCCTTTCTTCTTGGAAAGCTCACTTGCTATCTATCGGAGGCCGTGTTATTTTGATCAAAGCGGTTCTCAAAAGTCTTCCCGTATATTATCTCTCTATTTTCAAGGTGCCGGTTAAAGTAGTTCAAACATTGGAATCTCTTATGACCAATTTTTTGTGGGGTGGATCGGAGGATGTTAAAAAAATGCATTGGGTGGCGTGGGATAAAGTGACGCTCCCTAAAAATATTGGTGGCCTTGGTTTTTGCAATCTTAAAACGACGAATGAAGCTCTTCTTGCTAAATGGGTTTGGAGATTCAAAGTGGAGGAAGAAAGTCTATGGAGAAAAGTGGTCTTGGCGTGTCATGGGAAGTCGAGGAAATGGTCGTTTTTGCCTGCAAACCGGGCCATGACGGGAGTGTGGAAAAACATTGTTGGTTTGTTGTCTAAAGTCCTTTTAAGGGAAAAAAAGATTCATTATTTCTTTAAAGATATTGTGGGGAATGGGAGTAGTATTAGGTTCTAGATAGATCATTGGGTTGGGGATGGTCCGTTAATGGATTTATGACCTTCGTTGTTTGCCTTGGAAACTGATAAAAGCTGTTGGGTTAAAGATCGGATCTCTCTATCGGGTGGGTCAAACTCGGTGGAGTGGGATTGGTTAAGGCAGCCGGGTACTTTGGTGGAGGTTGCGGAGTTGCAAGGCTGTTCGGTTTTATTGGAAGGTCTGCACACGTCGGACTAGAGAGACAAGTGGTGATGGACTCCGAGCGCCTCAGGTATATATTCGACTCAATCACTCAAAGCCTTTTCTATAGATCCGGAGCTGCCACGTTGCTTTTTCTCGGTCAAAGGAAGTAGGTGGGTTCCGGCTAAGTGCAACATTCTCATATGGAGGGCGGTTGCTTCCGACTAAGCAAGCGTTATTAAGAAGAAACATATCGGTGGGTTCGGGTTTATGTGGTTTATGTAGTGACGCTACGGAATCAGTGGATCATCTTTTTACGGGGTGCCTCCCGGTCCATCGTCTTTGGAACAAGTTTAGTGCATGGGTCAGGTTGCATCCTTTCTTTGCGTTTTCATTTCGGGATATTTTGGTTATGCATAACAGTTTGAGCGGTAATAAAGATTCAAAAGAGATAGTCAAAGGATTGATCATAATCACGTGTTGGTGTATCTGGAAAGCGAGGAATTCAGTTATTTTCGACAACGGTAGCAGTAATGACGATGACATTTTTAGGGAGGTTAAAACGCTTAGTTTTTTTTTGGTTAAAAAATAGATCCTCCCATGGTAATTTGGATTGGGGAGAATGGTGTAAATTTCCTTTGTACTTGATGTAATTGGTTGGTTGCGAGGCGGTCCTGTGTGGTTTTTTTAGCCAGGCCGGCCGGTGTTTTTGTTTAATACAAGTTAACCTTTCAAAAAAAAAAGTTCATGTACGACAATTCTTATGGTGTGTAGTCCATGAGAATATAGACTTTTGATCAAGTAAATTGAATGATTGAGTGGTTCCTTAATATATAAATCACATAAAAGAAAATAAGTGAAACAAGTAAGCAATGGTAAAATAGAAAGACTCACAAACCCACTTTCTTTATGATTTTAAACGATTATAACTTTTTTATATTACAATATCTCTTTAAAAATTACATCGTATTAACGAATATTTCATTCTTTTTAATTTGACTGGGCTATTGCTATACTGTTCTTAATTTTTTTTATTTTACAAGCTATAACGTTACGTGATTTTGTAGCGTTGCGTGATTTTGTTTCAATATGTAATTACATAATATGTATTTTATCGATAAAACAAGTGTAATGTTACATGATTATGTATCAGTACGTAATTACGTGACAGTAGTTAACTCTGTATTATTACTAAGTGATTACGTAATTACGTACTAACTATAATTGTAATAAATAATCAAAACATATAATATATTGGCTAATATTTTAGGTCTAATCACGAATTAAGTATAAATGTAATACAAAACATTAACCAATCAACCTATAATAAACAACGTAATGTCGTCTATTACAAATGTAATCACGTAATAAAGCATAAACAATTAAGTTCTCACCATTGCATGTGTAATCACGTGATAAGCATAAGTGTAATAACATCAAGTATAATAATTCATATTGAATGTGTAATCACGTAATGATTTACATTGAACGTGAAATCACGTATTTTGCAAGTCCACTCCCCTTAAAAAGGGTTTCGTCCTCGAAACTAGTATACGTACCAAATAGTGTAGGGTAGAGGCGTCTCATCTCTTCTTCGGACTCCCACGTAGTGTCCAGTCCCTTACGATGTTCCCATTTGACCTTCACTTGGTCAATTTCTTTGTTCCGCAAGCTTTTGATCTTACGGTCCATAATTGCAATTGGTTTCACCGCGTAATTAAGTTTGTTATTGTATGAAAATTCGACAAAAGGTAGATAAACATCCCAACTACCTCCAAAGTCGATGGTACACGCCTGTAGCATATCCTCTAACGTCTGAATCGTTCTTTCGCTTTGTCCATCCGTTTGAGGATGGTATGCGGTACTAATGAACAACTTCGTACCCATTTGTTCTTGGAAATCACGCCAAAAGTTTAAAGTAAACCGAGTATCCCTGTCGGACACGATGGATACCGGCACTCCGTGGCGTGCCACAATTTCGTTCGTATATAACTCCGACATCTTTTCAGATGTATAAGTCTCACGTATCGAAATAAAGTGAGCACTTTTCGTCAGTCGATCTACAACTACCCAAATGGCTTCGAATCCACGGGTTGTTCTCGGTAGTTTAGTTAGTAGATCCATTGTAATATGTTCCCATTTCCACACCGGAATGTCTAACGGTTGAAGTTTACCCTAAGGCTTCTGGTGCTCTGCTTTTACTTGCAAACAAGTTAAGCATTCTCCACATACTTGGTTACATCTCTTTTCATTCCGGGCCACCAATAGTTTTGTTTCAAATCATTATACATCTTGGTTGCCCCCGGATGAATAGAATAACGTGATTTATGAGCTTCGTCAAGTAGAAGCTTTTTAACTCCACACGTGTTTGGAACCCACGTCATTCTGAAGCGGGTTTTCAACCCGTTGTTACCATCTACCAAACCTTTTAATTGACCGACTATTCGTTCTTTCTTCCAGTTCTCCTCTTTCACTGCTTCGAGTTATACCTCTAGGATTCGTTCAAGTAAGCCCGAGGTCACTATCAATTGCATCGAGCGCACCCGAATGGGAGAATAATCTTCCTTTCGACACAACGCATCTGCCACTACATTGGCTTTTCCAGGATGGTAATGTATTTCACAGTCATAATCTTTCACTGTCTCCAACCATCGCCTCTGTCTCATGTTTAATTCTTTCTGATTAAAGAAATACTTCAGGCTCTTGTGGTCGGTAAATATTGTGCACTTCACTCCGTACAAGTAGTGCCTCCAAATTTTTAAGGCGAATACCACTGCTGCCAATTCAAGATCGTGCGTAGGGTATTTCTTTTCGTGAACCTTTAATTTCCTCGAGGCGTAGGCTATAACCTTGCCTCGTTGCATCAAGACACACCCGAGTCCCAAATGCGACGCATCGGAATAAACTACCATATCATCTGTGTTGTCTGATAAAGTTAATACCGGAGCATGGGTTAACTTTTCCTTGAGTTTTTGAAAAGCTCTTTCTTGTTCAACACTCCAAATAAATTTTTCATCCTTGCGAGTTAACTTGGTTAATGGTGAAGCAATTTTAGAGAAATCTTGAATGAATCTCCGATAATATCCCGTAAGCCCTAGAAAGCTTCTGATTTCCGTTCGGAGGATTCCAATTTGACACGGCTTCTATTTTGAATAGATCAACTAGTATTCCGTCAGCACTAATGATGTGCCCTAGGAATTGCACCTCTCGTAACCAGAAAGCGCACTTCAAGAACTTCGCATAAAGCTTTTCTCGTCTAAGTGTCTCTAACACTTCTCGTAAATGATGAGTGTGATCTGCTTCGTTTCTTGAATACACCAAAATATCGTCGATGAACACTATCACCGATTTATCCAACATGGGTTTGCAAACCCGGTTCATGAGGTCCATGAATGTCGCGGGTGCATTTGTTAACCTAAATGACATCACGAGAAACTCGTAATGCCCGTACCGTGTAGGGAAAGTCGTCTTCGGTACATCTTCTTCTTTTACTTTCAACTAATGATACCCCGACCTTTGGTCGATTTTTGAGAACCAACTTGAAGCCTTGTAGTTGGTCAAATAGATCATCAATCCTCGGGAGCGGGTACCGATTCTTCACCGTAAATTTATTCAACTCCCGGTAATCGATACACATACGCACACTCCCGTCTTTCTTTTTCACGAACAATATTGGTGCACCCCACGGGGACACACTCGGCCGTATGAACCCCTTATCCAGTAAGTCTTGTATCATTGTCATTAACTCTTGTAGCTCCGATGGTGCGAGTCGATACGACGCCTTAGCTACCGGTTTAGCACCCGGAACCAGTTCGATTCAGAATTCTACTTTCCGTTCAGGCGGTATTCCCGGTAGATCCTCCGGAAATACAATGGGGTATGAAACTGTTCCATAAGGGCCCTCCAACCAAAGACGTTAACATTTTTAGGCAGCCAATGATTCCAAAAAAAAACCCGGTCTTCCTCGACTTGGATAAGATCCGCTAGAGATGCTCTCATATATAATGGGGTATGAAAACTGATATAAGGATTCTGTTTTTATTTTTTGTTTTTGAAAATTAAACTGATACGAGGCTTAGATGGTGGTTTTTACATCATGGTTGGTTTTTAATTTAAAATTTTAATTAATTTTGTTGTTTTTTTATTTTTTTGAACGGCAAATTTGGATTATTGATGGACCACTGGAGTATCATTATGCCACCAGCGGAATAACTCGATCATATCCATATCCATTAGGCAATAATGCCTATACACCAATTCAGGAGGAAACCCAACAAATTTGAAAAAAATCCCCTTGTGAGAATCAAACTCATAACCCAATTGTCATAAGACTTCTCCCACCCACACGATACCACTATACTTATAATATCATGGGCAAATTTTTTTTAATATAGCCGTGTGAAAGGTATGGGATCCCACACGTAACTGTTTTAAAGGGTCCGTGAGCTTAAACCCTTCACCTCGGATACAATATCCTTCAACGCCATCATCGGTTTGGAAGTGGGGTCCAACACTCACACGGTACCATGTGTACACTGCTAGAGATGCTCTCTTATAAGGCTAGACAGTATGGGGGACCGTCCACCTCCGTCTTGGACCGGCGCCGAAGGCAACACCATGCCGCCCCCCTTCGTCCTCGTTCTCACCGTCGAGCAAAGGACGTTTGAGACGGTCCATATGAAGAAAAAAAATGGTGGGTCCCAAGGCTTTTGACCGTTTAAAAAAAATAATTTTAAATTCCAAATCTCAATTCAAACGGCTAATTTTAAAAAAATTACCAAATTCCAACATTTTATTATAAATATTCACCACTTTTACATCATTTTTCACACATTTTCACCCACTACAATCTGATATCCCTCTCACATTTTATAAACACTCTTCCCTTTTTATATAAACTCAACATTTTTATACCATATTTTACCCACTACCACCCCATCTCTCTCTCAAAATTTACCATGGCTTCACCTTCTTCCATTTCTTCATCTTCTGCGTCTACGTGGTATTCATCATCTTCGGAAGAGAATGACGCGTTTATGGGAAACATGATTACGTACGCGGCTCAGGTCTTCATGGCAGGTGATGAAGCGTCGTCCCAACGGCTAACTAGACGAGCAAAATTAAACCGAAACAAAGAAGGTACTTTACTTTTTTTTCCGTATGTTTACTTAGATTTGAAAATGTATTTTATAATTAAATTCACATATTTTCCGTTTTAGATATATAGCCGCCCACGATAAACTAGTGGCCGATTATTTTGCCGACGAACCCGTGTACACAGACGAGATGTTTCGACGTCGGTTCCACATGAGTCGTCGACTTTTTTTACGTATCGCAGGCGACATGGCCCAGTCTGATCCGTTTTTTACACTGCGATACGATGCTAGGGGCAAAGGGGTTTCACTAATTTACAAAAATGTACGTCGGCCATTCGCCATCTGGCATATGGTTACGCACCCGATGCATTAGACGAGTATTTAAGGATGTCCGAAAGAACCGCATGTCTATGTTTGCACAGGTTTTGTTAATGGGTTGTCAAATTATATAGCAAGAGATACCAGCGGAGACCAAACACAAACGACGTTCAAAATCATATCAAGCACACGAACAAAGACATGGTTTCCCATGAATGCTCGGGAGCATTGATTGCATGCACTGGCCGTGGCAGAACTGCCCTCTTGCCTGGCAAGGTTAGTATACTAGGGGACATCATGGACATCCCACTATTATTCTAGAGGCTGTTGCGTCACAGGATCTCTGGATCTGACATGCTTTTTTTGGTCTACCTGGTTCGCTCAATGACCATAACATCATATACCAGTCACAGATATTTGACGATGTAGTGGCGGGAACAGGTCCAGACACAAGTTTTACGGTTTCGGGGGTGGAATACAGGCGAGGTTACTACCTAGCAGATGGAATATACCCAACTTACTCGACAATTGTTAAAACTATTCCGCACCCGACAGACGAAAAAAGAAAAAAAATTGCGAAGTATCAAGAGGGTGCGAGAAAAGATATTGAATGGGCTTTTGGTGTTCTACAAAAAAATGGCATATCATTGAACATCCAGCACGTTCGGCTACACCAAAGAGGTTACGACACATTATGTACGCTTGTATCATCCTTCATAACATGGTCATTGAAGACGAAGGTAGAGCGATATGAGAGTACGACGAAAACGTGTCTACCGAAAATTCTGTTCCAGTTAGTTTGGAACAACAAGATTTGAACATGTTCTCTTTACGTAACGAGTACACACATCATAACCTACAAGGGGACTTGGTGGAGTACGTTTGGAACAACGCTCAAAAAGAACCAGACGACCACATGCAGGACGAAGACTAGTAGCTTTTTTTAATATTTTTTTAATCCTTAGGATTTTTTAAGTTTATGTTTTTTTTAAGTTTATGTTTTTTTTAAGTTTATGTATTTTTAATTTATTAGTGTTATAATATAACAAGAATTAACACAAGATTAGTGCTAAAACTTTAAGAACTTTAGAAATGTTATAAGAGAAAGAAAAAGAGAATTGTATAACTTATGAAAGTGTATACATGAGGTGTATTTTTTCTTCTATCTTGAGCTAGTATTTATACTACAAACAGATTAGCTATTTGATAGACAAGGTTAACTATTTGGTAGACAAGATTAACTATTTAGTAGATAAGGCTATCCATAAGTTTGACAAAGAGTTCATCCACTTGTTTGGTAAATCTAGAGGTAGATCTGATCTTCATGGTAAATCATTTTGTAATATTATAACACTCCCCCTTGGATGACACTTTGCAAACTTCGGGGTCTTTATGTACTGCCTCATTAAAAACCTTGCTAAAGAAAAACCCAGTGGAAAAAAACCTTAGCTAAGGGAAAAAGAGTGCAGTCTATAGCTCCCCCTCAAGTTTGCAATTTGTAAGGAATCACATTCTCCGTACATGACGCATGCCAATGTCATGAACATGTTTCCTGAAAGTTGTTGTAGGTAGTGCTTTTGTGAAAAGATCGGCTGAATTGTTACTGGATTGGACATATCTCATCTCGACCTGGTTGTCTTTAATAAGGTCCCGAGTATATGCAAAGAATCTTGGTGGTATATGTTTTGTTCTGTCACTTTTGATATACCCTTCTTTCATCTGAGAGACACAGGCGGCATTATCTTCATGGATAGGAGTTGGACTTCGATCTTTCTCTAACCCACAAGAAGTCACAATGTGTTGTGACATATATCTTAACCATACACATTCTCTTGAAGCTTCATGTAGTGCAATGACTTCATGTAACACCTCGTAAAATCACGACCAATATAATAAAGACACGTGTCATGGACTTTAAACGTGTAAGGAATTGTTTCCGAGGGACTAAAGTTGTCAAACAATGTAAATATTTTAGTAAAAGGATCCGAAGTGTCAACATGTTAAAGTTACCTCTGAGTGACCTTTAACGAACCCAAAAACATTGTAAATAATTTAATATTTAGTTCTCAAGAATATTGGGTATTAATTTTGTGGAGTTTTGATGAAAACAAGACTTTTCGGGTGATCGTACGACTAACTGGGAGCTTAACGGAGTTAGTTTATGACCCAAGGTCCTTAAAAGTTAACTATGGGGGTCCAAAGTGCAATAAATGAAAGTAAAATAAAGTTTAAATGGAACAGGGACTGAAATTGCAAGATTTGAAAACTTAAAACCGATTCTCCCCATTGACGCGGGCCGCGTAAGCCAAGGCATATGCTTACGCGGGCCGCGAGGGACTACCAGATACAGGCAGATAAGGACAGCTGCAAGTTCAGATTGTTCCACCGCCTTAGAAAGCTTGTTTTCGATTCCAGGGACTGAGCCAACATATTTTCATGCATAGGGGACACCTGGAATCATCAGGGATCATTTGTAGCGGCATGTGGATCAATCTTGGAGCTCTAGAAATCCTATATAAGGGCTCTTGTATTCACTTGTTCATTTGCACAATTCAAATTTCTTCATATTGCTTTCTCTGGATCTTCATGGAGTTCAAGAAAGTTTTCTTAAGTTCCAAATTTGTGCTAAGGACCATTGTAAGAGTTCTTAGCTCCTTAAGTTCAAATTTTATTAGTTTAATGACCAAAAGTCAAAGCCATTGTAATTAAGCTTTGACTTAGTGACTAATCACTAATGATCTAGCCATTATTCGAATTGAAAGTGGCTATGAGTTGGTAATTATGTAGGTAATAAACCCTTAAAAGGGCACCTACTGATTATCACTCTAACTTGGTCAAATGTCGGGTCAAACTTATTATTAAAAGTCAACAGAATCCATTTTTTGCAAATAAATCCATAATTGATAATGTAGAAGTTATGGAACATGTTTAAACACTAAAATAACTTGGTAAATAATATAAGAACCTGTCTATACATGTTCAACCCGACAATTCTGAGTTTAGGCTCGGTTCGCAACCGAAAGTCGCAAAAGTAAACTTTTGCTTTGACTTTTAGTTCTGACCCGATTTAGCTTGTTTTAGATATGCCTTAAGGTTCCTTTAGGACCATATTATATGTTAGTAAAACCCTCTGAGGTTATACTACATGGTTCCTTATTAATCCGATTCATTTGCATGTTTCCGTTAAATGCTTAAATGTTGACCATAATGCCCTTTTGATATTAAAACGAGATTTTTGAAAATGTGAGAGGAAAAAAAACCCTTATTACTGATATTTAAGTATGTCCTAAAAGTTTGACATCAGTTTATGGTCTAAAATGAGAGTTATGCTCAATATCGTAAATGAAGGCCTTTTTATTAATTAAACGACATATTTGATATAAACCCTATTTAAACTCAAATTTTGATATCAAACATTTTACCTACTGATGTAATATAATATTTTGGGATTTTTGGAAATTTTTATTAAATTTTAAACTGATCATAACATAGAGTTCTCGCATAGGCTCGGTAATTGACGATAATGCCCTTTTTGCTAAAAAAATGAGTTTTACACATCCTTTACATATCAAACCTTTTTCTACTGATTTTATATAATAAATAAGTTATTTTAAACTATAAAGGCTGGTCAAAATCTCAGATTTCCTTATTTAAACCGAATATCGTCAAATATCGACTTTTATGCGATTTAGGCGCATAGTATGGTTTAAAACCATATTAGCCACCTAAAGCTTGATACCTACTGATGTTATGAATAAATTTTTATACTTTAACAGTAAATAAAAGTTTTGAACTCAGATTTCCAAAATTAACCCTTAAAGCATATGTGAAATGACCAAAATGCCCCTATGGTGCATAGTTTGGTCATAAATGATATATTTCACATATGTGAGATATCTTACTGATATAACCTACAAAAATAAATAATTTTAGTGATCATTTTAGACCAGAACCTCAGATTGTCATTTAACCTCTTTTATAAACTTTAAAAAGACCAAAATACCCCTACGAGGCTTAAATTAATTTGAAATTCGTTTTGGGCATAATGGAAGGTATCCTACTGATATCATAACACATTTTAAGCATATTAACTTAGGGAACCTGTTCATGACTCATTTGGTTACCTGTTATGCATTTTTCGCGTTCGGTGCGGTTTATGTGACTAGTTTGCATAAATTGACCGAAACTGGTCAAACCTTGTCATTTTTACCTCAAAATCCAGAATGTATTTAGTTTACCCATATTATACAAGTCTTCATACTTATCAGGTCTAAATCACATTCTAATCCGGTATTCGCTTAATCTTGTGTTTTGAACCGTAAGCCTTTCTTTAAAACTAACCGGTCTAAGTTTTAACTTAAATAAGACCCGTTAGGAATCTAATAGGTTATTAAAACCTTCGTTCCAGATTTAGGAGCCCAGTAAAAGATATTTGCACTTGCTGATTGTTATACGACTGAGATAAATTTGTATTTTTGCTCAGGTAAATACTTTTAACTTATTTTCCCTTATACGGGCTTGGTGTACGGTATTTAATAATACCGCTTGGTCGGGTATTGAATCTTTAATCATATGAAGGTTAAATCATTGAGATAACCCGTTTAATCTGTTTTGTTTGTTTTAAGCCTTTGGGGGGTTAATGACCATGTCCTGGATATCCTCGGATCATTCAATGAATTGGCCACGACTTAACCACAGGGTGTAGGCATACACCTGCCGGTGCGTATGTAAAATGATATACCTGCTTGTTCGAGAATAACTCGTCGTGGGTTATATTATGTGGCGTGTCTATTAATCTTTAACCCGGGCTACTGAACGTATAACAAACATATAATTCTTTTACAATATTATTTTTAAATAATTATCCCAAGTTATAAAAGAATATTTGTGCCTTGTGCATTTAAATCAATTTTATAAACACTTCTAAAAAGAGTCAGTTAATTGTATTTACTAGTGTAAACTGACGTATTTTCAAAAGGTTAAGTGGAGGTGCTATTCGTAATCGGCTGGCTACTCCTAGTATCAAATAAAGGGTCTTGCAAGCTCATGATGCTTAATTTTGTTGAACAATATTTTCTTATATTTTAGATCCGCCTGTGGATCCACTTTACAACCGCTTGTATTATTTTATGTTACTTTAAATCGGTTTGTAATAATTTTACCTTCAGACTTTCGCTGTGCATTAAACTGTGATTAATTGACCATGATGATATTAACTACGTCACGATACTCCCCACCGGTGTCACGGCCCCAGCCCCGGTTTTACCCGGTCAGGAGCCGCGGGACAGGAACCCGTGGTATTTATTAAATGATGCGACAACGGAAGTTTTAACAGGATCTTTTAAAACTTGAAATGCCCGATTATTTTATTCCATAACTCGGGATAAACCCCGTGATTTACAATAAAGGAATTTCACGAGGAAATTCCCTGATTTACAAAACATGTTTATTCATTTTATTGAGCCACCTCTTCAAGCTTGTTAGTACTCCGTAGCACGTTTTCCTTGATTTACAGCAGGTCGCCTGAAACATGTTTTAAAAATATTTTATCAGCGGGGAAATACTGGTGAGTCATTCAATTATGTAAAACGACACATTAGTTATTAATTACAGCATAAGAGCGATTACAATGGCTTCTATCTTATTTTTATCTGGCGCCGTGTCACCTGGTGACGATGGTCATACCACTATTGGGTCCTTCCCCAAGTAGTGATGATTATCACTGTTAGGATTTATTAGCCTAAATGTGAGAAATTAGTAATGTGCACAATACCCCAATTAGCCAGTGATGCAAGATAACCATGACTTAATCCCTGTAATTATAACTTTTGAAAATGCTTGGAGTATTGTAAAACATAATTGATAAAAAGAGAATGACTCACATTGCAGATTTAAACGGGCAGAGTTTAGTCTACTGATTAGCCTTGCAACCTAATTTAAATAACAATGCACACGGACTAGGTCAGTAACTAATACATCATTTACGATAACTCACGAGATTAAAACCCTGACAACGAATGACAAAGTGCTATACTTGAACATCCGTCGAATTCACTACTAATGACAAAGTATGGCCCTAATGTGGGCAGCACTTAAACATCCATCGGATAGTTTCAATCGATCGGACATTGAATCGTAGCAGCGATCAAGTTAATACCATGTATCGTAGCAGCACCTCCTTACTATAAATTGTAATTTCAACTTTTTCCCTAAGCATGTCCTCCAGGGTTTGGATTGTCCTTTCACTTTGTCCGTCTGTCTGAGGATGGTATCCAGTGCTTAAATTTAGTCGGGTTCCCATTGCTTCTTGGAAACTTGTCCAAAAGTGGGAAGTGAAACGACTATCCCTATCTGATACAATGGAGAGTGGAACTCCATGTAAGGATACTACCTCATCTACATAAAATTTTGCCAACCTTTCCATGCTAAAGTTTTCTTTCATAGGTAGGAAATGAGCTGATTTGGTTAATCGATCCACAACTACCCAAATCGCGTCATTACCTTTTCTGGTTTTGGGCAACTTAGTAACAAAGTCCATTGTTATGAGTTCCCATTTCCATACAGGCATTTCTAATTGTTGTAGTAGACCGAAGGGTTTCTGGTGTTCTGTTTTAACTTGTGAACAAGTAAGACATTTAGAAACATATCTAGCTATGTCCTTTTTCATTCCTATCCATTAGAAATTATTCCTTAAATCTTGGTACATCTTATTGTTACCAGGATGCATGGTATACCTAGATTTATGGGCTTCCTCTAAAATCTTATTTCTTAATTCTCCCTATTTAGGTACCCAAATTCTTTTCTTATGGAATCTCCAAATTCCATCACTTCCTTGTTCTAATTCTTTTATTCTTCCTTTCATTCCTTCAGCATTATCCTTAATTGCTGTTTCTTGAATGCTTTTCAGTTGTTCCATTAAGTCTAATTGTAAACTTAATCTAAGAGCACGAACTCGTCGTTGTTTCTCATGATACTTATGACTTAAAGCATCAGCAACTACGTTTGCTTTTCCTTCGTGATATTGAATATCACAGTCGTAGTCACTTAGGATTTCCATCCATCTCCTTTGCCTCATGTTCAATTCTTTTTGCCCAAATATGTATCTTAAACTCTTAGGGTCTGTATAGACAGTAAATTTACTTCCATACAAAAAATGTCTCCAAATCTTAAGGGCAAAAATTATGGCTCCTAATTCTAAATCATGAGTTGTATAGTTTTCCTCGTGCTTTTTCAATTGCCTTGATGCATATGCAATTACCTTTTTGCGTTGCATTAGCACACATCCTAATCCTAGTTTTGAAGCATCACAGTATACTTCAAAATCTTCCGTTCCTTCTGGTAAAGCTAGAATTGGAGCGTTTGTTAACTTTTGTTTTAAAATACTAAAAGCCTCTTCTTTCCTGGGTCCCCATTCAAACTTAACTGCCTTACAGGTTAGCTTAGTTAAGGGTACAACTATTTTGGAAAAATCCTTAATGAATCGTCTATAGTATCCGGCTAATCCTATAAAACTTCTAACTTCCATGGCTGATTGCGGAACCTTCCATTTGGTGATTGCTTCTATCTTAGCAGGATCTATGTGAATTCCTTCGTGATTCACCACGTGTCCTAAAAATTGCACTTCTTGCAGCCAAAATTCACACTTCGAGAGTTTGGCGTAAAGCTTTTCTTTTCTTAACAAAGTTAAGAGTGCATGCAGGTGCTGACAGTGTTCATCCTGGCTTTTGGAATAAATAAGTATATCGTCGATGAAGACAATTACAAATTTATCCAAATACGGTTTACAGATTCTATTCATCATGTCCATAAATGCTGCAGGAGCATTTGTTAACCCAAAGGGCATGATTGTAAACTCGTAATGACCATACCTGGTTCTGAAAGCAGTTTTAGGTATGTCTTCTTCTTGTACCTTCAATTGATGATGTCCGGAGCGTAAATCTATTTTAGAAAAGTATCTAGCTCCTTGCAATTGATCAAAAAGATCATCAATTCTAGGTAATGGGTATTGATTCTTAATTGTAACTTTATTCAATTCCCTGTAGTCGATACACATTCGCATCGACCCATCTTTCTTTTTCACAAACAACACTGGTGCTCCCCAAGGGGATGAACTAGGTTGTATGAATCCTTTACTTAATAATTCATCTAATTGCTTTTTCAATTCTAGCATTTCAGTGGGTGCTAACCGATAAGGTGCCTTAGCTATCGGTGTAATTCCAGGAATTAGATGGATTCTAAATTCGACTTCCCTATCAGGTGGTAATCCAGGTAGTTCTTCTGGGAATACATCCAGGTATTTTGATACTACTGGAATATTTTTAAGTTCCTTATCCTTAGTGTTAATGATTACCGAAATCATATACACTATTTCTTGTTTTCTTGAATAACTAGCCAACTTCATTACTGAAATGAATTTCAATGGCTTTCGTGGCTTATTTCCTGTAATTACCACTAATTCTCCTGTGGGTGCATGAATTTCTATGGAATTTTTATCACAGAGAATTCGAGCATGGTTGGCTACTAACCAATCCATTCCTAATACCACATCGAATTCTGCTAAATTCATAGGTAACAGGTTCGCAGAAAATTTATGGCCTAAGAGTTCTATCTTTCCTTCTCGCAAAACCTTATCTATGTTAACAGAATTCCCATCTGCCGTTTCGACTGTAAAAATCTGCCTAAGGTTGGTTAAAGGTAGGTTAAGAGCTTGGCAGAATGAAGTATTTATAAAACTTTGGTTTGCACCAGAGTCAAATAATACTTTTGCATAAACGTTGTGAACTAGGAACGTACCAGCTATCACATCAGGAATTAGTTCTGCTTCCTGAGTAGTTAACTGGAAGGCTCTTGCATTTTTCTTGGTAGCTCCTTCTGCAGGTTTGGCTTTGTTGTTAGCTGGTTTGGCCAATTTCGGGTAGTCTGGCCTAAATGTCCAGCTTCTCCGCAGTTGTAGCAGATTGTTGCTTTCTTCTTCCTGCAATTTTCTTCTTGGTGCCCCGGAATTTTACAGAAATTGCAATACCCTTTGCATCTTCCAAAATGCTTTCTTTTACAGGCATTGCAAAATGGAATAGTGGAAGATTACCCAGTTCCCTTTCTCTTGAAATTGCTACGGTTACCCATACGGAATCCTTGGGTAATCTTTTGGGCCACTTCCTTTTTCCGGGTTTCTTCTCTTGTGCGTACCAGTCCGTCAGTTAGGGTGTTAGCTAATTCCACAACATCGTCAATAGTGCGGGGTCTCGTAGCTTTGACGATATCTCGAATTTCGCCAATCAATCCCCAAATATAGCGGGAAATAAGTACCGGTTCTGGCGAAGCCAGGGTTGGTACCACTCTCGCATACTCGAAGAATGTCGAAGTATACCCTCGACAGTCTACATCCACCATCCGGTGGTTCAGGAACTTATTTGTCATTTGTTCCTTTTCATATTCGGGACATAAATTTCTTTCCACTAGCTGTTTAAATTCTTCCCAACTTATGGCATAGGCCATATTTCTTCCTTTGGCTTGAAGTACCGTATTCCACCATTCTAACGCCCCTTCTTTAAAAAGATGCGACGCATACATGACTTTGTCTTCCTCGACACATTTACTTATCATAATTACTGCTTCGGTTTTCTCCAACCAACGCAGCGCCGCAGTCGCCCCTTCATTGCCTGCAAATTCAGCTGGTTTACAGGCAAGAAATTCCTTGTAAGGGCAACCAGGTGTTGCAGCTTTCATTCTTTTGAGAATTGGGGCTTGCAGTACATCATCGTTATTATTAATGTTACCACCTCCATTTATGCTACTACTGAAGTTATCTTCATGAGTACGTTTGCTAGGAATAATTTGGTGAGGTTCAACTGGATTTCGAGCAGCAGCAAGGATTGTTGGAATAGCATTGGCTATTCCCTGAGCAACGATATTTTCGATATCTTGCCTATTCAGAAATTGATCCTCGTTATTTTGCTCAGATTGATTAACTTCATTAACGGGTTCATTACCAGCGTTTGCCAACTGGTAATTCATTTATATAAGTGATTAGCATAAAATAATTAATAACCAAATATAACAAAACAATTGCACATAATCATGTCAACATGTATAGTCAAAATTGTCGATTTTTTCGACATTCGATATTTTATATATTATTATAGGCTTCCGTACACACTGATTATCTTACAAAAGTTTTATTTTTAAGTTATTACACATAATTATATTTTTATGGTTATTTTGTTATTATTAAACAAACACACCACACCACCACACATGTTCTCTGTTAGCTGGCACTTTAGAAACGACGCTCCCTCTCGTCGTACTTCCAAGATATCCTCTCTCCTACTTCCCGGATTTGGTTTCCTGCATCAATCAGCTCCTCGCCATAATGACGGAGTTCAGCCAAATTTTCAGAGCTCATAGGTGGGTGTAGTGGAGGTTCAGGGTCAAATTGAGGGAAAAAGGTATTAGGGTTGTTTAGGAGATTTTGAAACTGCCAGTCGGTGGTCCACCATTCTTCTAGTTCTGCTGGTAGAGGTTGGGTGTGGATAATAGGATCTGGGATTTCAGGCTCTAAGTCAACTGGAAGTTGTGCTTCCACTAGGTAACTAAAGTGGTTTTCGTCGGCAGGTCCGATGAGGTCACTAAGAGCTAGTTTATGATCCAGCTCTTCCCAGGGTGGCATTTCTTGGTCTTGCCTAGAACATTCCCCAATCTCTATTCCTTTGCCTTTATCTTTGGGATCTTCCATCTTGGTGACTTTCCTTGTTGCTGGTTTCTTCCTGCGCACTCGCCTCCAGCCCACAATTCTTCTTCTCTTCTTTGGCTTGGGTTTTTCCGGAGGCTGGGCTTGAAATTCCATGGGTTCTTCAACGTCGGCACAACAACCGGTAAAATCTCTAGAAACTTCCACATTAACAGAATAGAGATTGAGATTCTCAAGAGCTTTAGACAATTCATTCATGCTGTTTAGCAGTTATGAAGAAACATACAAAATTTTAGGTTAAAATTTTGAAAATTGAATTTTCACATAATCACAGAATGGAAATCAGAAAATTTAATATTAATTACAAATATCTAATAAACCATTTTATTGAAACAAAATATTTATTTTTTAGTACAACTAAAATTCAAAATATACTAGTGGTTATTTATTATATTAAAGTTTCTGGTTTGTAGGTGACATAGGTGTTGATACTAGTTTGGTGATTAAACTATAAGTTAGCATTTACTGCTATAGTGGCTAACATATAGAGATTTGCCCATTGTTCGTCTAATTCATCTTCCCATGGTGGGTTATTGTCTATTTCCTGGGTTTCCTCATTAATCATCCCTCCTTTTGGTTGAGACTTCTTTATTTTCTCTTGACTTTTCTAATAATCCAGCTTCTTTTATTAGGGGTAAGTGGTTTCTCAAACTGTGCCTTACGGACAAATATTCCTTCCTCAGTATCTGCTGAGTGTCTTGAGGAATTTGATTGGGATGAAGTTCCCTTATCTTTCGGTGAACTATCTAATTTATTATAGATGTCCGAAATTCTTTGCTTACCCATACTGTAATTAACAGATAGTCAAGATAGAAACACATAATCATAAAATGACAATCAGAAAAAAAATTAAGTATTAAATACTTAATTGGCTTAAATCAGTGGCTCTGATACCACCTTTTCCTGTCACGGCCCCAACCCCGGTTTTACCCGGTCAGGAGCCGCGGGACAGGAACCCGTGGTATTTATTAAATGATGCGACAACGGAAGTTTTAACAGGATCTTTTAAAACTTGAAATGCCCGATTATTTTCTTCCATAACTCGGGATAAACCCCGTGATTTACAATAGAGGAATTTCACGAGGAAATTCCCTGATTTACAAAACATGTTTATTCATTTTATTGAGCCACCTCTTCAAGCTTGTTAGTGCTCCGTAGCACGTTTTCCTTGATTTACAGCAGGTCGCCTGAAACATGTTTTAAAAATATTTTATCGGCGGGGAAATACTGGTGAGTCATTCAATTATGTAAAACGACACATTAGTTATTAATTACAGCATAAGAGCGATTACAATGGCTTCTATCTTATTTTTATCTGGCGCTGTGTCACCTGGTGACGATGGTCATACCACTATTGGGTCCTTCCCCAAGTAGTGATGATTATCACTGTTAGGATTTATTAGCCTAACTGTGAGAAATTAGTAATGTGCACAATAGCCCAATTAGCCAGTGATTCAAGATAACCATGACTTAGTCCCTGTAATTATAACTTTTGAAAATGCTTGGAGTATTGTAAAACATAATTGATAAAAAGAGAATGACTCACATTGCAGATTTAAACGGGTAGAGTTTAGCCTACTGATTAGCCTTGTAACCTAATTTAAATAACAATGCACACGAACTAGGTTAGTAACTAATACAGCATTTACGATAACTCACGAGATTAAAACCCTCACAACGAATGACAAAGTGCTATACTTAAACATCCGTCGAATTCACGACTAATGACAAAGTATGGCCCTAATGTGGGCAGCACTTAAACATCCATCGGATAGTTTCAATCGATCGGACATTGAATCATAGCAGCGATCGAGTTAATACCCTGTATCGTAGCAGCGCCTCACTACTATAAATTGTAATTTCGACTTTTGAGCAGTATAACTTCGTTTTTTGATAATTGTTTTCGACACAACTGAACTGCTCCTGATCCAAGCTATTTATAGGTGAAATTTGGGTCTGTCGCGGCCCGCGTGAACCTCCAGCTGATCCTTATGCGGCCCGCGTGACCACCTAGTCTACGTGTAGGTTTGCTGGGTCACGAGTAGGGTTGCCAGGTGGATGTCATGTGGACTGTAACGCTTATCTGGTCAAACTTCACTTTGACGCGGCCCGCGTAAGGCAAAGCTAACCTTTACGCGGCCCGCCTGAAGACCAGAAATTTGGTTTTCTTGATTTTTGATATGGATTAGGGTTTCAGGGGTCCGGGTTCGCACTTACGGGTAAATTTGGGACATTTTTTAGAGTCCTTACAACCGGGCCCACCGGTAATCTGTGGAAATATCGGGGTGTGACAGGTTGGTATCAGAGCCAACATTGAGTGAGTTAAACACTAGCCTTTTGTGTTTAATCTCAATGACACAGTTGGCACATTCCTTGACATCCGAGTCTAGGCTAACAACATAGGACTAATCTTAATCTTATTGTTTTATTTTGCTTGTTTCTTTTGTTTGTTTTGGCAGAAACGAAGGATGCCGCCACGATTTCGAGGAAGAGGTGGATGAGGCAAGGCCCCGATGCTAGGAAGAAATGACCATGAGGCCGGGCCGTCACACCGGCGAACTCCTTCTGCAACAATGAGCTCAAGTCCTCAAGAAGACTGGAGGACGTACTTGGAGCCCGTGAGGCGTTCTGTCTCGCTCAGCTCTTCACCTTCTTACCAAGATTCCTTCGGACTCCACCAGAACAACGAGTCCGACCACTCACATCACTCTTTCATTCCACTGCAGCGGTCAAGCTCACATCGGGCCTTCCAGGACCCGACCCCGTATTTCCAGAGCCGGTTTAACCCGACAAATCAGATTGAAGAATCGATGGGTCATAACCCATTGGGCCCCGAAGACCATTTTCCTAAAGCTCAGGACATGGATATGGATGATGACCCCGATCCTGCCGAACCACCATCTGGGACGCCTACGCATTCCATAGAGATTTCAGACGGGTCATCCTTTCATGGCTCGCCGTACAGAGGCCATGACAGTTTCCAAGAAAGGTGGGCCACATACCACTGGGAGTTTAACCCCCCCCCCCCTTTCAACACACCTCAACAGCAGCAACAGGATCCCTCTGAGGACCCACATTTTGTAGCGGTCACGCCACCGCCACCACCACCGCTTGAGCAACAACTGCCTCCGGAGCCACCGAGGCGAAGAAGAACAGGTGCACGGATGTCCGTGCAAAGAGGGGATTTTCATTTCAGCACCCCTCAACACTCCAGTGGCAGTCATTACCCGCCACTGTATGAAGACCCACAGATGGGTGGGCCTCCAAACCCAGTTTCAGAGGTCGACTCAGCTCCAGTCGCACCACTACCACCACACATGGGTTATGATAACCCAATTCCTTCATACGCCGGTGCATCGGCGTATAACCCTTTGGAGCAGCCGGCTTATCCTGGCTACAATTACTACAATGCTCCTGCCGTTGACCCGTACCTCGAGGCGGCCAACTACAATGCTCTTCACCCTAAAGGACCTTTCGCAGCTTCATGCCAGTCAGGGTACCAAGCATATGGGTATCAATACCTCCTCAACCTCCACATCAGCAGCCGCCACAGCCGCCACAGATTCAACCACCGTAGCAGTAGGAGATCCTACAGAGGTTCCCGCCACTGTATGAAGACCCACAGATGGGTGGGCCTTCAAACCTAGTTTCAGAGGTCGACTCAGCTCCAGTCGCACCACCACCACCACACATGGGTTATGATAACCCAATTCCTTCATACGCCGGTGCAGCGGCGTATAACCCTTTGGAGCAGCCGACTTATCCTAGCTACAACTACTACAATGCTCCTGCCGTTGACCCGTACCTCGAGGCGGCCAACTACAATGCTCTTCACTCTGAAGGACCTTTCGCAGCTTCATACCAGTCAGGGTACCAAGCATATGGGTATCAATACCCGCCACCTCCTCAACCTCCACATCCGCAGCCACCACAGATTCAACCACCACGGCAGTAGGAGATCCTATAGAGGTTGCACTGGGTGGAACGAGAGGTTCAAGAGGAGCGTAGAAGCCACCGGGTATTTCTTAAGGGTTTGGCAGATTTAATCAAGGGGAAGAAGAAGAGGGATTATTGAAACCCATAATTATTTGTTTTGTTGTTTATTTTTAATCAAGTCCCTGCGTGGACAATTTTTATTTATGTATTCGGTCCCTGCGAGGACTTGTATTTCTTCTTTAGTCCCTATGTGGACAACTTATTTATTTAAATGTCCCGTTTAGGGCAATCTATGTACTTCTTTTAAAATTAGTGGAATGTTTTATTTAAATTTCATTGTCATATTATGTATGAATATAATATATGAAATAAATCAAAAATATCATTCCTTTTTAAATGTTCTGCCTTTAAATATTTAATAAGAATATTAAAAGGTATAACCTAGCCTGTATGTCATTATAGACCTGGCCATGATGGTAAAACCTATTTAAAAAGATTCAAATCCTTGTTAACATCTGAAAACATGTTAGCACTCCTGGCAGATGTGATTCGGAAAAATCACACACGTCATCCTTATATTGGATTCTTCCAGATTCCTTATTTATCCTAATGATCTGTAAATCATGGGTTCAAGTCATCAATTAAGATGATTATATATGAGACATCCGTTAGTGATGCAGTGCCTACGGGCTATAATAATTATCAATTAAGACAAAAGACAGTTGTAGTCTACGACTCCCTGTCAATAAAGGGTAATGAACTACGTTCAAACCTTAATGCCTCGATTCTCTGAAATCATGGCTTAAAAATTGTCCTTATGACTAGGCCTTATGCGCCATTAATAATACCTTTAATGTTTTACAACTAGGATAAATTATAGTAAAAATCCTAAATAAATATGATTAACAAATTAACCAAATATGGTCTATGTTTACCATGGTTAATGAATCATCAGAAATAATGATTCCATAATGACCTATGAATAAAATATTGTCAACTGTTTTGTAGCAAACAAGCTACATGGCTGAATCTAAGGAAGTTAAAAGTCACCCAAGAGAGAATAATGATACCACCAGGATTAATGTAGATGGCGCAGATCTTCAGGCGTTGATAGACAATGCCGTTACTAGAGCACTTGATAGACAGTTCAAGGAATCAAGTGGCACACGCTCTAAGACTCATTCTGTCAGACCCTAAAAACCACATGCGGAGTACTACCGCGAGGCGTGTGACTGACCAAGATCCAGCCACCAATTATACTGAGCATTCAATTTATAATAGTAATAATGTTCACCAACCACAAGGGTTAGTAAATACCATAATTAAAATTCAGAAGTTTTAAGTTCAAATAGTAGTTTAAGTAAATAGCGGAAGCATAGGCAAAACAGTTCCAACAAAATTCATAGTTTAAGTTTATTATAGAACCCAACACACGGGTTAAGACGACCACTACGCTCCCCCAAGCTGCAAGCTCCTGAGTCACTGGGTAGCTGCAAAGCATGCAGTAGGGTATCAACATAATGTTGGCGAGTTCACGAGTTTGTCCAGTTTTTAATTCCAAAAACTTGTTTCAACAGTTAATTTACTCATTTATACCATGCCAAGGGGAGCTACCCCTTAAGTAAGCTACTAAACTGGTTTTACAATACCGAATACTATGCGACCGTACGTTTCCGTAGAGTGCCCCGTTTGCCAATGTTCTATCATCATTGACAGTTTGCCAGAGTCTATTAGTTCACTCCCGATCCCATACACGGGCACGGTGTGATGCTGGTGAAACCTAAATAGCGCTATCAACTAATAACCCGTTCACCAGGCCCCGACGACTAATCGGTATTAAGTAGTAGGGACTTGAGTGATAGAGTTTCGTTTAGTATTGCTTGTTGCATCCAATATAAATAGTAATCAACTAAGGGTCCCGCATAAGGGGAGAAAAGTAGGTTTGTATCCCTCACAAGGGGATAGCGTTGTTTTAAGTTACGTTTCCCAAACCACCGGGAACGCATGCTTTAATAGTTGTGAACTCACCTTGGGTTGCTCGACAGATTAGTTTACTTGGTCAAACACGCTGGTTACCACGTCCTACCATGGTTACCAGTATGGGTCAGGTTTAGGTACAAATAAGTCACGTATATCCTACACGTATCTAACACATAGCATACATATCGCATAGTTATCCATTACGTTATTGGGCCAGTCCTAATTCTTAAACAGTCAAACAGTAACAGTTTACACAAAGCCCACATAAGGTCTTGCAGCCCAAAACATATAGTCATACACGCTGTGGCCGAATAACGGAGACAAGTAGCCCAGTCAAGACCACACGGTCTCGACTCGAGAACACCAGGTCTCGAGTCGCAACCAAGATGTCTCGAGTTATGGATGGGTAGTCTCGAGTGGTGCATGCAGGAGTCGCAACCTCAGCGGTCTCGAGTTCAGTCTCGAGTCGAGATCATGAGATCTCGAGTCGAGATCTTGCTGGTCTCGAGTCCTTGATGTCTGCTGCTTGATCTCAAGTCGCAACCGAAAGTCTCGACTCGTTTGTTTGATGTGGAGATCCTTTTAGAACTTCTGATGTACCATCCAATGGAATTGCATGTTCATGAAATTGTGTACTAACCAACCAGAATGCACAAACATGTTTTCTTGTCTAAATTCTAATCAAAACAGATCAAACATCACATATTCAAATATTTAAAACACATTCAACACATATTCATCACATGTTCATACGGTTCATCATTAGGATTTTCTAGATTCTTACACCAATGAACTCCACCCATCCCATCTTTCATCCATTTAGGTGAACAACTATGAATCATAACTGGCCTTCTATCACCTAAACATATGATATCGCATTACAACATTTTCTATCATGAATCAACTAGTTATGAACCTATTAAGCTACTATTATCCAAAACATCAATCATTTTGCATCTCCCAATAATGAAGAACATGAGTGAACATATAAGCAATTTGCACATCATCAACCATTCAAGATGAACACTTTCACATGCATGTAGTCACCAAGCAACACATTTAATATTTTCATCTACAAGCAAAACACACTAACCGATAAAGAACCGAGAGTATGAAGGTGAGTAAGAATGTTGAAAGGAAGTTCTTGAGTGAATGACACGAGCCGATCCGAGGGCCTTCAATGCTACCGGTTGGATCCGAGAGAGAGAAGAATGGTGTGGCTAGGGTTTTAGTGAGAGAGAGTGTAGGAGAGTGTGGGAGTGAGTGTGAGGGAATGTTTGGGGATTTGGGATAATGATTGAGTGTCCAAAAATGGGGAAATGTTGGCTTGGGTAAGGGTTTTACACCCGCACTAAGTTGGTGCACCTAAACGGGTTCCGAGTGGGCTCCAGTGTGTGTGTTTGTGGCCCAATGGTTTCGGTTTACTCGAGACCAAGTGGTCTCGAGTCGGGTCCTTGTGGTCTCGGCTCACATATATACACTTATACACATATACCTATATTTCATACACATGACTTAATACAAGGATCACATAGCACACCAAGATAATTCATAAACTTTCATTTTATAATGTTTGTACACATAACATTAATATATGAAGGTTGCTCGGGAAAACCTAGAGTGTCACATTATCCCCAAGTTTTAAGAACTTTCGTCCCGAAAGTTAAGGCAGCCACTGTCAAGCTAGTATAAGTGAGAACATTTCAACGGGGTGTCACACATTCTAAGGCTCATAGTAACCCCCCCCCCCTTCTAAAGTGAACGAGTCAAAGAAGGACGATGCTCGTCACTCGTCAAATCAGCAGAGTGTTCCGTCTAAGAAGATTGTGTTCAATCAAGAGCCCCGTGGTAAGACCTTCTCTTACAAGTATTTTGTCTCCTGCAAGCCAAGAGACTTCACAGGGGAGAAGGGAGCCATAGATTGTATGACATGGCTCGATGAGATGGACACTGTTGTCGATATTAGTGGCTGTGCCAAACAAGACATTGTGAAGTTTGTGTCGCAATCGTTTAAAGGTGAAGCGTTGGCTTGGTGGAGGTCCCTAATCCAAGATACAGGAAAGATCCACTTATATAGCATGTCTTGGGATCAATTCGTTGCTTTAATCAAGGAAAATTTATGTCCTCAACATGAAGTTGAGAAAATTGAGACTGACTTCTTGACCTTGGTCATGAAGAACTTAGACTGTCAAGCATATCTTACGAGTTTTAATACCATGTCTCGATTGGTTCCATACTTGGTCACACCGGAACCAAAACGTATAGCTCGATTTATTGGAGGTTTAGCCCCGGAGATTAAGGCAAGTGTGAAAGCATCAAGACCTACTACCTTTAGGTCAGTGGCTGATCTGTCGCTATCTCTTACTCTTGATGCGGTCAGGCAGAGATCGCTTAGGAA
Organism: Helianthus tuberosus; assembly: GCA_030545235.1. Taxonomy (NCBI): domain Eukaryota; kingdom Viridiplantae; phylum Streptophyta; class Magnoliopsida; order Asterales; family Asteraceae; genus Helianthus; species Helianthus tuberosus. The sequence goes on from CM060390.1 coordinate 2,713,954, forward strand.
TTCCGATGAGGGGAAAAGGAAACGTGAGGATGAGAGCTCACGCCGTTATGAGAAGAAACATAAGGGGAACTCTAAGAAAAAGAAGGGTTCCGGATTTAAAAAGGATAGTCAACAATCGGGTGAAAAACCCAGGTGTAAAATCTGCAAGAAGCGTCATCTAGGGAAGTGCATATTCGAATCGAAATCCCAATTTCAGCCTAGAGCTTGTGGGATCTGCAAATCAAGTGAGCATAAAACGTTGGATTGTAAGAAGATAAAGGATGCGACTTGTTACAACTGTAACGAGAAAGGGCATATCAAGTCCAGCTGCCCAAAGTATGTAAAGAAGCATGAGGAGGCTAAAAAGACCAATGCTCGGGTCTTTCAGATGAATGCTTAGGAGGCCATTCAGAATGATAATGTGATAGCAGGTACCTTCCTCATCAATGACGTATATGCTAGAGTATTGTTTGATTCGGGTGCAGATAAGTCTTTTGTAGACAACAAGTTTTGTAAATTGTTAAATCTGCCTGTTAAATCTCTAAGCATAAAGTATGAAGTAGAATTGGCCGATGGTACCATAGAAACTGCCTCAACTGTATTAGATGGATGTTTTATATCCATTAGGAACCACTCTTTTCCGCTTTCTTTGCTTCCATTAAAACAGGCTGGATTCGACATAGTAATAGGCATGGATTGGTTATCTCATAGCCAAGCTCAGATTGTATATGATAAGAAGCAAGTGGTTATCAAGACTCCTTATGGTTAGCCTTTGACAATACAAGGAGATATTCAGTATGGATTGCCTAAGCAAGTGTCTATGCTTAAGGCATCAAGCTGTATGAAGAAAGGTTGTGTCATTTACATGGCACAAGTAACCATTGATGAACCAAAGCCCAGAATTAAAGACATCCCCGTTATTTCTGAATATCCAGAAGTATTCCCCGAAGAACTACCTGGTTTACCCCTAGATAGGCAAGTGGAGTTCAGAATTGATATCATTCCTGGAACTGCACCAATTGCAAGAGCACCTTATCGGTTGGCACCGACTGAGATGAAAGACTTAAGGACTCAGTTAGATGATTTGTTGGCAATGGGTTTTATTAGACCTAGCTCATCCCCATGGGAAGCGCCGATTCTGTTTGTGAAGAAGAAGGATGGATCAATGCGTCTATGCATCGATTATCGTGAGTTAAACAAAGTTACAATCAAGAACAGATATCCGTTACCCAGGATCGATGATTTGTTCGATCAGCTGCAAGGAGCAAGTTATTTCTCCAAGATTGATTTAAGGTCAGGATACCATCAACTAAAGGTCAGAGATGAAGATGTGCATAAGACTGCATTCAGAACTTGTTATGGTCACTATGAGTTCTTAGTAATGCCTTTCGGGCTCACTAATGCACCTGCAGCATTCATGGATCTCATGAATCGCGTTTGCAAGCCGTACTTAGACAAGTTTGTCATTGTCTTCATTGATGACATTCTTATATATTCGAAGAATCAAGCTGATCATGAGAAGCATCTCCGGTGTATCCTTAAACTCCTACAGCAAGAGAAGCTCTACGCCAAATTTTCAAAATGTGAGTTTTGGCTTCGAGAAGTCCAATTTCTTGGACATGTGGTAAGTGAGCGTGGTATTCAGGTGGATCCCGCTAAGGTTGAAGCAGTTATGAATTGGCAAGAACCCAAGACTCCTACAGAGATTCGCAGCTTCTTGGGTCTAGCAGGATACTATAGGCGTTTCATAGAGAACTTTTCAAGAATTGCTGCCCCTTTGACTTCATTGACCCGCAAGAATGTCAAGTTTGACTGGGGTCCCAAACAGCAAGAATCCTTTGATATTCTTAAACAAAAGTTAAGTAATGCTCCTGTGCTGTCATTGCCAGAAGGAATTGATGAGTTTGTTGTTTATTGTGACGCATCGCACACAGGTATGGGTTATGTGCTTATGCAGAAAGGCAAGGTTATCGCCTATGCCTCACGTCAATTAAAGGTGCACGAGAAGAATTACACCACCCACGATTTGGAGTTGGGTGCTGTTGTATTTGCACTAAAGCTATGGAGGCATTATCTTTATGGAACTAAGTGTGCGATCTATTCTGATCACAAGAGCCTTCAACATTTGTTTAATCAGAAGGACCTTAATATGAGGCAGTGCCGATGAATGAAAGATTGTTAGCCGCTCAGAAGGAAGTTGTATTAGAAGTTAACTATCCGAATGAGAAGTTAGGCATCACTGCTAATCAATTGTCGTATGGCAAGGATCGAATACTAAGATTGAACAGACGAATATGGGTTCCAATTTATGGAGGACTTCGAGAAGTGATTCTTCAAGAAGCCCATAGCTCCAAATATTTTGTTCATCCTGGCTGTGATAAGATGTACCAGGATTTAAGGGCAAATTATTGGTGGATAGGCTTGAAGAAGTCTATAGCCACTTATGTGGCTAAATGTTTGACGTGCGCTCAAGTTAAAGCAGAACATCAAAAGCCGTCAGGTTTGCTGCAACAGCCTGAACTTCCCACATGGAAATGGGAAATGGTAACCATGGACTTTATTACAAAGTTACCAAAGACTAAAGATGGGAATGATACTATTTGGGTTATAGTTGATAGATTAATCAAGTCAGCCCACTTCTTGCCGATTAAAGAAACTCACAACTCTGACAAGTTAGCTCAGCTGTACGTGAATGAGATTGTATCTCTTCACGGAGTGCCAGTGTCTATTATCTCTGATAGGGATACAAGATACACGTATCACTTTAGGAAAAGCTTTCAGCAATCTTCAGGCACTCGATTAAACTTCAGCACTGCTTATCATCCTTAGACGGATGGTCAAAGCGAGCGTACAAATTAAAACAATTGAGGATATGCTCCGAGCTTGTGTTATTGATTTAGGAGGAAGTTGGGATGATCATCTTTCTTTGACTGAATTTTCATACAATAATAGCTATCATTCGAGTATCCAAGTCGCGCCTTTTGAGGCATTGTACGGAAGGAAATGCAGAACGCCAGTTTGTTGGGCGGAAGTTGGATATGTCCAACTATCAGGACCTGATATAGTCCTGGAGACAACAGATAAGATTGTGCAGATACGCGATCGTCTCAAAGCTGCCAGGGATAGGCAGAAAAGCTACGCAGATAAAAGGCGTAAACCTCTGAAATTTGAGGTAGGTGATAAAGTGTTACTTAAGGTGTCACCCTGGAAAGGGGTGATGCGTTTTGGCAAAAAGGGCAAGCTAAGCCCAAGATATATTGGACAGTTCGAGATCATCGAATGTGTCGGAACTGTAGGATCGTTTTTTGGATCCAAACGAGTCGGTTAGAAGAGCTTTTCTCAGTTTGAGCGGCGGAAACAAACAAACCGAGTTCAATTCAGCAATTATACACTTTAAACTGTTGATTTATATTGATAGAATGACGTTTACAACCTGATGACACTTCGGCAGCACTTCGTGGCTCACCGGAAGACAACACTTAGAACTCTTTTCTGATTTCGCCCCAAAAGTCCTATATATAATAGTTCTAATTCCTCCTGAAATGACATCGACTTATAGGAGCAGAATCAACTCTTGAGATTCCGGGCGGAATCACCTACTCATGCAGATAGGAGCGAAATCACATTTACATTTGTCTTATATAAACATTAAATTCTATATCACGTGCATATGACATTTTGTCTTATGTGACCATTCAATTTCGTGAGATGTGGCACAAGATGATGTCATCTACATGATGTCATCAAGGAATAAAATGACATCATGTTTTGATCAGATTCGCACCGCAACCGAGACTCGATATAAGACAACAGATGAATGCACCAACAGACTCCCCCTCAGATGTTGACGAGTAGGGCTGTAAACGAACCGAACGAACACGAACAAGGCCTTGTTCGTGTTCGTTCGTTAAGGAAATAAACGTGTTCACGAATGGTTCATGAACACTTACCGAACGAGATTTTATGTCCGTGTTCGTTCATTAAGGAAATGAGTGTGTTCGCGACCGGTTCACGAACACAAATAAATTTGGCGAATGTGACGAAGGATAAAGGTGGATGGCCTAGAGAGTAGCACTAGAACTTGAAATCCTTATTGTGGAACGGTTGTCGATCATATTCGTCGATGTAAATAATAAGAAATGAAAGGGAAATGGGGCATAAACAAGGTCAAATATGGTTTTTTTTTAGTTTAATTTTTAGGGTAATAAAATAAATATAAGTTTAATTATATAAAAAAGTATAGATAAAATATATGAAAGTACAAAAATCTTTCATTAAAAGACAAACATGCGAACATAAACGAACGCAAATGAACGAATGTTCACGAACACGTTCACGAACACCTTACCGAACGTTCACGAACATAATTGAACGAACGAGACCTTTGTTCATGTTCGTTCATTTAACTAATCGAACGAAATTTCTTGTTCGTGTTCGTTCGTTTATTAAACGAACGAACATAAACGAACTTCCCGCCGAACGATTCACGAACTGTTCGCTGAACGTTCGGTTTGTTTACAGCCCTATTGACGAGTCTTAAGTGTCGAGTCTTTACAATCTTCAGTCTTTGTGCTTCACTCTTTCAATCAGCATCAACAGACTCCTCACGAACAATCTCTATTCAGATGTCTTCAGACTCCCCCTTTCGATATACTGGGATCGCAGTCTGGCATGTTGAAATCACAAATTCCTCAGGTATCGGAACCTGGCTTTCTATCATTCAAATAACCTGCACATTCTTTACCTAAAAATAAATTTTCTGATGATAACTTGTAAAAACAATCTCACCATCTACTGAACCACTTGCAGGAATTATACAATCAAAGAATAATTTTACAATGCTAATCTTTGATGAACCACTTGAAGATATATCATTTTTATGTTCAAAAACAACACACTCTCCCAAACCATATGTCCATCATGTTTAGCACTTGGAATTTTGAAAATCAACTCTTCAACACCAGTTGTCAAAAATCTTTTTGAATTTTACAAAAATTATGCTAAAACATACTGAAAATCTTTTTGGATTTTTGAATAGAATGAAATACAGTAAAGAAATATTTACATACAATATTTTTGTGAGTTTGCGTAAGAGGATCATATCAGTTTATGAGACAAATCACTAACACCGTTAAGCTTCATTTCATTTTAAGTTCTAAACGATTCACTTAGATTGTCAGTATACTGATCCACTTAAATTCTCACACAAAGTTCAACTGATCCGAGATACGATATTAATGTTTTAAACACTTAAACTCAATCGTGTGTCCCACCTCAGAATATACTCCCGTATCCAGATCCTAATATTCAGTCTTACAGGTGAGTATACCACAGATGATATCTGTAAGGGGTTATAAATTATGAAGAATCATGAGAGCTCAGGTCAGAACTACCGTTCAGCAGAGAGATCATGACTCAACTTTTGGGTGTGTCCCCTTTAGAGGATCTTTTGATTACAACAGCAATGACTATCAATTTTATTGTTTCATCAATTTGCTGAGGGCGGCGCTATATTTCAAGCAAGCAGAAAGTATTCTCTGGGGACTAGGCCATTGCTTCCGCAAAATCAGAAGTCCCGGGATAATACCCCAGATATCACTGAGTATAAAGACCTAGTATCTCAGAAAAAAGGACCTTTCAAACAAGATTTCGGGGGTTACCCATATATCCGAGAGATATTTCCCCATGATATAAGCAAGTTTGAATTTAGGTTTATATCTCGTCACAATCTACTAAATGTGTAAAAACCTACTCACACATCCACAGTGAGATCGTTTATCACATTTGACTTTCCAATTCTTTAGCATGTTGTGATAGTCCACTGATGTATTATCATTTCCTCTTTTATACAACAAAACTCATTTTTCATTTTATCATGTTTTTTATTTTTTCAAATTTTCAAATGTTTTTGGATTTTCTGACAAATTTACTCCCCCTAAAATGCAAACACATTTTAGGAAATTTGAAAAACAAATGAGCTCTTGACCCACTTAGTAAGAACAACTGTACAATAAAGTGACAACCAATATCGAATTGCTTCAATTCGCCATCCTCTTGACATAAACAATCAGAACTCCCCCTCACAACAAACTATTTTCCCACTGATTTCAAAACACTTAAGTTTGTTTTAATCAAATGGTTTTTCCGGAAAATAAGTTTGTTTTTACCACTTGTAGGGGCATGGTTCATCATATTGACTTTCAACCACTTGTATGAAGATTACATCAAGTTCAAATTAATGACCTTGAATAATCACTATGCCAAAACAAACCTCTGTATCACTTGTACGATGAACTTATCAAAGTAAATTTCAAGATAAATGCCGATACCTACTCCACACTTACCAAACTGGGAGTTCCGGCAAGTCCAGAGACTTACTGTTCATAGTATGAGCCATCCCAGTCACAAACCAGGGATGGTTCAACTTTATCTTTCTTCGTCTTCTTCTTATAGAACTCTTTAACCCCTTTGACTTTTCGATCAATCATTTTACCAAAAATATGTTTCACAGTGGGGTTAAAGGCCTTTTCAACATCGAAAACCTTTTTGTCATCATAAAATTGGTTTGAAATCTCAACTTTACCAACTTTCTTTTTATAGTTTTCAGTCCGAAGTGATGGAAAATTTTCATCATCCACAGTCAGAACTGATTTATCTCCTTTTGAAACAACCTGTGGCTCATCTGATTTTGTGGAATCAGATTCATCGCCAGAAGATAGCTCTTCTGATTTCGACCTATCAGAATCATCGCTAGAACTACCTCCAGACTTCTTAACAACCCATTTCTGGTTGTCAGGTTTAGCTCTTTTGTTGTAAAACTTGTTTGAACATTCACCAATTTCAAATTTTGAGTTTTTGAATAATTTGGTTTGGTCAATTGGTGGTTCAAACTCAATCACTTTCTCTTTCTGTTTACGAAACTCCCTGTTTTGATTGTATTGCCTTTGAACACTCTCTGGCAATATGTCCAACTTTGTTGCATTGGAAACAGGTTCTCGTATCTTTCTTCTGCTTAGCCATCTTCTTCATTTCGTCTTGCTTCTTTGCAAGGAACTCACTGTTTGACTGCCTCCAGAATTCTTTCTTTTCTTCCTCTTCTGAGCTAGTTCCTGAAACAAATGTCATCTTTGCTTTAAAATCACGAACATATTTTTCATTTTTCTGTTTTTCTGTTGGAGTAAAACCAAGACCTTTCTTTTTGAAATTACGGTTAGGGTTTGGTTTCTTGTGAAAACCAGAACCAGAACTATAACCTTTTTTCTTGTTTAATCTTTGTTGTACTCTTGAGGTGTAAGGTTTAGGTTTACCATTAAGATTTAAATCTTTTATTTTAGAAATATTAATTTCTGTTAGTTTGAAAACCTTTTTGATCAATTCAGTTTTGACACCTCTTATTGGAAATTCCTCATCAGAATATAATATGTCAGAATCATTCAATGTATATGCAACTTTGAATGTTTCGTCATTCAAATTAGATTTTGATAACAGGAATTCTTTGTTGTAAACCCTTTTAACCGAAGATTTTGGACTATTGACTGTCGAACTCGAACTTTCAAAACCAGACTTTGACTCTGACTCTGACTCTGACTTTGACTCTGAGTTTGACTCCACCTTTGACTCCACCTTTGACTCCTCAGTTTCATCTTTATCCAACACCTGATCGACGACTTTCTTTATTAACTCGGACTCATGATCAGTGTTAGATGATGTAAACGTCACATCAATATTTTCTGGCAAGTTAACTGAGGACTCCGACTCCCACTGTAAATTTGTTGCCTTTTCGACTCTTTCTGAATTTGGATTTCTTGGAGAATATCCATTTTCAAGCGGGGGTGGACACTTGTTGTAACCTAAACTTTGTTTCTTACCAGAATCATTCAATTTAGTATCCTTCTTCTTTGCTTTCTTCTTTTCAGGGGTCTTTTCTTCAGAAATTTTCTGCTCTTCAGACTTCTTTGCCTCAGAAGTCTCCTCTTCCTCAAACGCCTTCATGCCTTCTACTGTTGGATAGATCCTGTCAATAACATAAGAAGTACATGAGTAACTTTTCAACAAACGATTAACCCTTTCTGTCTCAATCCTTTGTAACTCCAGCTTCTGTTCAAGAGCAGCACACTTCTCAATGTAGTTGTTCACCACTTTTTGCTTTATCATGAAAGCTCCTTGAAGTGTTTTCATCGTTGTTGCTTGTTCTTCACTTGTTTGATTATACTGGTTCATAGCTTTGTTCAGGACATCATAAGATTCCTTCAAACTGTTCAAGTTGTAAATCAGTGTACTGTTTTGCTTCTTGATAGCTTCACAGTTGTCACACTTTACTGGAATCTTTTTAGCATCAACTTCTTCATCAACCTTGAATTTTGGAACTTCAACCTTTACTTTCCTTTTGATCACTGGAACTTCTTCATCGTCACTGCTAACTGGTGTCTTTACCTTTTTTCTTTTTCTTCTTAGCTTTCTCATCTTCACTGTCACTTTTTGCCATTGTTTTGAAATGAGCTGCTAAACTTCTTGACCAATATTCACTATCATCATCACTATCCTCTTCAACTCGAGCAACAAAGGCTTTGTGATCTATATCTTGATCAGGAACATAATTATCCCATGTGAAATTTTCCCAGCTAAACCCTTCAGGTAACTTTTCGTCATCTTGATCTATTATCAAGGCACTACCATCAGCTCTTTTTGAAGAATCTTGATTAACCACACAAGCTCTCTTTCCAGAGTCTTCAATCACATTCCTTCCATGTGAAGTTTGTGCTTGATGTTGATGTTGTTGAGATGGTTGCTGAGCAACTTGATGGTAGATGGCTTTTCGGTAGTAATCATTGTTGTTGTTAAAAGGATTCTGAGCTCCACTTGCTTCGTGATTGGAGCACTCCCTTTTGAAGTGACCCTTCTCCCTGCAACGAAAACAAATGACTTTAGATTTGTCAAAACCTAAAGTAGAAACACCAGCCTCACGAAGATCATCTCTTCCAGTGATTTGTTTGAATTTCTCAGCTCTCCTCAACACGCAGGCCAAGCACCATTTTATGTCCATCAGTTCCATCTCTTCAGCATTGATCTGGTCGTAATCTTCCTTTGTCAGCATTGGATTCCCGATTCGACCTGCAACAAAACTACCATAAGATTCAAGAACAGTTCCCAATAAAGACATATGGCTTTTTGCTAACTCTTCAGAATATTCCTGATCATTTTAAATGTTCAATACAATGTTGCATTGAAGCTTTTTGCCATTTCTTGTTGTTGAAACGTTCGGATCAAAAGATGGATATGATGAAAAACTTGTGTTGCTGTTTGATCCTTTGGAAGAACTTTCAGATGGAATCTTTGCATTGAATGTTGTTTGAACTTTCGGTGACAAGTTGGTGGATTTATCACTAACACCACCTTTGTAGTAAAGACTGATGTCTTGTTCACCGTCGAAATCTTTCATTCTCAGGACTTTTCTCTGCTCCATTTCCCGAGCTTCATTCTTTTCAATGAACTTGTTGAGTGTTAAACTGCTAAAACCTTTCTTGTTTCTAAGCATCATGAGATATGTGCCCCAAGTCTCGTGTGGCAAAGCATCAGAAAGCTTCTCAATCAACTCTTCATTATCTTTCTTAATGCTCAATCTCTTCATGTTAGCTAGCAAATTGCAGTATCTTTCTATTATCTACCTTGTGTTTTCATTTTTCAACCCACGAAACAGATCGAACTCTTTCTTCAAAAGTGATTTCTAGTTTTTGACCATCTCTTGACTCCCATGAAACTTCGATCTTAATTCTTTCCAGATTGAATAAGAAGTTCCATTATGTTGCAATAACACCAAGATGTCTTCTTTCACAGCTTGTTGCAATAAACTCAGCATCATTTTCTCATCTTTGTACTTCTTTCTAGCATCGGCACTAAGATCTTTTATCGGAACCACTTCTTCATCATCGTTCGTCGGTCGAATGTACCTCGTCTTGATACATTCCCAAGCATATAAGTAATTTGCTTGTACCCAGTTTTCGAACTTTTCTTCCCAACTTTTGTACTCTTCGATGTTCATGAGTTTAGGCGGCTTTTGCATCGTGCCCGTTTCATTTTCCAACATCGTGTTCTGTGCAATACTCATCGGGGTAACCGGTGTAGCGAATGCATTGTAAAAATCCTCATCCATGTTTCAGATTGAGCTATATCACCTTGTAAAAATACCTGATGACAAACAAACGATCAGTTTAAACTAACTGAATATGTAAAAATGTGTTTGTGAAATCAATCTAAGACTCGTGTCGAAGATTTGCGGACTCGTTTCAATAATGTTGAAGTGAGAATTCTGAATGAATGGGCCTAGAATGATTTAGACCAAGAATCTTGTAACAATGAATGTGACTGACAACTGTCAAATGTTAAGCAACTATGATTGGGCCGCCAATGATGAATCTCATGGGCTGAAACAATTGACTTTAAGAAATTGCCGACAAATCTTCACATGCAAACCTTCAATTTGACCAAGACACTTTAATACAATCAAACTGTGATTGGGCCAATAAATCCACTAAACCAACAATTTTAAGTGTGTATGAATCTGATTGGGACGAACAACTTCAACAATTAATGAGACGGTGCCTATAATAATCGATTCACATGAGTTGACTATACAATCATTTGATTGGGCCAAAACCTTGAACAAAGATATTAATCACATGGGCCGAACACTTTATCAGATTCACATGCAAAAGCCTGACAACTTTCAATTGTTGTTGAATAAAGATTGGGTCGCAACCTATGTAGTGGATTTATGCAATTCAGATCACATGCAAACTGTCCAACTCACATGCAACTCTGAATTGATAGCACTAAAACTCTTTGGAGCGGAAACACTCGATAACTGTTCTGAGCAAAATCACTGACAACAATTAGGAGCGAAATCAGACTTAACTCAGGAGCGGAATTAAACAATTCTCTGGAGCGAAATCAGAAACATTCTTTAGAGCGGAATCAACCAATTAAACTAATTAGGAGCGGAATCAAGACCTATTTTCGAGCGGAATCAACTGTGATGTCATATTTCTCTCGAACATTTTTGAGCTGAATCACAAAAATGACCAGTTTTACTTCGAATTTTGACATGAAACTTTCAAGGCTTTGTTAATATGTAATTCCGAGCACACTGTGAAAAATTGAACCGATTTTAACCGTGAAATGATGTTCCATTTGAAAACAAGGTGTAGAAAAACAGAAAACGCAGCTGAATTGGCAAGAGCTCTTCTTCCTGAGCTCTGATACCACTTGTAGGATCGTTTTTGGATCCGAACGAGTCAGTTAGAAGAGCTTTTCTCAGTTTGAGCGGCGGAAACAAACAAACCGAGTTCAATTCAGCAATTATACACTTTAAACTGTCGATTTATATTGATAGAATGACGTTTACAACCTGATGACACTTCGGCAGCACTTCGTGGCTCACCGGAAGAAAACACCTAGAACTCTTTTCTGATTTCGCCCCAAAAGTCCTATATATAGTAGTTCTAATTCCGCCTAAAATGACATTGATGTGCGTGAATTATATATATTTTTTATGAAGATATTTGTTCACACAAATTTAGTTTTAAAAATGGTTTTTCACCTAGAAACTAACTACACACACAAAAGGGCAAGTGTACCCGTCGGGTGGTAATATAGCTAATCGGTAAGAACCGGATATCAATCCGTGGATGCGGTGTCTTGATACTAAACTTTTGCTACTTTAAAGCCTTTTCAAATGATTGGGTTGATTTTTCTAACTTAGCATGCAAAGAAATAAACTACTAAAAATTCTAACAAAGAACAATATCTAAGAAAGGGTTGCCTAAACAAAGTTTCCACTAACAAACATATGACAACAAGGTGGAAGGAATTGTGATGATGCAAGCTCTAAATTTAACTAAGTCCCCAATCAAGGCTTCCTAGTCTATAATTCTTAGGAAAACTAAAAAGGAATTAACATTCTAATCACCTAAAAATTATTCTTTTAAGCTCACTTGCTAAGTTGATGTTAATCTTTAATCATGAGTTATTTGTTTGTCAAAACTCCTAACTATACAAATTAGGGAAAACTAATATGAACAACACACTAATCACCCTAACTTGGTTTCAAGTAGTTGGCACTATCATCATGTTCTTGATATGAACCACAAGCATGGTCATGCTAGCTAACAACTTTGGCCTAAATCATCAAACTAACAAGAACACAAACTATAGAATCCATATAAACATACTCATGATCTTTCCAAATCTAGATGCAAGAATTCATACATATGCTCAAATCATCATTCAATCACATTAGCAATCACCATTCCTAGTTTCATGCTATGAATCATACTAACAAGTTAACAAGATTCAATAATCATAATCTTTACATGGGCTTTCCAACACAACATGTAAATGCTTATGAGCAAACATTCAAGAACAAGAACTTTAAGCATACACATGAACTCCAAGAACAAGATTAAATACCAACATGAAGATTAACAAGAACAATCATCACATCTACTTCCATGTTATCACATATTCATTAGCTTCAACAAAGTTTAGACAACTCAAATGTTTAGCCCATAAGGCTCATGACTACCAAATCAAGTGCAAATAAACATAAATTGTTCATAATGTAGTAACTAGTAAGCTAACCAAGTTAAAGACAAGATTTAAATGATGTTCGAGTAGATCTTCAAGTGATTAAGTCCTCTTCAAGGCTCCCTCTTGGCTCCAACAAGCTTCCAAGACCAGATTCTTGAGAGAAAAAGTCACCAAAATGCTCCAACTCCCTTCCAAATGAGCTAGAAACTCGTATTTAAGCTGCTGGGAGAATGGCACGACCATGCCACCTTTTGGCACGGTCGTGCTTGGCAAGTGTCAGAGCCACTTTCTTGAATGTTGACCAAGTATGCTACCATTTTGGGAAAAATCCCGCTCAAAAGTTCCCGAGGTGGCACGACCGTGCTCGGGCATTGTCTGGTCGTGCCAGCCGATAGTGCTCGTCCATGATTCACTTATTCTCGGAAACAAGCTGATTTGGGGACAAAATTAACCTGGCACGGTCGTGCCACCATATGGCACGGTCGTGCTCCCTTGATTTTTGATGGTGCTGGTGCTGGATGATGGTGCTAATCGAGAGTGCCGATGTCGGAGTGGCTGGCACGGTCGTGCTCATGGGTGGCACGGTCGTGCCATATCTGGCAGTTTGCTGGAATGTTCCGTTTTTGCTCCATTTTGCTCCAAAAGCCTTCGTTTCATCACCGGGCCGAAGCCCGAACCTGTATTTTCACAAACAACTCAAATGAGTACCAAAATCAATGAAAATACAAAGAGTTTTCGCATAAACGGGGCGTATTTGACGTTTAAAAGATGTATAAATTCTTATACATCAAACATCCCCACACTTGAACTTTGCTTGTCCTCAAGCAAACTAAAATCAACGAAACTCTCTAAATGGCAATCATCTCAACTAGCATTTCATAAGCACAAACAAATAACTCGGGTCAAAACAATCAAGGAGTGCTCGATATAAAGAAAGAACCGAAAAGAAATAAGTAAAATATGTTTATGAGCAATGGTCCATCTTGGAAATCCCTACAAGTTCACCAAGCATCCTCACAATGTTCACACACACTCGGCTAAATTTAGGTGCACATACAATTTGTGGAGTATGTTTGGAACACTCGATGCCAAGACGATAACTATGCGATATCATAAGCTTGTGGAAGGATCAAATCTAATCACTCGGCAAAAATATAGCATAAATCATGAGGTCTTGATTGGGTTGTAACTTGGCTTGGGTTAAGGGTGTGGAAGTGGATTTTGAAAAGTGGCTAAAACGGTTGTAACCCGACGGCTCGACTAACTTGAAATACAAGAAGATAGAACTATACAACTAAATAATAACTAACCGAGAGCTAACCGACAAGTATTGCTTTTCACTCCCAAAATTGCTCTAACAAAGCCATTTGATAAGGCTTTTTCAACTATATTTCTTGTTTTTTTTTTAAGAATAACCCATGCTTTGGAGAGAACTAAGTACGTCTACTTAGCTAAAAACTCTTGACCATGAGGGTACATAACAACAAAGAGGAAACTATACAAAACTACAAGTTAATCATCAACCGAACCGGGCTTCCAACCAAAAATGGGTTCAAAATATAAAAGGCTAATTTGGCTAAGTGGTTTATATTTTGGTGGTTTAAAAGAAACGAACGGGAAAGGCTCAAATTGGTTTAACTAGGGGAATGATTTGGGTAGGGAGGTGAATAAAAATGGCTAAAATAAAAAAAGGTTTCCTAATGCCTCAATCACTTCTATGCTTGAATTCTTGCTTTGTGGCCTCGAAATGCATACCTAACACAAGTTCTAAATCGCAAAAGTTATCCGGCACACTCAATCGTTGCCCGCAAAAACATGAGCAAAAATAATTCTAAAGCTATAAGGCTCAAAAATAACTCACGGAAACGGGCGTATTGGGTAAATAAGCAAGGCAAACAAGTAGGTCAATCGCTTGATTTCTCATGCTCAATTTTATACAAAAAACATGTTACTTAACGGTTTTCCTTACACGAGCGAACTCCCTTTTTGCGTTTACCCTTATTTATTTATCAAAAATTTTGGTGCTTATTTCGATACTTATGTTGATTTGATTAATATGCCACAAAATTGTTAAAAGAGAGCTTTGCATCATTATTATTATTATTATTATTATTATTATTATTATTATTATTGTATATGTATATAAATATGACAACAAAGCTCAAGCGATAGACCACCTCCCCACACTTGAATTGTACATCGCCCTCGATGTACAACAAAAAATTGAATAAGCAATGGAAATGCGAATTCAATACAAATAAAGGAAGGTAGGAACACGAAAACTCCCCTGAAACAAAAAGGCTAGACTTGAAGCAATATGAAGTAAAAATGAGCATCCACAACGAACTACCAAGCCATCCACCAAGCCAACACCTCGTCATTTATTCAAAAGAGTTTGACCCAACACTGCACATTTAGCAAACAAGGTCAAATTCACAAGAATATTACCCAACCCATTTTTCCCTTGCCTTTGTTTATTAATTTAACCACTACGAAAACAATAAAAACTAACAGCTACGACGGAGGGGTGTACGTACGACGGAAAATGGCACACCCCTCAAACACGAAATGATAGTAAAAATACGAGATAGAGAGCGGAACTAAGACCTCTCGCCGGATCCCGAAGGACCGGCATCGCTCCTGGGGTCAAATCTGGATCTACGCCTAAATTGTGGCGGTGGCTGTGTGTATGGATGGTTGATTGAATTCGCGATGTGCTGCTGCGAACCAAACAACCAATCCATGCTGCGCCGAGACTGCTCGTATATCTCTTCCAAGAAGTTACCCTGCCTGTGTTGCTCCGCTCGTATCAGATCGACATCTCGCCTCACCTCTTGTTGCCCTATTTCCAGCCCGTCCATGCGCCTCCACAGATCTATCCCGGATGGCTCGTAAGGACCATGCTCATAACCTCCACCACCAGATCCACCATACACGTTCTCCCAGTTCGGACTCTCAAACCCCTGTCCAATCTGTAATTGGGGGCCCGCTCCTCCAGCGGCCCCCTCCTGATCCTGAACTGGAATATCGTGCATGTGCACGTCATGATCTCCACCATCACCACCCTCGTCGTCATCATCCGTCTCATCATCAACAGCTAGCGGGTCCCAAATCCTTCCCAATCTGTCCACAAGCTTTGGGACCCCGTTTACTTTGCGAATCAGGTGCATTGATTTCATCTGCTGCAGATCGAGAAGGCCATAATCACAGGCTTCGGTCAAATTGTCTAAGGAAACCCGATAGTATTTTGCAAGTTTTGTAGCGAAGGCCCCTCCGCAGATGCGCGATGTGGTTGTCGAACCAACACCGCGAAAAATCGACTCTGCCACACTGATGGCTACGTTGCAATGGTAGCCGGAGACGATGCAGTACAGGTGGAAAAGGTCGCGGGTGGTGATATTTCCCGTGCTATCACCCCGACCTCCGATGACGTGGAATATGGCGCGCTCGATGACCCTGTGAAGTGGGTTGAGGATCCATGTAGCTTTGGCTTTCCGAGGTTCCCAAAGTCGTCCCGGCACAGTAATTTGATTCCAAAAGGCGGCCTTGTCTGTATCTGGCTCCCAATCTTGCAAAATCCCATGAAATAACTCAGAATCTATCTCATCTTCCGTATATAACCCCAACACCACAGCGAATCGACTAATTGATTGGTGATGCCATTTCCTTCCCAATCGAAACTTCACACCAACATTTTTATCATAGATATCTGGGCATGGAAATGTAAAACGGAACGATGCGAAAAACTCGATCACCAACTCTATGTATTGCGGCTCTGCGATCTCAAAAAGGCGGGACCACGGAGGTGTAATAAGATCATCAAACCGCTCGGTCTGTCCGAGCAAGTCTAAATCAACCTTTTGTAACCTCCTCATGGGCTCGATTAGATGCCGTCGATCCCATAACCGCTCCACCTTCGGAATACAGTACCCTTCCCTGGCATTGTTTGAGAACCGCAAATAAGGGTGATCCATCTGCAAAATTGAGACAAGATTAATCAGCAGCCAAAACAGACAGACAAATTTTGGGACTGGACAATATGGCACGGTCGTGCCACCATATGGCACTACCATGCTCGACCTGCAAATCAGTGAGTTTATGAAGATTTTCTGGGAAAATTATGAAGTCTGGGTTTTTATTCCCCAGGAGCACGACCATGCCATCCCAAGGCACCATCGTGCTCGGCCGTAAACGGCTGTGAATTGAACCAATGTTTTGTGAGAAGCACGATAGTGCCACCATATGGCACCCTCGTGCCGGACCTGTAACCGGCAACTGATCCGAGCGATTTCCCGAGAAGCACGACGGTGCCTCAAAACGGCACCCTCGTGCCTTATGAAGACCTGGGCAACTTATAAAAACCGACACTAAATATGAAGAGCACGATCGTGCGTCCAGATGGCACCCTCGTGCCTTATGAATTTCTGGAAAAGTTTTTATGAAATCTTGAAGATCACGATCGTGCCATATCAGGTCACGACCGTGCGTGTCGGAACCCAGCTTCGAAAAACGGCTCAAATCACCCCCGAAACCCCGATTTTTTTACACTTTTGCTTAGGGGTTTTGTAAACTGGTCCATTGTGGTTCAAATCAACACAAAAAACACTAAAAACGGGCTTGAATCGGGTGATTTAGACCAAGCCCTAAAAACCTAAAGAAACTAACTATGAAGAACATGAAGAACATATCAACAAAACTAACTAGAGAAAGGAGAGATTCATACCTGGAATGATGTTGGGATGAAAGAATTTCTTGGAGGAAGCTAGGAGATGCAAGAACCGTGAGTGCTTGAAGAGGGTTCAATGGAGGAAGGAGATGAAGTTATGAAGAAAAGATGGTGGTGGTTGGGGTTTATTCAAAAACTCAATTATTGGTGCAAAAGGTTGTCTGGTGGTGCCAGACTTTGGTGAGAGTGCAGTATTTTCGAATTTTAATTTTTTTTTTTTTGAAAATGGATATCTTTATAGACAAACTCCTTTGAACCCGGGGCACTCACGAAGCATCTCCTACCAAGAAAAAGAACCGAACTAACAAACTTGAGAGCCGGTAACAAGCTCTAACATCCCTCGCGACCAGAACGAACCGCAACCTGAAAAGAAAAAGACAACCACACACAAAAATAACACTAAAAACTAATAAACACAAAAACATGCTAAGTTTATTTACGAGTCTTCAGCTAGACTCACCACCCCGAATTCATTTGTTCCTGGGGTGGAGGGTAACAATCTCCTCACTCGGGTCAACGGGCCCTCCAACATAAGCCTTTAACCTATGCCCGTTGACTTTAAACAACCGGCCATCCTCATGGCCTATCTCCACGGTCCCGTAAGGAAACACTGACCGTACAGTGTAGGGACCCGACCACCGAGATTTAAGCTTACCAGGAAACAACTTAAGACGTGAGTTGTACAACAACACACGATCACCCACTCGGAATTCTTTCTTGTCCTTCAAGCGGGCATCGTGAAGCGTCTTAGTACGTTCCTTGTACAGCTTGGAGCTTTCATACGCATCGTGCCTAAGCTCCTCAACCTCGTGAATCTGCACAAACCTGTTCTCACTCGCAGCAGCCATGTCAAGATTAACTGTCTTCAAAGCCCAGTATGCTTTGTGCTCGAGTTCAACAGGCAAATGACAAGACTTCCCATAGACCAATTTAAACGGTGTGGTGCCTATAGGAGTCTTGTAGGCTGTCCGGAAAGCCCACAGTGCATCATCTAATTTCTTGGACCAATCCTTACGGCTAGAATTAACCATTTTCTCCAAAATCCGCTTGATACCCCGATTAGTAACCTCGACCTGTCCGCTCGTCTGCGGATGATATGGTGTAGAGAATCGATGTTGCACACCATATCGGGACAATGCTTTCTCAAGCTGAGCATTACAGAAATGCGTCCCACGGTCACTAATCAACGCCTTCGGGGCACCGAAGCGAGCAAACAACTTTTTCAAAACCCTCACCACTACCCTCGCATCGTTAGTGGGCAAAGCCTGTGCTTCAGCCCACTTTGAAACGTAATCAACAGCAACGAGGATGTAGCGGTTCCCAAAAGAGGTCGGAAAAGGGCCCATGAAGTCTAGCCCCCATACGTCGAAAACCTCACAAACTTGAATGCCGTTTTGTGGCATCTCATAGCGTGCAGAAATGTTGCTTGCCCTCTGGCAAGCATCACAGGACCTCACCCACTCGTGGGCATCACGGAAAATAGTCGGCCAAAAGAATCCGGAATCAAACACCTTCCTCGCAGTGTTGTTCGCTCCGTGATGGCCTCCCGTGGGTCCTTCGTGACAGTGGCGTAAAATATCTCTCGCCTCGTCACCATGCACGCATCGCCGGATCATCCGATCCGCTCCTACCCTAAACAAGTAAGGGTCATCCCAGAAGTAATGCTTAACATCTGCAAAGAACTTTCGCTTCTGCTGATGGGTCGTCCCCTTGATCAGGATGCCACTAGCTAGGTAGTTTGCGAAGTCAGCAAACCATGGGGAGTCATCACTAGTCTCGATCCTCATGAGGAACTCGTGGGGGAAATTGTCATTGATGTTAGGCCCACGAGATTCCTTTTCCTCGGAATGCTCAAGTCGAGACAAATGATCGGCTGCCAAATTCTCAGCCCCTTTTTTATCACGGATTTCAATATCAAATTCTTGCAGCAACAAAATCCAACATATCAATCTTGGTTTAGCATCCTGCTTGCTAAAAAGATACCGAAGGGCTGCATGATCCGTGTACACAATGGTCTTGGAAAGGACAAGATATGACCGAAACTTATCGAAGGCAAAGACCACTGCTAGGAGCTCTTTCTCTGTCGTGGTGTAATGCTCCTGAGCGTCATTCAAGGTCTTGCTCGCATAGTATATCGGATGAAAGTGTTTATCTTTCCTTTGACCCAAGACAGCCCCGACTGCGAAGTCACTCGCATCACACATCAACTCAAATGGCAGCTCCCAGTCGGGAGCAACCATAATCGGGGCATTCACCAACTTCTCCTTCAACAACTCGAATGCCCGAAGGCATTCATCGGAGAAAACAAACTGGGCATCCTTCTCGAGGAGCTGAGTCATGGGACGGGCGATTTGGGAAAAGTCCTTTATGAATCGCCGGTAAAAACCTGCATGACCTAGAAAACTCCTAATAGATTTCACTGATGTGGGAGGCGGGAGCTTTGAAATAGTCTCGACTTTGGCTCGGTCAACCTCGAGCCCCGCCTGTGAAATCTTGTGCCCAAGCACAATGCCCTCCTTCACCATGAAGTGGCATTTCTCCCAATTCAACACCAGGTTGACTTCTTCACATCTAGCCAACATCCTTTTCAGATTCCCGAGACACTGATCAAAGGAACTCCCAAACACAGAAAAATCATCCATGAAAACCTCCATGGAGTCCTCGATCATGTCGTGAAAAATGGCCACCATACACCTCTGAAATGTGGCCGGGGCATTGCACAGTCCAAAGGGCATCCGCCGGTAGGCGAATGTGCCATAGGGACATGTGAATGTCGTCTTCTCCTGATCCTCAGGAGAGATGGGAATCTGAAAATAACCCGAAAAACCATCAAGGAAGCAGTAGTACATCCTGCCCGACAACCTTTCCAACATCTGATCAATGAAAGGAAGTGGGAAATGATCCTTCCTCGTGGCAACATTAAGTTTGCGATAATCAATGCAAACTCTCCATCCGGTGACAGTACGAGTAGGAATCAACTCGTTTTTCTCATTGGTCACCACTGTCATGCCTCCTTTCTTCGGGACTACCTGTACAGGGCTAACCCACGGTGAATCAGAGATCGGGTATATCAAACCTGCATCAAGTAGTTTGATGACCTCTTTCTTCACAACCTCCTGCATGTTGGGGTTCAAACGCCTCTGGTGCTGTACTACAGGTTTAAAGTCCTCCTCCATCAAAATCTTATGGGTACAAAAGGATTGATTGATCCCTTTTATATCCATAATTTTCCAAGCAATCGCCTTCTTGTGCTGCTTCAGGACTTCAAGCAATCGATCCTTCTCTTCCTTCGACAATCCGGCAGAAATGATAACGGGTAGATGAGTCTCGCCCTCCAAGAAAGCATACTCCAAATGATCTGGAAGCTCCTTAAGCTCAACCGACGGTGGATCCTCAATAGAAGGGCGTGCTTTAGGCTCAGCAACGCGATCCACAACCTCAAAAACCTCGGGACACGGGGGAGACGCGTGACCTATCAGACAAGTCACCTCCTCGACTAAACGGTCCACCCTAGGTGAACTAAAATCCTCCCCTCCTAGCAGCTGTGTGTCCACCACATCCTCCTCGAATGCATCACGAAGATGATCACTCACATATGTGTCGATAGTCTCAATGAAGTAAAGTGTATCATCCTGACTTTGCGAGTGTTGCATGGATTTCCCAATGTCAAAGGTAACCTCCTCATCATCAACCCTAAGAGTAAGTCTACCGGTGCAGACATCAATCAAGGCTCTCGCAGTGGCTAGGAATGGTCGACCTAAGATAAGTGGAACATTTTTGTCCTCATCCATGTCTAGAATCACGAAATCGACAGGAAAGACAAACTTGTCGATTTTCACCAGCATATTCTCAACTATGCCTCGAGGATACTTCACTGAACGGTCGGCTAGCTGAATGCTCATACGAGTCGGCTTGGGCTCTCCCAAGTCTAGCTTAGCAAAAACCGCATATGGCATGAGGTTTATGCTAGCTCCAAGGTCAGCTAAAGCATTGCTGACCGAAAAACTACCAATAAACAAGGGATAGTGAAACTCCCAGGATCATTCATCTTCTTTGGTAGTTTGTTCTGAAGAACTGCTGAACACTCCTCATTCAAGGTCACCTGCGAAAGCTCCTCAAGTTTCTTTTTGTTGGATAGGATATCCTTCAGAAACTTGGCATACTTAGGCATTTGAGCAAGTGCCTCGACAAATGGTAAATTTATATGAAGTTGCTTAAAAAGCTCGAGGAATTTACCATAGTGTTCTTCCATTTTCTGCTTCTTCAACCTCCCCGGATATGGAATGGGAGGGACATACTCTCTCACTGGCTCCTTGGGTCGTGCGGTACTTGCTGGGACTCGCCTCTGTTGCACCTCACCCGGAGACTCACACTCAATCTCCTCATCAACCTCATCATCATCAGTCGGCTTTGCTGGAACAGCCGGAGGGATGGGTTGAGCGGTCTTGCCGCTTCTCAATGTAATGGCCTTTGCAGTAGCATTTGGATTAGTCTCTGTGTTGCTCGGAAGGCCCCCCTGTTGTCTCTCAGACAACATCTTGGCAATCTGGCCAACTTGGTTCTCAATGGTCTGCATGGAAGCCTTTTGGCTTCTCAACTCATTCTCGTGCCTCGTGAAACGACCGTCATACTCCTAAAAACGCTTCTCATTCTCGGCCTTTTGAGTGTTCTGACCGGCTAAGATCTGGCTAAGCATATCATGCACACTAGGCTCGCTGGCGGAAGGTCCCTGCTGAGGTCGAGGTGGACCATATGCTCCATGAGCTGGAGCTGGGGGGACGTGGAGCAAATCCGGGTGGCTGCAGATTGGAAGCATCGGGCCTCCAACTGAAATTCGGGTGATTCTTCCACCCCGGATTATAAGTATTGCTGTAGGGATTATTTTGAGGACGGTATTGGTTTCCCATAAAATCAACATGCTCGTGTGACATCTCTCCCGTCTGAAAATCACCTACCTGATATGCTCCCCCACTCGAAGAACCTCTCGAGTGCATCTCCATCACTCGATCAAATTTCGAAGATAAGGCATCCATACGTGCTGTCATGGCTGTGTAGTCGTCCACATGATGAACTCCCTGCCGAGAACTCTTACCTCTTGGTGGCTGTTGCGTCCGGTTTTTCACGGCGCATCTCTCTAGAATCTCAAATGCCTCGGTGGCATTCTTCGTGCCGATATCCCCACCCGAGTATGTATCAACCATCATCTGTCCCTGACTGTCCAAACCATGGTAGAAGATCTGACATTGTTGCCACTTGGCAACCCGTGATGTGGGACCTTCCTCATAAGCTCTTTGAAACGCTCCCATGCCTCGTAAAGGGACTCGTCCTCGTCCTGACGAAAGTTCAGGATCTTGGTTCTCAACCGAACAGTTTTCTCTGGAGGGAAATATTTCTGAAGGAACTTCTCAGCTAATTGATTCCATGTAGTGATAGATCCAGCTGGAAGTGAAAGAAGCCACTCCTTGGCTCCATCCCGTAAAGAAAACGGAAAGAGCCGAAGGCGGATAGCATCCGATGATGCATCACGAATCCTAAATGTGGCACAAACCTCTAGAAACCCCGCAATGTGAACACTAGGATCCTCATGATCCTTGCCATAAAACTGTATCGCATTCTGCAACATCGATATGGTGCCAGCCTTGATCTCAAAATTATTATTTTCAATCGTCGGTGCATTGATGCTCGCAGGTAAACCATCGAGTGACGGTTTTCCTATTTCGTTCAAAATCCTATTCTCTTCTGCGTCCGCCATGTCTACTTGAACCTCGTAGAAGGTGTCGTCTCCTCCCGCGTCTGTCTCAATCATCTCGGCTACCAAACGAAAACGCTCCCGCAGCCTCCGGTGAAGATCACGCTCCGGCTCCGCTGAAGGCTCAAAGATATCAGCAGCGGGGGTTGAGGACATGCACGACCTGTAGGGAATAAGGAGGAGCACAATGCACAAAATATATACAAAAACAAAAACCACTAGCAAATAATCATTTTTTTTTCAAATAGTCAAGCAAAGGCAAATAAAACAAGTAGACACAAACTTTTTACACTTTTCACAATGGCTAAATAAGAAACTCGAATCGTTTTCAAGAAGACCGCATCCCCGGCAACGGCGCCAAAAACTTGATGTGCGTGAATTATATATATATTTTTATGAAGATATTTGTTCACACAAATTTAGTTTTAAAAATGGTTTTTCACCTAGAAACTAACTACACACACAAAAGGGCAAGTGTACCCGTCGGGTGGTAATATAGCTAATCGGTAAGAACCGGATATCAATCCGTGGATGCGGTGTCTCGATACTAAACTTTTGCTACTTTAAAGCCTTTTCAAATGATTGGGTTGATTTTTCTAACTTAGCATGCAAAGAAATAAACTACTAAAAATTCTAACAAAGAACAATATCTAAGAAAGGGTTACCTAAACAAAGTTTCCACTAACAAACATATGACAACAAGGTGGAAGGAATTGTGATGATGCAAGCTCTAAATTTAACTAAGTCCCCAATCAAGGCTTCCTAGTCTATAATTCTTAGGAAAACTAAAAAGGAATTAACATTCTAATCACCTAAAAATTATTCTTTTAAGCTCACTTGCTAAGTTGATGTTAATCTTTAATCATGAGTTATTTGTTTGTCAAAACTCCTAACTCTACAAATTAGGGAAAACTAATATGAACAACACACTAATCACCCTAACTTGGTTTCAAGTAGTTGGCACTATCATCATGTTCTTGATATGAACCACAAGCATGGTCATGCTAGCTAACAACTTTGGCCTAAATCATCAAACTAACAAGAACACAAACTATAGAATCCATATAAACATACTCATGATCTTTCCAAATCTAGATGCAAGAATTCATACATATGCTCAAATCATCATTCAATCACATTAGCAATCACCATTCCTAGTTTCATGCTATGAATCATACTAACAAGTTAACAAGATTCAATAATCATAATCTTTACATGGGCTTTCCAACACAACATGTAAATGCTTATGAGCAAACATTCAAGAACAAGAACTTTAAGCATACACATGAACTCCAAGAACAAGATTAAATGCCAACATGAAGATTAACAAGAACAATCATCACATCTACTTCCATGTTATCACATATTCATTAGCTTCAACAAAGTTTAGACAACTCGAATGTTTAGCCCATAAGGCTCATGACTACCTAATCAAATGCAAATAAACATAAATTGTTCATAATGTAGTAACTAGTAAGCTAACCAAGTTAAAGACAAGATTTAAATGATGTTCGAGTAGATCTTCAAGTGATTAAGTCCTCTTCAAGGCTCCCTCTTGGCTCCAACAAGCTTCCAAGACCAGATTCTTGAGAGAAAAAGTCACCAAAATGCTCCAACTCCCTTCCAAATGAGCTAGAAACTCGTATTTAAGCTGCTGGGAGAATGGCACGACCATGCCACCTTTTGGCACGGTCGTGCTTGGCAAGTGTCAGAGCCACTTTCTTGAATGTTGACCAAGTATGCTACCATTTTGGGAAAAACTCAGCATCATTTTCTCATCTTTGTACTTCTTTCTAGCATCGGCACTAAGATCTTTTATCGGAACCACTTCTTCATCATCATTCGTCGGTCGAATGTACCTCGTCTCGATACATTCCCAAGCATATAAGTAATTTGCTTGTACCCAGTTTTCGAACTTTTCTTCCCAACTTTTGTACTCTTCGATGTTTATGAGTTTAGGCGGCTTTTGCATCGTGCCCGTTTCATTTTCCAACATCGTGTTCTGTGCAATACTCATCGGGGTAACCGGTGTAGCGAATGCATTGTAAAAATCCTCATCCATGTTTCAGATTGAGCTATATCACCTTGTAAAAATACCTGATGACAAACAAACGATCAGTTTAAACTAACTGAATATGTAAAAATGTGTTTGTGAAATCAATCTAAGACTCGTGTCGAAGATTTGCGGACTCGTTTCAATAATGTTGAAGTGAGAATTCTGAATGAATGGACCTAGAATGATTTAGACCAAGAATCTTGTAACAATGAATGTGACTGACAACTGTCAAATGTTAAGCAACTATGATTGGGCCGCCAATGATGAATCTCATGGGCTGAAACAATTGACTTTAAGAAATTGCCGACAAATCTTCACATGCAAACCTTCAATTTGACCAAGACACTTTAATACAATCAAACTGTGATTGGGCCAATAAATCCACTAAACCAACAATTTTAAGTGTGTATGAATCTGATTGGGACGAACAACTTCAACAATTAATGAGACGGTGCCTATAATAATCGATTCACATGAGTTGACTATACAATCATTTGATTGGGCCAAAACCTTGAACAAAGATATTAATCACATGGGCCGAACACTTTATCAGATTCACATGCAAAAGCCTGACAACTTTCAATTGTTGTTGAATAAAGATTGGGTCGCAACTTATGTAGTGGATTTATGCAATTCAGATCACATGCAAACTGTCCAACTCACATGCAACTCTGAATTGATAGCACTAAAACTCTTTGGAGCGGAAACACTCGATAACTATTCTGAGCGAAATCACTGACAACAATTAGGAGCGAAATCAGACTTAACTCAGGAGTGGAATTAAACAATTCTCTCGAGCGAAATCAGAAACATTCTTTGGAGCGGAATCAACCAATTAAACTAATTAGGAGCGGAATCAAGACCTATTTTCGAGCGAAATCAACTGTGATGTCATATTTCTCTCGAACATTTTTTAGCTGAATCACAAAAATGACCAGTTTTACTTCGAATTTTGACATGAAACTTTCAAGGCTTTGTTAATATGTAATTCCGAGCACACTGTGAAAAATTGAACCGATTTTAACCGTGAAATGATGTTCCATTTGAAAACAAGGTGTAGAAAAACAGAAAACGCAGCTGAATTGGCAAGAGCTCTTCTTCCTGAGCTCTGATACCACTTGTAGGATCGTTTTTGGATCCGAACGAGTCAGTTAGAAGAGCTTTTCTCAGTTTGAGCGGTGGAAACAAACAAACCGAGTTCAATTCAGCAATTATACACTTTAAACTGTCGATTTATATTGATAGAATGACGTTTACAACCTGATGACACTTCGGCAGCACTTCGTGGCTCACCGGAAGAAAACACCTAGAACTCTTTTCTGATTTCGCCCCAAAAGTCCTATATATAGTAGTTCTAATTCCGCCCAAAATGTCATCGACTTATAGGAGCGGAATCAACTCTTGAGATTCCGGGCGGAATCACCTACTCATGCAGATAGGAGCGAAATCACATTTACATTTGTCTTATATGAACATTAAATTCTATATCACGTGCATATGACATTTTGTCTTATGTGACCATTCAATTTCGTGAGATGTGTCACAAGATGATGTCATCTACATGATGTCATCAAGGAATAAAATGACATCATGTTTTGATCAGATTCGCACCGCAACTGAGACTCGATATAAAATGAAGACGACAGATGAATGCACCAACAGGAACTGTAGCTTACAAGCTAAATCTGCCAGAAGAACTCAGTGGAATACATAATGTATTCCACATCTGCAACTTAAAGAAATGTTTAGCCAATGAGTCGCTAGCAATGTCGCATAAGGACGTGCAGATAGATGAGAGCTTAAAGTTTGTTGAAAAACCTTTGTCGATCGAGGATCGACAGGTTAAGAAGCTTCGAAGGAAGCATGTACCGATTGTCAAGGTAAAATGGGATGCCCGTAGAGGCCCAGAATACACGTGGTAGGTGGAATCCACAATGAAACAGAAGTACCCTCATTTATTTCAGTAAATCTCGAGGTCGAGATTTCTTTTAAGGGGGTGAGGATGTAACACCTTGTAAAATCACGACCAATATAATAAAGACACGTGTCATGGACTTTAAACGTGTAAGGAATTGTTTCCGAGGGACTAAAGTTGTCAAACAATGTAAATATGTTAGTAAAAGGATCCGAAGTGTCAACATGTTAAAGTTACCTCTGAGTGACCTTTAACGAACCCAAAAACATTGTAAATAATTTAATATTTAGTTCTCAAGAATATTGGGTATTAATTTCGTGGAGTTTTGATGAAAACAAGACTTTTCGGGTGATCGTACGACTAACCGGGAGTTTAACGGAGTTAGTTTATGACCCAATGTCCTTAAAAGTTAACTATTGGGGTCCAAAGTGAAATAAATGAAAGTAAAATAAAGTTTAAATGGACCAGGGACTGAAATTGCAAGATTTGAAAACTTAAAACCGATTCTCCCAATTGACGCGGGCCGCGTAAGCCAAGGCATATGCTTACGCGGGCCGCGAGGGACTACCAGATATAGGCAGATAAGGACAGCTACAAGTTCAGCCTGTTCCACCGCCTTAGAAAGCTTGTTTTCAATTCCAGGGACTGAGCCAATAGATTTTTATGCGTAGGGGAGACCTGGAATCATCAGGGTTCATTTGTAGGGGCATGTGGATCAATCCTGGAGCTCTAGAAATCCTATATAAGGCCTCTTGTATTCACTTGTTCATTTGCACAATTCAAATTTCTTCATATTGCTTTCTCTGGAGCTTCCTAGAGTTCAAGCAAGTTTTCTTAAGTTCCAAATTTGTGCTAAGGACCATTGTAAGTGTTCTTAGTTCTTTAAGTTCAAATTTTATTAGTTTAATGACCAAAAGTCAAAGCCATCGTAATTAAGCTTTGACTTAGTGACTAATCACTATTGGTCTAGCCATTATTCGAATTGAAAGTGGCTATGAGTTGGTAATTATGTAGGTAATAAACCCTTAAAAGGGTACCTACTGATTATCACTCTAACTTGGTCAAATGTCGGGTCAAACTTATTATTAAAAGTCAACATAATCCATTTTTTGCAAATAAATCCATAACTGATAATGTAGAAGTTATGGAACATGTTTAAACACTAAAATAACTTGGTAAATAATATAAGAACATGTCTAAGTATGTCCAACCCGACAATTCTGAGTTTAGGCTCGGTTCGCAACCGAAAGTCGCAAAAGTAGACTTTTGCTTTGAATTTCAGTTCTGACCCGATTTAGCTTGTTTTAGATATGCCTTAAGGTTCCTTTAGGACCATATTATATTTTACTAAAACCCTCTGAGGTTATACTACATGGTTCTTTATTAATCCGATTCATTTGCATGTTTTCGTTAAATGCTAAAATGTTGACCATAATGCCCTTTTGATATTAAAACGAGATTTTTGAAAATGTGAGAGGACAAAAACCTTTATTACTGATATTTAAGTATGTCCTAAAAGTTTGACATCAGTTTATGGTCTAAAATGAGAGTTATGCTCAATATCGTAAATGAAGGTCTTTTTATTAATTAAACGGCATATATGATATAAACCCTATTTAAACTCAAATTTTGACATCAAAACTTTTACCTACTGATGTAATATAATATTTTGGGATTTTTGGAAATTTTTATTAAATTTTAAACTGATCATAACATAGAGTTCTCGCATAGGCTCGGTAATTGACGGTAATGCCCTTTTTGCTAAAAAAATGAGTTTTACACATCCTTTACTTATCAAACCTTTTTCTAATGATTTTATATAATAAATAAGTTACTTTAAACTAAAAAGGCTGGTCAAAATCTCAGATTTCCTTATTTAAACCGAATATCGTCAAATACCGACTTTTATGCGATTTAGGCGCATAGTATGGTTTAAAACCATATTAGGCACCTAAAGCTTGATACCTACTGATGTTATGAATAAATTTTTATACTTTAACAGTAAATAAAAGTTTTGAACTCAGATTTCCAAAATTAACCCTTAAAGCATATGTGAAATGACCATAATGCCCCTACGGTGCATAGTTTGGTCATAAATGATAAATTTCACATATGTGAGATATCTTACTGATATAACCTGCAAAAATAAATATTTTTACTGATCATTTTAGACCAGAACCTCAGATTGTCATTTAACCTCTTTTATAAACTTTAAAAAGACCAAAATACCCCTACTGGGCTTAAATTAATTTTAAATTCGTTTTGGGCATAATGGAATGTATCCTACTGATATCATAACACATTTTAAGCATATTAACTTAGGGAACCTGTTCATAACTCATTTGGTTACCCGTTATGCATTTTTCGCGTTCGGTGCGGTTTATGTGACTAGTTTGCATAAATTGACCGAAAAGGGTCAAACCTTATCAGTTTTACCTCAAAATACAGAATGTATTTAGTGTACCCATATTATACAAGTCTTCATACTTGTCGGGTCTAAATCACATTCTAATCCGGTCTTCGCTTAATCTTGCGTTTTGAACCGTAAGCCTTTCTTTAAAACTAACCGGTCTAAGTTTTAACTTAAATAAGACCCGTTAGGAATCTAATAGGTTATTAAAACATTCGTTCCAGATTTAGGAGCCCAGTAAAAGATATTTGCACTTGTTGATTGTTATACGGCTGAGATAAATTTGTAATTTTGCTCAGGTAAATACTTTTAACTTATTTTCCCTTATACGGGCTTGGGGTACGATATTTAATAATACCGTTTGGTCGGGTATTGAATCTTTAATCATATGAAGGTTAAATCATTGAGATAACCCGTTTAATCTGTTTTGTTTGTTTTAAGCCTTTGGGGGGTTAATGACCATGTCCTGGATATCCTCGGCTCATTCATTGAAATGGCCACGACTTAAGCACGGGGTGTAGGCATACACCTGCCGGTGCGTATGTAAAATTATATACCTGCTTGTTCGAGAATAACTCGCCGTGGGTTATATTATGTGGTGTGTCTATTAATCTTTAACCCGGGCTACTGAATGTATAACAAACATATAATTCTTTTACAATATTATTTTTAAATAATTATCCCAAGTTATAAAAGAATATTTGTGCCTTGTGCATTTAAATCAATTTTATAAACACTTTTAAAAAAGAATCGGTTAATTGTACTTACCAGTGTAAACTGACGTATTTTCAAAAGGTTAAGTGCAGGTGCTATTCGTAATCGGCTGGCTACTCCTAGAATCAAATAAAGGGTCTTGCAAGCTCGTGATGCTTAATTCTGTTGAACAATATTTTCTTATATTTTAGATCCGCCTGTGGATCCACTTTACAACCGCTTGTAATATTTTATGTTACTTTAAATCGGTTTGTAATAATTTTACCTTCAGACTTCCGCTGTGCATTAAACTGTGATTAATTGACCATGATGATATTAACTACGTCACGATACTCCCCACCAGGCCCACCGGTAATCTGTGGAAATATCGGGGTGTGACAGGTTGGTATCAGAGCCAACATTGAGTAAATTAAAGACTAGCCTTTTGTGTTTAATCTCAATGACACAGTTTGCACATTCCTTGACATCCGAGAGTAGGCTAACAACATAGGACTAATCCTAATCTTATTGTTTTCTTTTGCTTGTTTCTTTTGTTTGTTTTGGCAGAAACGAAGGATGCCGCCATGATTTCGAGGAAGAGGTGGACGAGGCAAGGCCCCGATGCTAGGAAGAAATGACCATGAGGCCGGGCCGTCACACCGGTGAACTCCTTCTGCAACAATGAGCTCAAGTCCTCAAGAAGACCGGAGGACGTACTTGGAGCCCGCGAGGCATTCTGTCTCGCTCAGCTCTTCACCTTCTTACCAAGATTCCTTCGAACTCCACCAGAACAACGAGTCCGACCACTCACATCACTCTTTCATTCCGCTGCAGCGGTCAAGCTCACATCGGGCCTTCCAGGACCCGACCCCGTATTTCCAGAGCCGGTTTAACCCTGTAAATTAGATTGAAGAATCAATGGGTCATAACCCATTGGGCCCCGAAGACCATTTTCCTGAAGCTCAGGACATGGATATGGATGATGACCCCGATCCTGCCGAACCACCATCTGGGACGCCCACGCATCCCATAGAGATTTCAAACGGGTCATCCTTTCATGGCTCGCCGTACTGAGGCCCTGACAGTTTCCAAGAAAGGTGGGCCACATACCACTAGGAGTTTACTCCCCCTTTCAACCCACCTCAACAGCAGCAACAGGGTCCCTCTGAGGACCCGCATTTTGTAGCGGTCACGCCCCCGCTACCACCACCGCTTGAGCAGCAACTGCCTCCGGAGCCACCGAGGCGAAGAAGAACAGGTGCACGGATGTCCGTGCGAAGAGGGGATTTTCATTGCAGCACCCCTCAACACTCCAGTGGCAGTTATTACCCGCCACTGTATGAAGACCCACAGATGGGTGGGCCTTCAAACCCAGTTTCAGAGGTCGACTCAGCTCCAGTCGCACCACCACCACCACACATGGGTTATGATAACCCAATTCCTTCATACGCCAGTGCAGCGGCGTATAACCCTTTGGAGCAGCCGGCTTATCCTGGCTACAACTACTACAATGCTCCTGCCGTTGACCCATACCTCGAGGCGGCCAACTACAATGCTCTTCACCCTGAAGGACCTTTCGCAGCTTAATACCAGTCAGGGTACCAAGCATATGGGTATCAATACCCGCCACCTCCTCAACCTCCACATCAGCAGCCGCCGCAGCCGCCACAGATTCAACCACCGCAGCAGTAGGAGATCTTACAGAGGTTGCACCGGGTGGAACGAGAGGTTCAAGAGGAGCGTAGAAGCCACCGGGGATTTCTTAAGGGTTTGGCAGATTTAATCAAGGGGAAGAAGAAGAGGGATTATTGAAATCCTTAATTATTTGTATTGTTGTTTATTTTTAATCAAGTCCCTGCGTGGACAATTTTTATTTATGTATTCGGTCCCTGCGAGGACTTGTATTTCTTCTTTAGTCCCTATGTGGACAAGTTATTTATTTAAAAGTCCCGTTTAGGGCAATCTATGTACTTCTTTTAAAATTAGTGGAATGTTTTATTTAAATTTCATTGTCATATTATGTATGAATATAATATATGAAATAAATCAAAAATATCATTCCTTTTTAAATGTTCTGCCTTTAAATATTTAATAAGAATCTTAAAAGGTATAACCTAGCCTGTATGTCATTATAGACCTGGCCATGATGGTAAATCCTATTTAAAAAGATTCAAATCCTTGTTAACATCTGAAAACATGTTAGCACTCCTGGCAGATGTGATTCGGAAAAATCACACACATCATCCTTATATTGGATTCTTCCAGATTCCTTATTTATTCTAATGATCTGTAAATCATGGGTTCAAGTCATCAATTAAGATGATTATATATGAGACATCCGTTAGTGATGCAGTGCCTACTGGCTATAATAATTTTCAATTAAGACAAAAGACAGTTGTAGTCTACGACTCCCTGTCAATAAAGGGTAATGAACTACGTTCAAACCTTAATGCCTCGATTCTCTGAAATCATGGCTTAAAAATTGTCCTTATAACTAGGCCTTATGCGCCATTAATAATACCTTTAATGTTTTACAACTAGGATAAATTATAATGAAAATCCTAAATAAATATGATTAACAAATTAACCAAATATGGTCTATGTTTACCATGGTTAATGAATCATCAGAAATAATGATTCCATAATAACCTCTGAATAAAATATTGTCAACTGTTTTGTAGCAAACAAGCTACATGGCTGAATCTAAGGAAGCAAGAGATAATAATGATACCACCAGGATTAATGTAGCTGGCGCAGATCTTCAGGCGTTGATATACAACGCCGTTACTAGAGCACTTGATAGACAGTTCAAGGAATCAAGTGGCACGCGCTCTAAGACTCATTCTGAGGCTCATAGTAAGCCCCCTTCTAAAGTGAACGAGTCAAAGAAGGACGATGCTCGTCACTCGTAAAATCAGCAGAGTGTTCTATCTAAGAAGATTGTGTTCAATCAAGAGCCCTGTGGTAAGACCTGCTCTTACAAGTATTTTGTCTCCTGCAAGCCAAGAGACTTTACAGGGGAGAAGGGAGCCATAGATTGTATGACTTGGCTCGATGAGATGGACACTGTTGTTGATATTAGTGGCTGTGCCGAACAAGACATTGTGAAGTTTGTGTCGCAGTCGTTTAAAGGTGAAGCGTTAGCTTGGTGGAGGTCCCTAATCCAAGCTACAGGAAAGATCCACTTATATAGCATGTCTTGGGATCAGTTCGTTGCTTTAATCAAGGAAAATTTATGTCCTCAACATGAAGTTGAGAAAATTGAGACTGACTTCTTGGCCTTGGTCATGAAGAACTTAGACTGTCAAGCATATCTTACGAGTTTTAATACCATGTCTCGATTGGTTCCATACTTGGTCACACCGGAACCAAAACGTATAGCTCGATTTATTGGAGGTTTAGCCCCGGAGATTAAGGCAAGTGTGAAAGCATCAAGACCTACTACCTTTAGGTCAGTGGCTGATCGGTCGCTATCTCTTACTCTTGATGCGGTCAGGCAGAGATCGCTTAGGAATTCCGATGAGGGGAAAAGGAAACGTGAGGATGAGAGCTCACGCCGTTCTGAGAAGAAACATAAGGGGAACTCTGAGAACAAGAAGGGTTCCGGATTTAAAAAGGATAGTCAACAATCAGGTGAAAAACCCAGGTGTAAAATCTGCAAGAAGCGTCATCTAGGGAAGTGTAGATTCGAATCAAAATCCCAATTTCAGCCTAGAGCTTGTGGGATCTGCAAATCAAGTGAGCATAAAACGTTGGATTGTAAGAAGATAAAGGATGCGACTTGTTAAAACTGTAACGAGAAAGGGCATATCAAGTCCAACTGCCCAAAGTATGTAAAGAAGCCTGAGGAGGCTAAAAAGACCAATGCTCGGGTCTTTCAGATGAATACTCAAGAGGCCATTCAGAATGATAACGTGATAATAGGTACCTTCCTCATCAATGACGTATATGCTAGAGTATTGTTTGATTCGGGTGCAGATAAGTCTTTTGTAGACAATAGGTTTTGTAAATTATTAAATCTGCCTATTAAATCTCTAAGCATAAAGTATGAAGTAGAATTGGCCGATGGTACCATAGAAACTGCCTCAACTGTATTAGATGGATGTTTTATATCCATTAGGAATCACTCTTTTCCGCTTTCTTTGCTTCCATTAAAACTGGCTGGACTCGACATAGTAATAGGCATGGATTGGTTATCTCATAACCAAGCCTAGATCGTATGTGATAAGAAGCAAGTGGTTATCAAGAATCCTTATGGTGAGCCTTTGACAATACAAGGAGATACTCAGTATGGATTGCCTAAGCAAGTGTCTATGCTTAAGGCATCAAGGTGTATGAAGAAAGGTTGTGTCATTTACATGGCACAAGTAACCATTGATGAACCAAAGCCCAGAATTGAAGACATCCCCATTATTTCTGAATATCCAGAAGTATTTCCCGAAGAACTACCTGGTTTACCCCCAGATAGGCAAGTGGAGTTCAGAATCGATATCATTCCTGGAGTTGCACCAATTGCAAGAGCACCTTATCGGTTGGCCCCGACTGAGATGAAAGAGTTAAGGACTCAGTTAGATGATTTGTTGGCAAAGGGTTTTATTAGACCTAGCTCGTCCCCTTAGGGAGCGCCGATTCTGTTTGTGAAGAAGAAGGATGGATCAATGCGTCTATGGATCGATTATCATGAGTTAAACAAAGTTACAATCAAGAATAGATATCCGTTACCCAGGATCGATGATTTGTTCGATCAGCTGCAAGGAGCAAGTTATTTCTCCAAGATTGATTTAAGGTCAGGATACCATCAACTGAAGGTCAGAGATGAAGATGTGCATAAGACTGCATTCAGAACTCGTTATGGTCACTATGAGTTCTTAGTAATGCCTTTCGGGCTCACTAATGCACCTGCAGAGTTCATGGATCTCATGAATAGCGTTTGCAAGCCATACTTGGACAAGTTTGTCATTGTCTTCATTGATGACATTCTTATATATTCGAAGAATCAAGCTGATCATGAGAAGCATCACCGGTGTATCCTTAAACTCCTACAACAAGAGAAGCTCTACGCCAAATTTTTAAAATGTGAGTTTTTGCTTTGAGAAGTCCAATTTCTTGGACATGTGGTAAGTGAGCGTGGTATTCAGGTGGATCCCACTAAGGTCGAAGCGGTTATGAATTGGCAAGAACCCAAGACTCCTACAGAGATTCACAGCTTCTTGGGTCTAGCAGGATATACTATAGGCGTTTCATAGAGAACTTTTCAAGAATTGCTGCCCCTTTGACTTCATTGACCCGCAATAATGTCAAGTTTGACTGGGGTCCCAAACAGCAAGAATCCTTTGATATTCTTAAACAAAAGTTAAGCAATGCTCCTGTGTTATCATTACCAGAAGGAATTGAAGAGTTTGTTGTTTATTGTGACGCATCGCACATAGGTATGGGTTGTGTGCTTATGCAGAAAGGCAAGGTTATCGCCTATGCCTCACGTCAATCAAAGGTGCACGAGAAGAATTACACCACCCACGATTTGGAGTTGGGTGCTGTTGTATTTGCACTAAAGCTATGGAGGCATTATCTTTATGGAACTAAGTGTGTGATCTATTCTGATCACAAGAGCCTTCAACATTTGTTTAATCAGAAGGACCTTAATATGAGGCAGCGCCGATGGATGGAAACATTGAATGATTACGATTGTGAAATCCGATATCATCCAGGCAAAGCGAATGTAGTCACCGACGCTTTGAGTAGAAAGGAAAGGATTAAGCCCATTAGAATCAATGCCAAGAGCATTGAATTGAAGAACAGCTTGAATGAAAGATTGTTAGCCGCTCAGAAGGAAGCTGTATTAGAAGTTAACTATCCGAATGAGAAGTTAGGCATCACTGCTGATCAATTGTCGTATGGCAAGGATAGAATACTAAGATTGAACGGACGAATATGGGTTCCAATTTATGGAGGACTTCGAGAAGTGATTCTTTAAGAAGCCCATAGCTCCAAATATTCTGTTCATCCTGGCTGTGATAAGATGTACCAGGATTTAAGGGCAAATTATTGGTGGATAGGCTTGAAGAAGTCTGTAGCCACTTATGTGGCTAAATGTTTGACGTGCGCTCAAGTTAAAGCAGAACATCAAAAGCCGTCAGGTTTGCTGCAACAGCCTGAACTTCCCACATGGAAATGGGAAATGGTAACCATGGACTTTATTACTAAGTTACCAAAGACTAAACGTGGGAATGATACTATTTGGGTTATAGTTGATAGATTAACCAAGTCAGCCCATTTCTTGCCGATTAAAGAAACTCACGGCTCTGACAAGTTAGCTCAGCTGTACGTGAATGAGATTGTATCTCTTCACGGAGTGCCAGTGTCTATTATCTCTGATAGGGATACAAGATACACGTCTCACTTTTGGAAAAGCTTTCAGCAATCTTTAGGCACTCGATTAAACTTCAGCACTGCTTATCATCCTCAGACGGATGGTCAAAGCGAGCGTATAATTCAAACACTTGAGGATATGCTCCGAGCTTATGTTATTGATTTAGGAGGAAGTTGGGATAATCATCTTTCTTTGATTGAATTTTCATACAATAATAGCTATCATTCGAGTATCCAAGTCGCGCCTTTTGAGGCATTGTATGGAAGGAAATGTAGAACGCCAGTTTGTTGGGCAGAAGTTGGAGATGTCCAACTATCAGGACCTGATATAGTCCTCGAGACAACAGATAAGATTGTGCAAATACGCGATCATCTCAAAGCTGCCAGGGATAGACAGAAAAGCTATGCAGATAAAAGGCGTAAACCTCTGAAATTTGAGGTAGGTGATAAAGTGTTACTTAAGGTGTCACCCTGGAAAGGGGTGATGCGTTTTGGCAAAAAGGGCAAGCTAAGCCCAAGATATACAGGACCGTTCGAGATCATCGAATGTGTCGGAACTGTAGCTTACAAGCTAAATCTGCCAGAAGAACTCAGTGGAATACATAATGTATTCCACATCTACAACTTAAAGAAATGTTTAGCCAATGAGTCACTAGCAATGTCGTACAAGGACGTGCAGATAGATGAGAGCTTAAAGTTTGTTAAAAAACCTTTGTCGTTCGAGGATCGACAGGTTAAGAAGCTTCAAAGGAAGCATGTACCGATTGTCAAGGTAAAATGAGATGCCCGTAGAGGCCCAGAATACACGTAGGAGGTGGAATCCACAATGAAACAGAAGTACCCTCATTTATTTCAGTAAATCACGAGGTCGAGATTTCTTTTAAGGGGGTGAGGTTGTAACACCTCATAAAATCATGACCAATATAATAAAGACACGTGTAAGGAATTGTTTCCGAGGGACTAAAGTTGTCAAACAATGTAAATATGTTAGTAAAAGGATCCGAAGTGTCAACATGTTAAAGTTACCTATGAGTGACCTTTAACGAACCCAAAAACATTGTAAATAATTTAATATTTAGTTCTCAAGAATATTGGGTATTAATTTTGAGGAGTTTTGATGAAAACAAGACTTTTCTGGTAATCGTACGATTAACCGGGAGCTTAACGAAGTTAGTTTATGACCCAAGGTCCTTAAAAGTTAACTATGGGGGTCCAAAGTGCAATAAATGA
This sequence comes from Helianthus tuberosus, assembly GCA_030545235.1. Classification (NCBI taxonomy): domain Eukaryota; kingdom Viridiplantae; phylum Streptophyta; class Magnoliopsida; order Asterales; family Asteraceae; genus Helianthus; species Helianthus tuberosus. The sequence goes on from CM060390.1 coordinate 2,751,666, forward strand.
AAGTAAAATAAAGTTTAAATGGACCAGGGACTGAAATTGCAAGATTTGAAAACTTAAAACCGATTCTCCCCATTGACGCGGGCCGCGTAAGCCAAGGCATATGCTTACACGGGCCGCGAGGGACTACCAGATACAGGCAGATAAGGACAGCTGCAAGTTCAGCCTGTTCCATCGCCTTAGAAAGCTTGTTTTCGATTCCAGGGACTGAGCCAACAGATTTTAAATGCATAGGGGACACCTGGAATCATCAGGGATCATTTGTAGGGGCATGTGGATCAATCTTGGAGCTCTAGAAATCCTATATAAGGGCTCTTGTATTCACTTGTTCATTTGCACAATTCAAATTTCTTCATATTGCTTTCTCTGGAGCTTCCTGGAGTTCAAGAAAGTTTTCTTAAGTTCCAAATTTGTGCTAAGGACCATTATAAGTGTTCTTAGCTCCTTAAGTTCAAATTTTATTAGTTTAATGACCAAAAGTCAAAGCCATCGTAATTAAGCTTTGACTTAGTGACTAATCACTAATGGTCCAGCTATTATTCGAATTGAAAGGGGCTATGAGTTGGTAATTATGTAGGTAATAAACCCTTAAAAGGGCACCTACTGATTATCACTCTAACTTGGTCAAATGTCGGCTCAAACTTATTATTAAAAGTCAACAGAATTCATTTTTGCAAATAAATCCATAACTGATAATGTAGAATTTATGGAACATGTTTAAACACTAAAATAACTTGGTAAATAATATAAGAACATGTCTAAGCATGTTCAACCCGACAATTCTGAGTTTAGGCTCGGTTCGCAACCGAAAGTCGCAAAAGTAGACTTTTGCTTTGACTTTCAGTTCTGACCCGATTTAGCTTGTTTTAGATATGCCTTAAGGTTCTTTTAGGACCATATTATATGTTAGTAAAACCCTCTGAGGTTATACTACATGGTTCCTTATTAATCCGATTCATTTGCATGTTTCCGTTAAATGCTTAAATGTTGACCATAATGCCCTTTTGATATTAAAACGGGATTTTTAAAAATGTGAAAGGACAAAAACCTTTATTACTGATATTTAAGTATGTCCTAAAAGCTTGACATCAGTTTATGGTCTAAAATGAGAGTTATGCTCAATATCGTAAATGAAGGCCTTTTTATTAATTAATCGGCATATTTGATATAAACCCTATTTAAACTCAAATTTTGACATCAAACCTTTTACCTACTGATGTAATATAATATTTTGGGATTTTTGAAAATTTTTATTAAATTTTAAACTGATCATAACATAGAGTTCTCGCATAGGCTCGGTAATTGACGATAATGCCCTTTTTGCTAAAAAAATTAGTTTTACACATCCTTTACATATCAAACCTTTTTCTACTGATTTTATATAATAAATAAGTTATTTTAAACTGTAAAAGCTGGTCAAAATATCATATTTCCTTATTTAAACCGAATATCGTCAAATACCGACTTTTATGCGATTTAGGCGCATAGTATGGTTTAAAACCATATTAGGCACCTAAAGCTTGATACCTACTGATGTTATGAATAAATTTTTATACTTTAACAGTAAATAAAAGTTTTGAACTCAGATTTCCAAAATTAACCCTTAAAGCATATGTGAAATGACCAAAATGCCCCTACGGTGAATAGTTTGGTCATAAATGATAAATTTCACATATGTGAGATATCTTACTGATATAACCTGCAAAAAGAAATATTTTTACTGATCATTTTAGACCAGAACCTCAGATTGTCATTTAACCTCTTTTATAAACTTTAAAAAGACCAACATACCCCTACGGGGCTTAAATTAATTTTAAATTCGTTTTGGGCATAATGGAAGGTATCATACTTATATCATAACACATTTTAAGCATATTAACTTATGGAACATGTTCATGACTCATTTGGTTACCCGTTATGCATTTTTCGCGTTCGATGTGGTTTATGTGACTAGTTTGCACAAATAAATCGAAACGGGTCAAACCTTATCATTTTAACCTCAAAATCCAGAATGTATTTAGTTTACCCATATTATACAAGTCTTCATACTTTTCGGGTCTAAATCACATTCTAAACCGGTCTTCGCTTAATCTTGCGTTTTGAACCGTAAGCATTTCTTTAAAACTAACCGGTCTAAGTTTTAACTTAAATAAGACCCGTTAGGAATCTAATAGGTTATTAAAACCTTCGTTCCAGATTCAGGATCCCAGTAAAAGATATTTGCACTTGCTGATTATTATACGGCTGAGATAAATTTGTATTTTTGCTCAGGTAAATACTTTTAACTTATTTTCCCTTATACGGGCTTGGGGTACGGTATTTAATAATACCGCTTGGTCGGGTATTGAATCTTTAATCATACGAAGGTTAAATCATTGAGATAACCCGTTTAATCTATTTTGTTTGTTTTAAGCCTTTGGGGGGTTAATGACCATGTTCTAGATATCCTCGGCTCATTCATTGAAATGGCCATGACTTAAGCACGGGGTGTAGGCATACACCTGCCGGTGCGTATGTAAAATCATATACCTGCTTTTTCGAGAATAACTCGTCATGGGTTATATTATGTGGTGTGTCTATTAATCTTTAACCCGGTATTTAACTCGGGCTACTGAACGTATAACAAACATATAATTCTTTTACAAGATTATTTTTAAATAATTATCCCAAGTTATAAAAGAATATTTGTGCCTTGTGTATTTAAATCAATTTTATAAACACTTTTCAAAAAGAGTCCGTTAATTGTATTTACCAATGTAAACTGAAGTATTTTCAAAAGGTTAAGTGCAGGTGCTATTCGTAATCGGCTGGCTACTCCTAGTATCAAATAAAGAATCTTGCAAGCTCGTGATGCTTAATTCTGTTGAACAATATTTTCTTATATTTTAGATCTGCATGTGGATCCACTTTACAACCGCTTGTAATATTTTATGTTACTTTAAATCGGTTTGTAATAATTTTACCTTCAGACTTCCGTTGTGCATTAAACTGTGATTAATTGACCATGATGATATTAACTACGTCACGATACTGCCCACCGGGCCCACCGGTAATCTGTGGAAATATCGGGGTGTGACACTTCAGCATGATTTGAGGATGTTGCGACAAGTGTTTGTTTCTGAGAACGCCATGAAATCGAAGTTCCTCCGTTCATAAATACATATCCAGTTTGAGATTTTTCTTTATGAGGATCAGATAAATAATCTGCATCTGCATAACCAACTAACCCTTCTTATGAATCATTGGGATAAAACAAGCCTAAATCAACAGTACCTCGAAGATAACGAAAAATATGTTTAATCCCATTCCAGTGCCTTTTAGTAAGAGCTGAACTAAATCTTGCCAACAAGTTCACTGCAAAAGAAATGTCAGGTCTCGTACAATTGGTAAGATACATAAGTGCTCCAATTGCACTGAGGTATGGTACTTCTGGACCAAGAACTTCTTCGTTGTCCTCACAAGGACGAAATGGATCATTTTCGACATTAAGTGATCTAACGACCATTGGAGTGCTTAAAGGATTTGCTTTGTCCATATTGAAACGTTTCAACAACTTTTCAGTATAATTCGTTTGATGCACAAGTATTCCATTGCTCATATGTTCAATTTGTAAACCAAGACAATATTTGGTTTTTCCAAGGTCTTTCATTTCAAATTCTTTCTTTAAAAGAATAATTGCTTCATGAATTTCTTTTTGCGTCCCAATTATATTTAGGTCATCAACATATACAGCTATGATCACATATCCTGATGTTGTCTTCTTAATAAAGACACATGGACAGATAAGATTATTTGTATAACCTTTACTTGTCAAATAGTCGCTCAAACGATTGTACCACATCCTTCCCAATTGTTTCAACCCATATAAAGATCTTTGTAATTTGATCGAATACATTTCTTTGGGTTTTGAACTTAACGCATCAGGGAGTTTAAATCCTTCAGGAACTTTCATATAGATGTCACTATCAAGTGATCCATACAAGTAAGCTGTAACAACATCCATAAGACGCATTTCTAACTTTTTTAGAAACTGCTAAGCTGAATAAGTATCTAAAGGTTATTGCATCCATAATGGGAGAATATGTTTCTTCATAGTTAATCCCTGGCCTTTGTGAAAAACCTTGAGCTACAAGGCTTGCTTTATATCTTGTAACCTCATTTTTCTCATTTCGTTTTCGTAAGAAAACCCATTTATACCCTACAGGCTTTACAGCCTTAGGTGTAACAACAATAGACCCAAAAACCTTTCGTTTGTTGAGTGAATCTAATTCAGCTTGCATAGCGCCTTTCCATTTATCCCAGTCATGTCTATTTTGACAATCATTGACAGATTTTGGTTCAGGATCATCATCTCCACCCATGATGTCACTTGCTATAGAATAATAAAATATCTCATCAATATTTTTCATTCCATATCGGTTCCATATGGTATGTGTATGACCATAGTTGATTGATATCTCTTTGTTAGTATCATCAACATCTTCCTTATGAGAGGTTTCGGTATTTACTGTTTTATCAAGATCATTCTCTTTGTGGTCAATTTCCTTTACAAGTGCTTTTCTTTTTCGAGGATTCTTATCCTTTGAACCGATTGGCCTTCCACGTTTTAAACGTTTTTTAGATCCATGAGCTATCATATTATCTATTGCCTTATTTGGGATCTCAACTCGAGTTGGAGCATTAGCAGCAGGTATATGAGATTTAGTAACTCTGTTTATATCAGTAAAAGCATTAGGCAATTGATTTGCAATGTCTTGCAAGTGTATTATCTTTTGAACCTCTGTCCCACATTGTTTTGTTCTTGGATCAAGATGAGACAATGAAGGTACACATCATGAGACATCATTTTCTCGTTTTTTATTTTCTCCCCCTAATGCTGGGAACATTGTCTCATTAAAATGGCAGTCATTAAAACGTGCTTTAAATACGTCACCCGTTAAAGGTTCAAGATATCGTATGATGGAGGCTGTTTCATATCCAACATATATTCCCAACCTTCTTTGAGGTCCCATTTTTGTGCGTTGTGGTGGTGCAATAGGAACATACACTGCACACCCAAAAATTTTAAGGTGGGAAATGTCTGGCTCATGACCAGAAACAAGTTGTAGTGGGGAGTAGTTATGATTTGCACTTGGTCTCACACGAATCAGTGATCCAGCATGTAAAATTGCATGACCCCAAACCGACACAGGAAGTTTTGTTCTCATTATTAATGGTCTAGCGATTAGCTGTAAACGTTTGATCAATGATTCAGCTAAGCCATTTTGTGTGTGTACATGAGCAACAGGGTGTTCGACAACAATTCCCACAGACATGCAATAATCATTAAAAGCATGTGATGTAAATTCACCAGCATTATCAAGTCTCACCCTTTTAACAGTGTAATCAGGGAAATGTGCTCGTAGTTTAATAATTTGAGCAAGAAATTTTGCAAAGGCAACATTACGAGTTGATAATAAAGAGACATGAGACCATTTGCTGGATGCGTCTATCAAGACCATGAAATATCTAAATTGTCCACATGGTGGATGAATTGGTCCACATATATCACCTTGAATTCTTTCAAGAAACATTGGTGATTCTTTGTCAACTTTTAAGGACGAAGGCCTTGTAATTAGTTTTCCAAGTGAACAAGAGGTACATAGAGGCATTTTATCTGATTGTGGGATCTTCTGATATTTCAATGGATGTCCATGTGTGTTTTCAATAATTCTTTTCATCATTGTAGATCCTGGATGGCCTAATATGTCATGCCATAAGTTAAATGTCTCAGGATCACAAAAACTTTCTTTTACTGCCATTTGTGCTTGAGGCACATTAATGTGTGTATAATGCAAACCAGAGTGGAGCATTGGCAGTTTTTCCAGTATATGATCTTTGCTCATGATGTGCAAATATTTTTTATTATCAACAGTCCTTGACTGAGTATCATATCCATTATGATATATGTTTTTGAAACTCAACAAGTTTCTTGTTGATTTTGGGGAAAATAAAGCATTCTCTATTAAGAGCTTTGTACCATTTGGTAATATTAAATTAGCTTTTCCCACTCCTTCTATCAAGTTTGTAGGACCTGATATTGTATCAACGGTTCCTTTTGTTGGTTTCAACTCATAAAAATATTTCTTAGATTTAAGTATAGTGTGTGTGGCTCCACTATCCGCTATACATATATCTGCATCATTTGTCTGCTCTTGTGCTCCAATGGTATTCATTTTAATCTTGAAATATAAAGAGAAATAATAATAAGTGTACAACGATGGCATTATGATTTATTTTTTAATAAGAAGTTTATTTATTAGCTAAAAACGTTACTTGAAAAGAAAGACTAATGAAACATAATAAAGATATTTATAATAAAGGAAATTATATAATTGTTGCATATAATTATTTTCAGATTTCCATCTCATTGGTATAGTCGGCGACATTCAGTTCGACGTTGATATCATTAAAATTATCCACATGGTTCATCTCCTTTTCTTTTCTTTTCTTTTCTTTTCTTTTGAGAGAGGCTTGGTAAAGTTCACATAAATGTGAAGGTGTACGACAAGCCTTTGACCAATGGTTTGTATTTCCACATCTGAAACAAGAAGTGCCATTGTTTTCGGACCTACCAGCTTCATTCCTTTTGTTATACCGGTTGGAATTGGTATTTTGTGGAGTGTGGTAATTGGGGGTTCTTTGATTTTGACCACGACCATGGGAATTACCTCGGAAATTATTATTTCTTTTGAAGGAATAGCTGCGACCATTACCTTTACCAAAATGGCCACGGCCTCGTCCCCATTTTCTTCCAGAGTCTTTAGTATCATCATTAATAACAACATTTGCTTCTGGAATGGCTAATGATCCAGTGGGACAAGCTTGATGATTTTTCATTAGTAGCTCATTGTTTTTCTCTGCTACGAGGAGAAATGAATTTAGATCAGAATATCTTTGAAACCTTTGCAACCGATATTGTTGTTGCAAGTTTATATTTGATGCATGAAATGTGGAGAAAGTTTTCTCCAACATATCTTCCTCCGTAACAGTTTGCCCACAAAATCGGAGCGTTGAACATATCCTGAACAAAGCAGAGGTGTATTCATTCACCTTTTTAAAATCTTGGAATCTGAGATTGTTCCATTCATCTCTAGCAGTGGGAAGTAAAACTTCCCTTTAATTATCAAATCTGCTTTTTAAATCTTCCCACAAAACGTATGGATCCTCAAAATTTGAATATTCAAATTGCAACATCTCATCAACGTGTTTATGGAGGAAGACATCGGCTTTTGCCTTGTCTTGATCGCTATAATTATTCCACTCCGTTATCGTTTCCAAAACACCCATTGACTTGAGATGTCGCTTAACATGTGCCGTCCACGGCATATAATTTTCTCCGGTGATATTAAGAGCCGGGAATTCAATTTTTGCGATGTTTGCCATTTTGTTGCTAAACATAAATAAGATATATATTAAAATCTAAATACTCATTAAAAATGAGATAACATACAGAGGTACAACTATAAACAAATAAATGAATTCATAAGTACCAAAAAGATGAGGTGGAAACTCATATATTAAGGTCGGCAACAATATTAATATTATGCCGGCGAATATTAAAACCGGGTGAATCATCTTCGAAATTTTTCTTGAATAACCTTGAAAAGAAGAGTGTTTGTTGCGAAAAAATGAGATTGATAATTGGTAATTTATAGTGGTAAAGTATAACCGTTTTGCAACGGTTATATTACCGTTTTTATAGCCGTTATATAACGATTATATATATATAGGGTCAGGATTTAGAGAAAACGGTAGAAAGTGTGAGAATGATTATGGATCGTCCGATCAAAACAATCCATGGACAAGATTGCGCGGTGGCGTTTTCGTAAGTAACATCAATTGTATTACGTGTACGCGCCTCATTAAGGGTAAAAGAGTCTTTACACCTCTATACCAAAACGCCATACTTATGAATAAAACGTCATTACGGACCAAAACACATCGCTATATATCACAAAAAACATCCAAGACATAAAAACACACCCCCAGAACCTGAAACGCCATATTTTCAACTATATACCATTCAACTTACAAACGCCAAAATCCCCAAAACATCAAACACAACTACTCAAAATGCCATATTTTCTACTATATACCATTCATCTTAGAAAACGCCAAAACACTCAAACATCAAAAGATTCCAAAAGATCAAAGGTTGTTTCAAATACACTATTTCTTCACTAAAACGCCAAAAATGCCAAATATCATTTCTTGTATATTCAAAATATTGTTCTATGCCAAAGTTTCGGATAATGCATTCTACCCTGAGGTGCTGGGACTCAAATAACATTTTGCTGCATGAGATGGACAAATCATAAACAAAAAGATGTTGGGGTCAGACTTATGTCATTTTCTGTGTTTTGTTCTTGATGAATATTTTAATGGCATGAAAAGACGAATGCCACTAATGAGTTGTTTGAAGATACATATTCAAAAAAAAAAAAAAACTCATGTTATTTTGTTTTCCCAAACGGCCACAAAAACACAAGCATGGTTAAGCCAAACCACCAGCGAACATGATTCAATGAAGAAAGAGACTGATGACAGTGAAGATTTGAAAGATGAATTGTTTTTATTTTTTTAATTTTCTTTTTCTGTTGTTTGCTATGTATTTTTGAATTTAGAATAAAAAAATACATTATCCTAATAAAACGCCAAAACAGTCATAATGCATATGAAAACGCCATAAATGGAGTAAAAACGCCAAAAACTCCCAAACTATAACGAAAGTAATTTGCAAAAGTATTAATTAATAAAAGCTAAAAATGGAAAAAACGCTAAAAACTACTTAAACCCATTTAAAAACGCCAAACCTGGGAGATGGAAAGTCTATGACCCTAAAAACTCATATAAGGCTGAACATAAAAAACAGTAAAAATAAATAATAAACTGAAAAGACGGCTACTTTATTAATATCATTTATTATAAATAAAAACCCGCCTAAACTACGCGTCAAAAACATCCTATAAAGAGAAACTTCTCTGCACAATCAACTTATCACAAAACCAGAAACAAACGTCATATTCCCTAGAAACCATTCACTTTAAAAACGCCAAAAAATAATACTTAAAAAAGCCACAGATGCAGAACCTTGATTCTGCTATATTGAGTATTGATCTGAGTGTGGTTTCACTGAATGGATTCTTCTGTGAGTTGGGTATCTCTATAATCTTTTGCTGAATGAGATGGACAAATATTCAAGATAAAGAGACTGATGACACTGATATGACATTATGTCACTTTGTTCTTGATGGATATATGGATGGCATGAAGGGATCAATACATTAGAGCAGGCGTTGGTCTTCAACATGTCATCAAACAAGTATATATCCACCCGCCATAAAGGATGCCACAAAAAATAAGCATCTTCTAAAGACGGCCGGTATGTAGGAAAATAAGGATCTACATAAGGCATTCAAAATCAGGTTCAAAAACGCCAAAAAGGTTAAAGTAGAAGAGGCTGATGACAGTGAAGATTTGAATGAGAAATTAGATTATAATTTTTATTTTTTTTTTTCATTTTCTATTGTTTGTTATGTAATTCTCTGTTGTTTATCATCTAATTCTCTGCTATTTTAAAAAAAAATGAGTATAAAACGCCAAAAACTACAAACAACAAAACGACTGATAATTTGAAAACTGTGAGAACGAATGCTAGCAAAGAATGAGGTTGCTATATAAAACGCCAAAAAACGCAAACAAAGAATTACTGGAAAAATCAACACTAATTGACAGAAGAATATTGAAAAGAAACAGTAAAATAGAGAGACGGTATCATTTATTGCCAAAATATTATAGTTATATTAATGCCACTACATGGAAAATTGAAATTTATTTATCTTTTCAAAACGCCATAATTGTCTGTCACATTATAGGCCTGTATCCTAAAATGGCAAAACACTTGATATAATAAAATCAAGAAAATTACTGATGTTTTTTACCTTAAAAGCCTGCATCCTGATCTAAAAAACAATAAAAACACCAAAACAATACTTAAAACGCCAAAATATTTAATATAATTCTTATCTAAAAACAATAAAACGCCGCGTATTTATTAAACGCCAAAAAAATGAAAAGATGAAGGGACACGCGTTAATAAAAAAGAAATATGAAAGGACAAAAAAGCCCCTACACCTTTCTCTAAGCGGCGTGACACGTGTTAGGCCAGGAAGCGTTCTCACCGTTCTCACACTTTTGAGCGTTTTCTCCTGATCCTGTTTATATATATATATATATATATATATATATATATGAGTTATTAGCCAAAATGGTCCCTGAGGTTTGATCACTTTTGCCACTTTAGTCCAAAATCCAAATTTTTTACATCTGGGTCCCTGAGGTTTACATTTTGTTGCCATTTTGGTCCAAATCTCAAATCAGGTCAGATTTTCAAAAAAAAAACCCTGCTATTTTGTCCTTTTCCTCAGGGGTATTTTAGTCATTTTAAGTATTAATATACCCAAACACCCCTAAAATCACTCTGCACACACACACTCTCTCTCTTTCCAAACACCCTTCTTTCTCTTCTCTCTCTCATCTCTGTCAAACACCACCACCACCGCACCGCCACCACCACCATCGCCACAGCACCTCCACCACCGCAACCATCTCTGTCTCTCTCTCTTCTCCCTCTCTCTCTTCCGCAACCACCACAACCAACCACCACAAATCAAAAGAAACCCCCCACTCTCAAGATTAGAACCAGTTAACTGCAATACTTATACAGTAATTAACCTTAACATGTAATCACAACAACCACTGAATCATCACAAAAAAATCTAATCAGTTATAAAATCAAACACACACACATAAAAGAATTAAGGATTCATACTCTAAATATAGATGGGCAAAATTCACCAGCAGTCTTTAAATTCTGTGGAGCAATACTACTACTACTAGTCTACTACTGTACTACAACACACAGGTCTCCTTTTAAAGATTGAAAAAGTTTCAATCTTTTTTCCAGATTTACAATACCCAGATAAGGGGTAACACACATTCAGCTGATTTAGAGGAAAAACAGAAGCGAAATACCCACTACCACCACTCACTACAAGCACCTACTAAACTTCCAGATCTGCCTTCAATCACCTCACCCCAATCCCTAACCGCTTTATCAATCTGTTATTTCGCCAGATCAAAGTATCCTTTCAGCTTATACGCCGCCCGTTCGTTTTCCACACCTTCCATTGCTGCTCGATCGCGCTGCTGTTGTTCGATGAACTAGGGTTTTGATTTGAGGTGTCGGATGGTGAATTAATGAAATATGAGTTGTAATTGTCGATTAGATCTTTAAAGAAACTCATGTTTTGAAGAATTTAGAGTGTAATTTGACATCTCGATGATGATTATTGTTGAAATTTCATGTGATCGGTTTTGGTTGGTGGAACATGTGGTTGACACTTCGATTTAGGGTTTAAAGAGAGAGAGAGATGAGAGAGATGATGGCAGTGGGATGGTGGTGCTGGCGGCAGTAGGATGGTGGTGGTGGGGATGATGCGGTGGTGGGGATGGCTGTGTTTTAGTGGGAGAGAGAGAGAACTTACAGAGAGAGACTTGAACAGGTGTTTGTTGCAAAGAAGAAGAAGAAGAATTTTTATTCAAGAGAGAGAGGTAAAATGACTAAAATACCCCTGAGCATAAAGACAAAATAGCAGGGTTTTTTTTGAAAATCTGACCTGATTTGAGATTTGGACCAAAATGGCAACAAAATGCAAACCTCAGGGACCCAGATGTAAAAAATTTGGATTTTGGACTAAAGTGGCAAAAGTGAGCAAACCTCAGGGACCATTTTGGCTATTAACTCTATATATATATATATATATATGGGATGGTTCAAATGAAAACCACTTTTATTGTGAAAACTCGAAAACTAACTAAAAAAAGCCTAAAAAACACACCAATTTTTTTTTCAATTTTTTTTATAAAAAATCACAGGTTTTTTTATATAAAAAAACTTTTTTTTCAAAAAAAAAAAATTTGTATTACACATGTGGGTATGTGTACTACACATGTGTAGTATTACACATGTGCACTACAATTTTTTTTTTAATTTTTTTATATACTAAAAGTGGCGAAAATTGGTATGCAAAAAAAAAATTTTGGTATGTTTTTTTGGTTTTTTTAATTAGTTTTCGAGTTTTCACAATAACTAGTGGTTTTCATTTAAACCTTCCCCTATATATATATATATATATATATATATATCGTACATTACGGCTTAACTACTTCATGTACAACAACGTGCATGATTTGTTCTATAACATGCGTGATTAATGTTTTCAATATGCGTGATTATTGTGTTTCAACATGCGTGATTTTGGATTTTTGAGTTACAATGTGCGTGATTTTAAAATGAACATGCGTAATTACCTGTCGTACGTGATATACGTTAAGCTATAATGTACGTTAACCTTCCTCTCTCTCTCTCTCTGTATATATATATATATATATGTGTGTGTGTGTGTATTTATAATAAATGATGAATTACATATATGTTATTTTATAAGATATAAAATTAGGATGCATAATAATAAGAATAAAAATGTTAGTATACATAAATAAACGTAAACTCTAAATGAAATGTGAGCGTGTGTGTATAAATAAAAGTTAGTTGCGATAAAAGTAAAAGTTAGATGCATAATTAAATGTTAGAATGTTAGTAATCACGTAGTTATGAAATATGTATATTACAATGTTCTTTTGTACTTAATTTTTTTTCAAAGTAAATTATAAAGTTAATGATGTGCTTACATTGCTTGTGATGGATATCTTTGGGCTTAAAGTCTTCTTTGATTAGGATATAAGCGACTCGTGCTGATAACATGTTATAATATAACAAGAATTAACACAAGATTAGTGCTAAAACTTTAAAAACTTTAGAAATGTTAAAAGAAAAAGAAGAAGAGAATTGTATAACTTATTAAAGTGTATACATGAGGTGTATTTTTTCTTCTATCTTGAGCTAGTATTTATACTACAAAAAGATTAACTATTTGATAGACAAGGTTAACTATTTGGTAGACAAGATTAACTATCTAGTATATAAGGCTATCCATAAGTTTGACAAAGAGTTCATCCACTTGCTTGATAAATCTAGAGGTAGATCTTGATCTTCATGGTAAATCATTTTGTAATATTATAACAATTAGGATTTTTTTAAGTTTATGTTTTTTAAGTTTATGTATTGTGTTTTAATATTAATGAAAATATTTTCTTAAATTATTTGTTAAATGTTAAAAATAGTGGAAGATTAAAAAAAAAAAAAAGTGGTGGGGTATGGTCATCTAGGATCATCCTCCCCTTTCAACTAAATTTGTGGGATTGACCATCCTCCCAAGGATGATGATATGGCGACGACGTGACGGATCATCCTACCTTGGAGGATCATCCTCATAGTATGAAAACTGATATAAGGCTTCTTTTTCCCTTTTTTTTTTTTTTTTTTTTTTTTTGAAATACAAGGCTTAGGTGGCGGTTGAAGTGAAGATTTAGCAAAAATTGTTTCGGTTTTTTAAATATTCCATATGTCATTCTTGGTTTTTTTTTTTCCCATTAATTTTATGATATAAACTATGTTAAAAATTAAAATAAAGGATTTGTTGTTGGCATTAAATATGGGTTAATCAATACCGGACATTCTTCGTCTGAGCCCTGAGTTACGTGAATGACTTTTATTTATCTCTTTAAGGGGCGTTTAGACATGCCTTTCGAAAATGATTATCTAATATTAAATAATAACTAAAAAGAATAGGAATATGATAATTGATCAATAAAACTTTGGTCAGAAACCAAAGTTTGGATGTGTGTGTGATGTTCATTTATAAGAGATTGATGGGTTGAATGACTGGACCATAAAGGGCTTTTATGAAAATGGTAACGACATAAGGTTAAGGGGCTGTTTGGTAGCCTCTTAATGACCATTCAGATGCTACCTCTTAATGGTTTAAAACCTCTGAATGAATAAGAGGTAACCTTAAGTCTGAATGGTTAAGAGGTAACCTCTGAATGGTAAATCATCACATGTCACATTCTTCTACCTTCTCATTGGTAAAATTCTTAATGGTTCCATTAAGAGGTAGCCTCTTAATGACCATTCAGAGGCTATCAAACAGCCCCTAAAAGTCATCTAAAGTGTTTTTTTAAAAGCATATAACCTCTATTGTTTATCCCAAAAGTTATTACTATCAAATATTCATATATTCATAACATGCTATACGAGGAATAGTGTTTATTTTATCTTTTGTGAGTTTGTTGGTTTTTTTTTTTTTTTTTTGAACTTTAACATTTTTCATTTTTATTATATAACTTTATATTTTTATAACTTCTCCACAAATGTTAAAATGAGTTTAGTCTTTTTATTAGTTTTTGTTTTAGGCTTTTTCTCGGGTATAATCGTCGATCGGTGGCTACTTAGTATGGTGTTTAGTGGTCACATTTGATCCGTCAGGTTTTTTTTTAACCCTCGACTTTCTAATATGTGTCGTGTTAGAATTCGTCTATGTGTCATATTACGTGAGTCACTTGGTATGAGAATTCGTATTTTTATATTATGTTGATCATCGTTCGATTGCTACTTAGCATTGTTTTACGCTCCCGTCTCCGCAATGCTGGTAGCATGGTTTTACACCACCTTCCCGCAACGCAGGGGGCTAATGACTAGTTGTAATTATTGTAAAGGTCATGTTCATAAAAAAAAATATGTATGTACCCACTTTTTAATACGAATATGGTACTAAATTATGTGCTTATAAGACTAGTGGATGTGGACTCGGGGAGGGGTCAGGATGGTGAAGTGGCACCTCTTCCTGTCGAGGAACACTGCCCCCCCCCCCCCTCGGTGCAATCGGGGCTCCATCCTCATCCTTTTTGAAATGCTTCTCTCTCTTAATATTATTGGAAGGGATGGATGGGGAGACCATTTCTTCTTGACAGAGGAGAAGATGAATGAAAAGGAAACGATAGTGAGGTGGAGGTGATGGGAAAGTGGTGGGGTAAAGAGAATCATACCCATAGTCTAATGAAGAAAAATACTTGATGATGTGATGTACACAAGATGAACAAGTGAGCCGTGTTAGTTATTTTATGAAATGACATCAAAATATAAAAATAAAAGAAGAATTTTTTGTATAACACACACCGGGCCCCACCGCCTACCACCCAACCAACCACCATCTTCTCTCTACAACTAACTCTATCCGCCGACCTCTTATGGATTTGGGCGACCACCATCTTCTTGTAATTAAATTGGGCACTAATTCTTTACCAAAATGTTGATCAAAAAGTGGTCCCTTACCAAACAATTTACCTGTTTTTTCACTCAAAATTCATCTTGACCCGTTTTATTTTATATCACGGTGCATGCTTGTAACGTTTAACAAAACAATTCAATTTTAAGTTTTAACTCGTTACCCAACCCGTTGAACCCACTTACCCACATCCACGACTCATCTGCATCGTCAAAATATTATATTTGTGATGAAAGATGCCGATTATATTCAAGATATAATAAATGTTAGTTTGTGTTCATTTGTATTCATAAAAATAATGCATGTTTTAAACCTTCCATAAAAATAGTGCTTTAGCTTGGTTACTAAGCTTGTGGAGTTAAGCATATTGATAATGCACCTTGGTAATGCATTACAACGATGCATCACTCACAAAGTAAGAATGTTTGAGACAACTTTATAGAAAGGTGACGAAAAAGGTTGTTTCTTGTGTAATTCCTAATAGTTTTTTATACATGTTCAATTAATAATAATTTTACAACCAAACCAATCTTTCCTTTCGTTTAGTTCAATCAAACATTGAATTATTTTCCTGATTAGTATACACAAGTATACAAAATCGACGAACACACGAATTTGATTGACGTAATCACTCTCTTCTGTTCTTTTTCTTTCTTCTTATCTGTGAACCATAACAGTCAGAAATAACCTCAACAATCATAACTTTTTTAACCCGCGACATTTGGTTCCACAAGGCACGCATAAAAACAACGAAAGATACAGATTTTTCATCATCAATCTTAGCCGAAACCTATACATATGCTAACAAATACAGGCAGCAAAAACGTGAAGAGCGGAAAAATGTAAACTAACTCTTGAGGATCGTTTCAAGTGCCTCAAAGAATAACGGGGCCATTTCCGGGTTTGGAGTTTTAACGGCACATTTAAGCCCGGGAACACCGACAACTGTTGTCAGTTCAATCAAGAAAGGGATATCGTGTGGGATTTTGGCTGATAAGTATAAGACATCCTGGTTACCGTTCTTACGTTTGGCAATAAAAAACATGTTTGAAGAAGATAACCGCTCTATGGTTGCATCAATATCGTTTATCACAATAGACGGAATGTCTTTTGAGACCTCGTTGGAATCCGGCAATGACTTCCATGTCTGCCATCACCGTCACAAAACGATCAGATACTAAATTGCTTAAAACTAATCACTTAAAATTTTGAAACCCGAAACGAGATTACCTCGAGAAAGGCGTTACGTTCCATTCTTCCATCCTCGGTAAACAACACGAGCAGTGAGATTTTATCATTAAAGTACCACACAGGCTGTTGGTTGTTCTTCACAGCAACCTGCAGAACCGAGTTTGGTGGGCCCGGTGCTATATTCTGAAACAACACCATAGGAAGAAGTGTTCTTTCTGATGTTCCAGGTTGCACTTGTGGGACCTGGTTACCAAATTTAAAAATTTAGTAATTCAAAAACTATAGTTTGGTTGTTTATGTATATTAACATGATAAGAATGAATGATATTGAAGTCCGATAATAGTTACCTGGAGGGGTCCACCAGCAGCAAGACCAAACGTGTTCTTATTGAACTGAATCATGAACCCGTCCAGTGGAATTTGCGTTTTGTTCTCGAACATTAAGCTGTAAAATATCTGACCATCTCTCCGCACCATTTGAGCACTGATTTCCAAACCTTGACCGCTTGCAGCTGGTAGTAGAACAGGCAATGGAGGCCTGCAACCGAAATGCCAGTGAATTATATAACAAACAAGAATTGTCTATGGGTGGTAAACCTCAAAACCATGAGAAGAGTATAAAATACATTCTTTTAATGTACTTTCAAGTAGGGCTGCAACTGAACCGAACGTTCAGCGAAAAGTTCGTGAACTGTTGGGCAGGAAGTCCGTTTGTGTTCATTCGTTTAATAAAGGAACGAACAAGAACTTTTGTTCATTTAGTTAATGAACGAACATATAACGAACGGACATATTTACGTTCGTGAACGTTCAGTGATATGTTCGTTTATGTCCGTTTGTGTTCAATAGTTCATTAGGGTTTTTAATCTTTATATGTTATTCAAATACTTCACACTTACCACTGATAAAATATTTAATAAATATTAGTGTATTGTATATTACATACATTTTTAACAATTTGAGTGGATCTCGTAATGTTTGTGATGAAGGATGCCGATTTTATTCAAGATCTAATATATGTTAGTTTGTGTTCATTTGTATTCATGAACGTTCGTTTGTATTCATGAACATCTGTTTGTGTTTGTTTACGTCTTCTTTTCGTTTTAAAAAATTAACGAATGAACACAAACATGTTCATTTCCTTAATGAACGAACACGAACATAAGATCCCTTTCAGTAAGTGTTCAAGAACACTTCATCAACACATTTCACATTTATTTCCTTAATGAACGAACACGAACAAGCAAGTACTATCAAGCCAGTACCTGTGTCAGTATTTTGATTAGATTAACCACTATTTTAAAGTCACCAAAATGTCTGAACCGAAAAATGGCCCATATCGGACGGTGAGCCACTTTTTTAGTTTTTGTTTGTTTTTTAAACAGACCAAGATTACACTTGAACTCAATAGACGAATCATATTCAAACTAGCTGATCATGATCTTTATCTGAGTGTCTACCGTACTTACCCTGTTGGCTGTACCGGCTGATCAACTGATACAATGGCGTTATCTCCACCAGCATCACCGTCAAGACCAATAAGATCGAGTAAATCCGGCACAGCAGCAGCAGGTGCAGGAGGTGGTTGTGTTGCTGCAGCATATGGTGGGGATGCACCATTATCCGCAACATGTGCGGATGATGTTTCAGAGTACCCTCCTCCACCGTCACTTCCTTCAGGGAACTCTTCTTCTTCTGTTTTCTGTAGGGTCCGCACACGTGTCACAAATGTTTCAGGTGGTTTGTGATACACAGAAGATAAAGTCGCAATGTTGGCTAGCAGCTCATCAAGGAGAGATGAATCAAACTGGTTTGAGTCGTCACTTATCACCGGTTTTTCAGCCAAAACGACGTCTTTTGCAGCCTGATATATGAAATGTTCGTTATGATGATGTAAGCAATAACTATGGCTATGCATTTGATGAGTTATGATGATGTCAGCAATAACAAACCTCAGGGTCTGTTGAAAGAAGACGCCAATATATGTAAGCACGATCACGCAGATCTGGATTGTCGGTCTCCACAGTGGCATTATTCAAAACAACCTAAAAAGACAAGAGCCTAAATTTAAACCAGATTATATGTAATCATGTTTGCAGTATTGAAACACAAAACTGTAACAGTAACCGATACCTGAATCATCTGTTGGGGCCCTTCAGTTGGCTTCTTGAGGAATAGTTTGACTGTTGCAGTCAACAACTGCAATTGGACTTGTGCAGGTTCTTCAGGGAAACTCTCCAGAAAGCTTTCGAGAAGTTCATCAGCATTATCGATTCTTTCTGCATATTCACCAATTATCCAAATCATCGATGCCTGTGAAATAAACAAAAGAAGAAAAAAATTAAGTTTATAGAAGTGACAGAAAGTTTATAGATTGTTTGTAGTACCTTAGCCTCTGGTTCATCTAATGTGTCCAAACTCTCACAAAGTGTAGCAATGATAGATTCATAGCTGAAAAGACAAATGCAATTAAGATTTACGATTAAAAATTAAAAATTACCACCTTTCTGTATGAACATGGTTTTCGGAAACTTACGTGTTGGGATATCTTCTGAAAATATCCTTGATCACTATAATGGCTTCTTGAACGACATAATTTACTTTAATCTTGATCAGTTCAAGAAGAACACTAATGCAACGTTCAGCTGCTCTCTCTAGTTTAATAGCACAACGCCCGATAGCACGAACAGCCTTTCTGACAAAATCTACATCTACTTCTGTAGCGTATTCTTTAAACTCCAATAAAACCTGATCTATATTTCTATCCGAAGCAAGTTTTATCATAATCTCTAACTTTTCCATCTTCACGTAAATTGGATCGTTGTATTTGCAAAAGAACACCTGAAAATTAGCCATTTTAGATGTTAATGTTATACTTATCTTTTTTTTTTGTTCATTTAATTAAACAAACGAACATGAACAGTTTATTCGTGAACGCCCGTTTATGTTCGTTCCTTTACGTTCCTTTATGTTCGTTTAAATTTTAATAAATAGACATGTAGTTATATTTATTTAAATATAAACATTAAACGGGATTTCTAACTACTTACATAAAAATAACTAATTAGTAAATGGCTTCTTAGTAATAAAAAATGGGTTTCTAATTGAACTTATTGTAATTAATCACTAATTTATACAAAAAAACTACTTTATGTTTGTTTATGTTTGGTCAATTATTTATGTTCGTTATGTTTACTAAATTATGTTCATATAAGTTTGTTTGTTTATGTTTGTTTATGTTTGTTTACGTTCGTGAACTGTTCATTTAGGTTTTAAACAAATGAAATGCTCATTTTCTTAATGAACCATGAACAAAAAAATGTGTTCGATTGTCTGTTCGTGTTCGGTTAAAGTTAAATGAACGAACATGAACATGCCCGTGTTCGTTCAGTTCGTTTACAGGCCTGGGGCTAAGAGTGCCACTAGTAACTATACCTTAATTTCATGAGCAAGGATTGTGGGCCGTCGTTGTACAATAAGATTAATATTCCTTAACGCAACGTATTGAATCTCGGGTTCTGCGGAAAGTAACGTTACAAGCGGAGGAGCCATTTTCTTGCACAAGTTACGGACCACATCGGGACTAGTGATGAGTTCCATTTGTTGAAGGATCATCTAAAATAAATAAAGACAATAATTAGGATTATGAAAAAAATAATACTCAAATATAAGAAAATAAAAAGTAAAGCAAAATCACCTTAACAGCTGAAAGAACTACAGCACAATTTGCATGTTGCAGCCTTGGAGTAACTCGTTCTACAATATTTTCAGCTTCGCGTGCATCAGCTGCCTTGTACTTAGAAAGAGCGTCTAATATGAAAACTTGACCCCACCTGAATTAAGTTAAAACATGACTTAACGGGTCAAAACAAGTTCGGTTTAAATATACTGTAAGTAAGAACGAAACTCACTCGGTGCATTCATTTAGAGCTGTAAGCAGCTTTGACAACGTAGCAGTAGTGATCTCAAAGACGGATGTGGCGCTATTATCTTGAATTTCAGCAAGTGCTGCAACAGCGTTTGCGACTACCATAGGATTATTATCAGATATCAGGTCCTTAAGAGCATCCAGAAAACCTCTATCTTCAACTAACTCAGCATTAATGTCGTATAGTTTAGCAACACATATAGCTGCTGTTTTTCGAACATAAGGATCGTCATCCTGTTCATAAATAATGTAACATCATACCCTTTTAATCGATGACTAAAGATTCTAAAAAGAAAATAGAAAAGAATAATATTAATTATTAACCTTGAGACACCTCTGGAGGGGATCACAAAGATATTCAGTAATTTTATCAACTCGAATGCATCCCATTGTGCGAACCGCTAAAGCTCGGATTAAAGGATTCGGGTCTTGTGTGTCCTGTAACAGTCATTTAATTTAAAACGTCTATAATGTGCAAACATTACGCTGAAGTGAAAAGCAATATTTATCGACTTCTTACCTTAACAAAGGTATTGACTGCAAGTATTGCTAGGTCAGGCTGACTTTTAGCATAATTAATGAGATACAAGTAAACAAGCTTCTTGAGCTCCAAATTTTCCGTTTGCATACAGTTCAAGACATCCGTGAAAAGTGATGAAACGTCCTTCCCAACAGTCATAGCCGCAATCACCTTTTTGACCGCATCTTTTCTCTTATCCTGAATCACAGACAAAACCATTTTAATCAAATCAATGAACTGTAGACAAACTAGCCACTGCAGTATGAAGCAACTATCATGTGACCCCAATTTGTATTCTCATTCTAAAACACAAAAGAAAAAAAACAATCCAAAATGCAAACCGAAAGAATTCGTAAACTGCAAGTATGCGGGTAAGGTAAATAAATCTAACTACTGTAAAACCAGAACATTTTTTCCTACTTCTATGTGCTCGCATTACTTAACTGATTAAGTCGTTTTGAAGTTTTATCGACTCCGTCTATGTGATTTGGAAACAAAAAACACACAATTAATAGAATTTGAATTAAACTGAAAATTTAGTTATGCTTTGCTTTTGAATAATGTGAGGAAATTTCCGATAATCACAATGATTAACGACCTATGTATCATTCATTATTCATTCATCTTTATCCTATGCGGCACATCGAAAATTACCTCACATTATTCCAAGGCAAAGAAAATCAGAGCAAACCTAAGCACAATTGCTTAAATTCAAATCCTATTAATTATGCATTTCATGTTCTCAAATCAGAAAAGAAATTCTCCGATAACACGGCTTAATCGATTAAGCCATTTGTACGGACAATAGATCTGGCATCATGACAAACTTACGTGATCCTCACTAACAGAATATCGGATCAACACACACATACACAGAGTTAGGAGTTTGTTGTATAGATCTAGAGATACATATGATGAATTTGCATATAATACAGGAAGGAGGAGGTTAATAGACCTTGTACTGAGAATTGAGTTCCTCTTTGAGTTCAGGAATTTCTCCTTTCTTAGTAGTGGAGAAGTATTTGGAATCGTGGCCGCTCATATTTCTGGTGCAGATCGGTGACGGAGCAGAAGATGTTTGACAGTTTTCAGGCGATTTGTCGAGGGGTTGAAGACGATCCCGTGTGGTAGTGTTTTAGAAATAGAGAATCACTGAAAATTCTTCCTAATATTGGAAAATATATTTTTTGATAAATGGATAAAGTTAAAAAAAAGAGTAAATTACGATTTTGTCTCTATGGTCATGTCACTTTTACTCTTTTAGCCCAAAAGAATCTTTTAACATATGAGCACCCAACGTCTTTTTTTCAAACTCTTTTGTTCCCTAACACTAACCTCATTCATTTACTTTTAAGGGCCAAAATGTTTAGAAAAAAAGACGTTGGGGGCCAAAAGGATTAGAAAAAAAGACGTTGGGGCTCAGATTTTAAAAGATTCATTTTTGGGCTAAAAGTGTAAAAGTGATATAACCGCAATAGTCAAAATCGTAATTTACTCTTAAAAAAAATCCCCTAAATTGATTTGTGCGGTTTACCTTATTTCAATCCTTTCTTTCTAGAGTAAATTAATTTAACTACTTGAGTCTAAAATCAAAAAGTCTAACGCTTTGAGTTTCTAGCCGTTCATATTATAACGTTTTGAGTTCTTGTGTTTTAGTGGTTTTAACTACTTGAGTCCAGAATAAAAATACAAGTGTTAAAAATTGGATTCAAAAAGGTTATAAAATGAGAGGTTAGGGACTCGGGGCGTTAAATTTTGAATTTAAATGCTTAAAACAACTAAAACACAAACACAGGGACTTAAAAGCAATTTACTCTTATTTCTACATTCTTGATCAAACACACGCTAAACAAACGGAATGTTGTAAAGTAACGTTTACTCAAATTATTATATATAAATTTAAGAAAAAATAGAAACAATAGTTTTGTGACCTATAATTTTTAAAGTTCTATTTCACAAAGATCTATGTTAACACGTATCTTTCTTTAATAATCAAACATTTTTTTATTTGTTACGAGTTTACTTTTTTTAACGCACCAAATCAACAACTTTTAGCCTTGTGTTTACTTTTACACATGCTATAGCATGTGCCGATAACGTAACAAACCGACGCTGATCGAATTCTCAACGCTTTTGCGGCAGTTGAAATTAGTTTCATTGGTTTTGGTTTAAGGAAAGGTTAATAACATTAAGTGTTAGCAGTAAAAAGACAAATATACCCTTACTAACCACCCTTTTCCCATCGTTCAACCAAACCCTACCCCCTTCATCGATCGTTCAATCCAGTTGCTGAGCAATAACAACATCAAACTCACCTTATCGATCACAGGTGAATTCACCCTATTCAAATGTCACGAATGAATATTAACCCCACCCGTCGATGCACCATCTTCTCCTACGCTTCAACGTTCCATCATCATACTCTCTCACCATGTGTAAGTTCATCAACCCCTCTACACTCCACCTATTTCACTACCCTCATGCTAAATTTATCCCACAAATTGCTGAAATTCCCACCCGATTCACTCCACAACCCGTTTCCACAAATGGGTTCTCGTTATTTTACTTTAATTCCCTCTTATACTCCCGAAGATGCCAGTGACGCATTTGATCAAACACCTGGTGGGCATGTTTCATATTTGAGTTTTGATGACGATCCACATGCAAAGGTTCATGATTTTTGTTCTGATAGTAATCAAACAGATAAAAAACTTACTGGGTGTGTGCCAATTTCAAGTAATGGTGAGAAATTGTACAATATTGTTATAGATTGTAAGCCTAATAACCCTGAGAATAGTAGAATGGAGATAAATCTTAACGAAGCTGGCGTTCAGCTGACTACACCGTTGGTGATCGAGGTTTTAGGAAGTCTTAGATATGTTGAGAAGTTAGCGTTTCAGTTTTTTACTTGGGCTGGGAATCAAGAAAACTATAGCCATGAACCGCAGGCGTATAACGAGATGATTGATATCCTGTCAAACACTAAATATAAGGCGAAGCAATACCGTATTGTTTGCGATCTTTTGGATTACATGAAGAGAAATGACAAAACGTGTGTGCCTGTTGAAGCATTGTTAAAGATTTTGAGACAGTATGCCGATAAGCATTTGACTCATCTTCATAAGTTTGCAAAGAAGAAAAAGGTTAAGTTTAAAAAGATGCAGCCCGAGATTGACGCGTTAAACGTGTTATTAGAAGCTTTCTGCAAGTGTTGTTTGGTTGAAGATGCTGAAGCTATGTATATGAAATTAAAGAACAAAGTCAAGCCTAACGCTAGCACGTATAACATCTTGTTTTTCGGTTGGTGTAGGGTGAGGAACCCAAGTAGAAGTATGCAAATTCTTGATGAAATGATCACAACGGGCTATACACCAGAGAATTTCACTTACAATACCGCTATAGATACGTTTTGTAAATCCGGGATGTTATTAGAAGCTGCCGAGCTTTTGGAGTTTATGAAATCAAAGGGTACACTCATGTCTTCACCCACTGCTAAAACATATTCCATCATGATCATTGCATTTGCACGTAATGATAAAATGGACGAATGTTTTAAACTCGTTGATGATATGGTGACTAGTGGCTGCCTCCCTGATGTTTCAACGTATCGAGAAATGATCGAAGGGATGTGTTCTGCCGGAAAAGTGAAAGCCGCATATAAGTTTTTGGAAGACATGAAGAAAAACGGGTACCCTCCTGATATCGTTACGTATAATTGTTTTCTCAAGGTTCTTTGCGATAAAAAAGATAGCGAAGAAGCGGTTCGACTTTACAAGAACATGATTGAGGTCGGTTGTAAGCCGAGTGTCCAAACGTTTAACATGCTAGTGATGATGTTCTTTAAAATGGGTGATCCGAATAGGGCATTTGAGATGTGGCGTGAAATGGATGCCAGAAGATGCGTTCGCGATACCGCTTCGTATTGTGTAATGATCGAAGGACTGTTTGGGTGTGAAAGAACCGAGGATGCTTGTGGTCTTTTGGAAGAGGTTTTGAATAAAGGCATGAAATTGCCGTTTCAAAAGTTTGATTCGTTCTTGATGCAGCTCTCAAGCATCGGTGATCTACGTGCTATTAATAGATTATCTGAGCATATGAGGAAGTTCTACAATCCTGTTATGGCTCGTAGATTTGCGTTAAATCAAAAAAGAAAAAGTGTTAGTTTAAGAGGGAAATGATCTGCTAGAAATTATTTCTTCTGCTAAAATTTCGATCTTGATCAATGTATCGATTCATGTGTGTTTGTTCTGCAAGTTCTTACAATAAGAGTCAGATTCTTTTGTAATGTATGAGGACTACTGGTGTTTTAATTAGGGCAAGTAAACGAACCGAACGTTTAGCGAACAGTTCGTGAACTGTTTGACGGGAAGTTTGTTTAAAAACGAACAAACATGAGCGAGAATTTTCATTCAATAAGTTAAACAAACAAACATGAACAAAGGCGGCATTCGTTCGTTTGTTTATGTTCGTGAATATTCGGTAATGTTTATGTTCATTTGTGTTCGTTCATTTATATGCGTGTACGCACATGGTTTCGGGTACATAATCCCATGCTTCCTTTTGCAAGGAAGTGACGCATAATTTCATGTCAACTGAGTCGGTTAGATGCTCGTCTTCAACATTTATCCAACGGGGGCGAACATATTTTTAATCAGAGTTTTTTTTTTTAATTAGCATGTTAATAATTATACGTGAAAAAATGGGCGGGTTGGGTTGAGCGGCTTAATCAGTGATTTTAGTTCGGGTCAAAACAAGTTTTAACAAAAAATGGTATGGGTCAGAACGAGTTGTTTTAAAAATGTTCACTTTGCTTACTGTCAGAAACATAAAATTATATTTTTTATTAAGCAAACTTGGAACAAACAGCACAAGCACTCAAGTCACAGCAAGTATTTCTGGGGAACCAGCTCTTGATCATCATCTCCGGTTTAAACAAGAAATCAAATCACAATTACTGAAAAGAAATTTAAACATTTATCCAGATTTTCCACCCATAAATGATCAACAAGTTGTAATTTAGTCAAATTTATGAATTTGTTGACAAAGTGGGGGGATTAATTGCAAGTTAACAACGAAAAATGGAAGAAATGAAATTATTTATTAAATGCATACAAGTGAATCTCAGGCATTAGAGGAAAGATCGTAGCGACACGAGCTCTCAACCCTGTCGAAGGCGAAGGCAAGTGGCATCCCACTCCCTATCTCTATCTCCACCCTCAAAATTTTGGAATCTTTAGATCATTCACATCGTATATTACATTTAAAATTAGTTTTTTTCTCTCTCATTTTCAATTAAATAAATAACACTTTTTCATACATTTATCATTACATTTATTCTCTTC
Source organism: Helianthus tuberosus (assembly GCA_030545235.1). Lineage (NCBI taxonomy): Eukaryota > Viridiplantae > Streptophyta > Magnoliopsida > Asterales > Asteraceae > Helianthus > Helianthus tuberosus. The sequence goes on from CM060390.1 coordinate 2,777,934, forward strand.
TTACTCACAATCGCTTTTAAAATGTATTAAAATATTATAAAGGGTGAACATGTCCCCTCAAATTTATAACATTTTATCTCCTATCTACTCACAGCCACCTACAACCACTTTTCATAAAATAAAAACTCTCACCTAATTTTAGGGGTTGGATGATTCATATCCCTTTCATTATTTCCAATCCTATAATTTAACTAAAAATTATTATTCTTTTAACTTTTTTTACTTATTTTAAAAAATTATTATTTCATTAAAAAAAATCCATTTCACGTTACGGTGGTTCGGTTTTATATAAAATTTATATCGAAACGTAGATAAAAATAAGCTCTATCAGATCAGTATATTCGAAACTCTATATAACATTAATGGGATATTGGGAATCATCACATGTGACACATGTAGAAACTTGGAACTAATGGTGCCAATAATAGCAACACTTGGAGACCGCTTGATCAAGTGATTCAATTACTAATTTGATTTGAGTAACAAATTGCATGTGTTCCGAACGTCTATAAATCGGACTTGATGATGGGCTCTAATCTTGGGCATTTAAGCCCATTTTAGAATTTGGGCTTTTGTTGCTTTTAAATGTTCCTCAATGTTATTGACTCGTCGGAGCTACATCATGGAGCCCAAATCTTGAGGTATGTGAATAAAGGTGCCTCTAATCAGTTTATGATCCAAAGCGAATCTATTTGAAAATCGGTTCATATAGAGTTAAACAAAGTAAAATCCGGTTCAGCCAACCGGATAGGTTTAGAAACTAGTTTCTAAAGAAAAACCATACCGGATCGAATTAGTTTCAAACCGGATTCAAACCCAACTTCATCCCGAAAGCGGCTTCAAAACCGGTTTCCAAGTATATATATTATATACCCAAACCGATTTCAAACCGGTGGCTTGGATCGGGATCGAACAGGTTTCACCCAAACAGGTTTCGTTGTCGGTTTTAGATCGGACCTGGATCTGGTTTTGGATCACGTCATGGTGTCAGTGTTGTAAAAGTAGGTCTAGGAGGCCAAGTACTCGCCGAGTAATCGCTACAAGGTACGGTGCCGATGCGATTTTCTTCAAGTCCGCCTAATTGCTTGGAATCGATCAAATGCGAATCAACCTCGGTCGGAATCAGATTTGATCAGTCAATTTGGGACGAGTTTGACTTTAAAAAGAAAATAAAACATAATTTGCATGTTAATAATATTAATGAATGAATATCAGTTTTTGAATATTTTTGTATTTGAAAATGCATCTTTTTTTTATATCAATACTCACATATTTTGTTATAATCATAAATAAGTTATGTTATTTGATATATATAGGGGAAGGATGTATAGAAAACCCACTTTAATTTAGAAAACCCGGGAAACTCAAAGCTCCCGATGTTTTTTTTTTTGAAAAAATTTATACATGTTATATACATGTTTTTAAGGGTTTTGGGCAAAAAAAAATCAAAAAAGCGCCGAGTAGATATTTTAAAAAAAATAAACAAGTTTTGGTGTAACACGTGTTACATTCATCTGACATATTTGTAACACGTGTTACACCAAAACTTGTTTATTTTTTTAAAAATATCTACTCGGTGCTTTTTTGATTTTTTTTGCCCAAAACCCTTAAAAACATGTATAAATTTTTTTTTTTTAAAAATCGGGAGGTTAGAGTTTCCCAAGTTTTCTAAATAAAAGTGGGTTTTCTATAGATACTTACATTATATATATATATATATATATATATATATATATATATATATATATATAAAATTTCTCGAAAATTAATTTATTATAATTTATCATGTCCGAGTACTCCCCATTACTCGAAGCTTCTCAGTCGACAAACCTGAGGGCTGGGAGCGCCTAAAGACTTCTGCAACCATCTGCACTTCGTATCCCTTGTGTTTATAATATATAAATTTTTCAAATTAATAGTGTGTTTTTAAAAGCAACTAGTTTTCTTTCATTTCTTCACTTTGGAACATAATTATCTGTTTTTTAGTTTAAATTCGTTAACAATCAACTTTCTTCAAAAGACTCAAATATAAAAATATGTATGCATATTTGGATATTGAGATTACAAATTCACTTCAAGCTAACTTAGCTTAAAAAAAAGAAAACAAAACATTTAGAAATATACATATAGTTTAATCTTAAAAAAACAATAACATTTAGAAATATAAGCTTAAACTTAAAAAAAACAATAACATTAAACATAATAACTTTTTTGTCGTTTCCTAAAAAAGTAAGAATATTAACACGATAATGACTAGATTAACATCATCTAAATTCGTTGGTTTAAGTATTTTGAAAAGTTAAAGACTAGTCTTACTCTTGAACGGGGCTAAACAAAAGAATGATTTTTTTTGGGAATGAAAGCGACCGTTTATGAATATGCTCATTCTGAAAGCATAAACGAATAGTAAAAAAAGTGAATTTATACTAGTAATAAAAAGTAAATAGTAACCAATTTTAGAAGAAGCATATTACTATGTCACGTTCATTTGAAAGGTAAGTGCTTATTTTCTACAAATTAAACTTCATGTTTAATACCTTTGTGTAAGTTTTTATTTTCTACCACCTTTAAGAAGTGGACCATTATCATCAAACAAGACAAACACTGTTAAGCAGTTGAAGCATGATGAATGTAGTTGTATACAACAACAAAGAATTTCTTGGCAGTTGTGTTGATCGGGTATAGGATTAAGATGCTAGAAACAACCTTGAAAACATTGCGAGAGAACGATGTTGATGAATAATCAACTAAACATAGAACGAAAGGGCAAAAACTAGCGGCTTTCCAAACTAGATAATTTCTAATCATAAAGTTTGATGTTTAGATCCAAAATTTTGGTTTTTGATGTCTGATAATTTGATTATTTGGAAACACGCAAAAATACTACATAGAAATCCATAATTAAATGGTCTAGTGGTATGTCCCTCACCCCCACCACCACACACATATAAAAAATGTGGGTTCAAATATTTTTGCAAATGCAATGTTGAATAACTTTTGGATGTACACAAATCCGATATCCTGATTTTGATTAATTTTGGATTGGAACATGTAGTGTTTGGATACATATACTTTTGAATAATCATAGCAAAGGGTATGAGGTTTCATGCAGGGCTGTCAAAGATGTAAATTTAGGGGTGAGAAAAATAACTGCCATAATTGATAATCGAATTATAACCGGACCAATATTAACCGATAACCGACATGACAGATGGTTATGGTTATGAAACTTTGTATAACCAACTAATCGGTTATTGTTACGGTTATGAAGCTTTGATTAACCGATATAACCGAAACCGAACATGTAATTATAAGTCTATATAATGGATTTATGTTTTACATTAACCATGTAGATATCTTTTATTAAGATAAAAGTATGTAAGTAACAAAATGTTCTTGATGTAGATGCCATTTTATTTTAATGAAGAACATAGTATCGTATTTCTTTTGTTGAGAATTTAACTTATTAAAGAGAATCTCATATTGGTAGTTTAACAAAAAAGTATAGTCTTGGTTATTTTATTAAAAAAAAAACCAAGCTAAGTCCCAACGGTGCACGCCCTTAATAACACCCCTATTTATTTCAAACCTTTCTTGGTTAATTAACCGAAAATAACCGAAACCGAACCATAACCGATTAACCGTAACCGATGTTTGGTTATGGTTATGATTAAGAAAATTTCATAACCAAAGTTAGCGGTTATGGTTATGGCTAATGGTAAAAACCGAACCAAACCGACCCATACACACCCTTAGATGTAATTGCGTTAACACACTAGCATATTTGGTTAGTCATTGAACACACTTTACGTTGGACTCTAATATTGTCAAGGAGGAATACCAACACTTGAAGGTAGTTTATAGTTGAAAAAATATTTCGTTGTGTTGCTTACGTGAATTATTAAGATCCTGAATATAGATAAGCTTGATAAAAAGGTAAGAAATATGTTTTCATTGCCGATTATTCAAATGAGATTAAATACAGACTTTACAAAGCGGCGATCAAACTTGTTAAAAATTCTAAAACTCAAAAGTACGCGAAGAAAAAAAATTGTGTTGTGTCTCAAGCATTGCAAAAAAATGTTGTTTGGTTGGTTTATGAAATGGAATTACCTATTACACAAGGAATCTAATTCCGTCTAACCCCTCTGTTTTATGTCCTAATCACGTAAATTAGTGTTTTTATTTAATACGTTTATTCTTTCATCATTTATGTCTTTTCAACTTGATTGCTACTTTATATCGTGAAAAATATACAAACACGGAGTCTTCTTCCTTAAAAACGTACCACGCCCAATGTCTTAAATATTACCGGCTACATACATACGTGCGTGTAAATGCGTGCGTGAGAACGAAATATACTCGAAATATTATCTACTTAGAGAAGGTAACAATAAAGCATTGCACATATGCCATCAAGTTGGTTTACAAAATGGAATCAATCAAGGCCTAAACCAGTCAAATCCGTATTATCAAACAATAGTTGCATTTAATACAATTTGTGATTCGATTTTTGGAACCATTGATTAAACTTTGAGATATTTCGAATCAACAAAAGCCGACACACTCAATTTGTGTTATTTTAGAACAGAATGAACCCCATTTATCATTTGTGGTATATTCCATATGATACCTTAGTTGCATGAAGCCATCTTGCCATAATTTTTTTTTTGTAACCATAAGCACCACAACCTCTATATATTGTTAATATGTAAGAAAGTTATCAATAGAACACCGTATGTACAATTATGATTATGTCTTGAGTCACACGTACCTCTCTTATACTTTCCGCTAAAAAGATATTTTACACTACGTGCTAAAGAACTATGGTCGTGTTTGATTCAAGGGTTAATAATGAGAGAATGAGAATAAAGTTAAGTCTGGTTAAATAAATAAGTTTTAGAATATGATATCAAACTCATAGAAATAGGGATTCTCTTGGTGCACCACCCTCATCAATTCAATTTGTTTTTACTGTTAATTCACTTCAAGAAATCAGATTTAGTGATTATTAAAACTTCATACAATCATTAGCATATGTTTACTTTCAATATTATAGAGAAAACAAAAGGCAAAATAAAGAAATGAAATAAAAATGCATTGGGTTCACTTCACATGGGCCACTTGCACTCCTAGATAGTGGGAGACAGTTTGAATTTTATTAACTATTAAATATTAATCATTTGCAGTAAAGTTGGACTAGTCCTTTGATTAAATAAAAAATAGTAAGTAACCCGAAAGCATCTTTCAGTACAGTATTTTGACTCTTGATAAAAAAGAAAGAATATTAGGTAGTCTTTTAACTAAATTCTAAAACATATTAAGCAGAATATTATTTTCTCAAAATAAATAAAACCAATATTCTTATTGGTTATTTGTTAGTTTGGGTATTATTGATATTGGTTATATGTGATATCTCACACCAGAATAAAATAAAGTTAAAAGCTAATAAACATTTAATAAAATACGATAAATAATAATCAAAATCTTACAATGTGTTATATACTAGAGTTTTTGCAAAACTAACTAAGATCTTACGCATTTCGAAATTTATTTGTAAGTGTTACAAAAGAAAACAAAATATTAAATTTGATGAAAACGAAAATGAGTTTTGAATCTTTTTCAAAAAAATTATTCTTAGTAAATGTAGACAAAATGGTTTAGTTGTATCTAAAATGTTATGGAATGTAAAGTTTGGAATATATATAACATTTTGAGTAAAAGCGAAGTAGTTATTAATTATGTTTATTTTTATTGAAGTTTTAAACAACAACGAATGAGTAAACAAGTTTATTGTAACATCACATATTTTTGATGTACTGAACCTAGAACCATAGTAAAAAACCATATAAATTGGTGATGACTACCGACTAGTGCAGACTAGGGTTGTTTATGGGCCTTATATCAGACTGAACCGGTATAAACTGACTGGGACTTAGAAGTAAGAAAAAGGTAGCTAGGTGAACTTGACCATTGTATACGGCCTTGGTCGGCCAGGTGTATGGTCAATAGGCTGGACTAGAGGTGCACAAAACATGTTCAGACCCTAAACCGGTTTGAGTTGCTCAACAAAAAAGTCAAAACCGTTTTGTCGGTATGTTGACCCGTTTGGTTCAGGGTTATATAAACCGGTTAGAATTCTATAGATTGTACAATTGTACCCGTTTCTATGTATACCAGTTTTTATGTCGATTCGGGTCCCGGTTGTGCACCTCTAGGTTGGACCGAAACCGAATGTCTATAAACAATTGTGCTGACCCAAATAGGGTCTGTTGGGCCGATCTTCATATATCAATTGTGGGTCGTTGCAATCTAGGATACTCTGTTGGGCCGATCTTAATAGTTCGGTACTTCAATACTTCTCAAAATATTAAAAATATAGTTGTGGGCTGCAAACTTACATTTTTAGTTATACGTGATAATAATTAATATTCAAAAAAGGCAGCCTGCACGACTATGAAAAAAAATTGTGGGCTGCAACCATAACTCATAACTATACAATTTAAACATAAGGGTGAAGGGAGTGGTTACCTATTCCAAATAGATAAACTCCCCATTCACCAAATCAAACAGTGTCACCTCAATTCACCTAATTTGTTTACCTAATGCTAAAAAACGTTGACGGTGGTTTACCTAATGGGGTTAGGTAAACTATTTAAAAAAAATGTGTGATTGGTTGAGAAGGAATGGACCCCACCACACACCATCTCTCTCCCCTTTCCCTCCCTCTCACCGAGTCGGTAAAGGTTCACCGAGATTGGCCTTCACGATCGGTAAACCCAATGTTGGCGATGGCTTCCCAGATCGGTAAAGGGTTTACTGAACCCTTTACCTATTCCACTCCGTTCACCCTAAACGTAGTGGTCTAGAAATGTTAATATTGTAACAATCATATTAATACTAGTGGGCTAGAAACGTTAACAAACATGTCACACCCCCAAAATCCACACGCGGAGTATCACCGCTTGGAGGCGTGACTGACCAGGATCAAGCCACCAATCATATTGAACATAACAAGTAATAAGAAAAATTCAACCACACAATATGAAAGGTGTTTCAAATAAAAAACGTAGTTAAGTGTTTAGCGGAAGCATAATTGTAAAACCCAATGTAAGTAGTAAGTACGAAATAAAGCAATGTTTCTAACATGGCACACACTGCCATGTCCCACAACGACTGCGCCTCCCTGTGCAAGCTCCACGAGTACCTAACAACCTGCAAGGCATGTAGCAACGAATCAACAACAAAGTTGAGCGAGTTCACAGTTGGTTGTTTAGTTATAGCATTCGTTTCGTAAATCGTATGTTCGTTTTGTAAACCATGTATCTTATTATTTCGTATCGCGGTCTCCCAGACATGTTTGCGAAGATAGTGGGGGCTTCCCATGTGTTACTAGACCACGCGTATCGACTGCTACGAAAATGTAAGAGGTGCCCTAAGTCAATGTCTATCAGCATTGACCCTTTGCCCATAGTCCATTAGTACACGCCCGTTCGGACGACACGGTGTGAGGTTTGTTAAACCTAATAGCGCTATCTACTAATGACCCGCTCGCCATAGGCCTCGGCGATTAAGTCGATAAATGAGGGACTTCAAATGATAGAGTGATGGTCTTATGGTCGTACGTATCCTGTTGTATGGGGAATACGCAAGTTTGTAGTTATCGTTCAGTTCTTTAACCCATTCCCAACCCTTGGGAATCCCATGCCTTGGAAAGAGTGTGAACTCACCTTGGTTTGCTCGGTATGCTAAACTATGGTCTCAAAAATAATCAGTCAAGTCTTATAATTATACACGTATGCACAATCAGTTTATGTCGGTAAAGTTTCACATGCAATCTAATGTCACATAGTGTGCTTGACAGTTAAATACCACGCACCACGAAATCAGTTACTCAGGTTCACACAATTCATGCTTCACAGGGTTGATTTCTTAGTCTACACTAACAATATTAATCATTAACATACATAACAGAGTTAAAGGGTTTAACGGGGTTACCATACTTAACAAGATTAACACATTTAGCATAGTTAACACACATGGCAGAGTTAATCAGAATTAGCAAAGTTACCATACATAATGAACCTAACATGCATAACATAGCTAACATAACCCAGTTAACATACTTAACATAATTAACATATTTAACAGCGTTAATAAACTTAACAGGAGTTTACATAATTAACTGAGTTACATGCATAACTTAACAGAGTTAACATCTAACAGAATTAATAACTAACTGAGTTAATGACTTAACAGAACTACCATGTCAGACATCCAAGGAAATCACATATGCGGTGAAATCACCCATTGGCGAAAACCCTTAATGGCGAAAACACACTTTGGCAGTGAAAACCCTTTCGGTGAAATCACCTTGGCGAAAACACTTGGGCGACGAAATCCCAAAGTGTTTTCGTTGGGGTAGTGTTTTCGTCGGGTCCAACAATCGTCAACATCATCAGTTACGTCTAACAACAACAACCCTAATCAACACTAACAGGTTCATGGTCAATCCTCAACGAAAACATTCAATCATATCCTTTATATGTACAACACGGTAACACATAACAACATAATGCTCAACTAACAGGATCATCAAACATTAAACTAAGCATGATCAGAGGCCTAACAATCTCAGATCTATCCAACCATGATTCATGACAGAAATATCAAATCCTATCTATTAACCAACACATCAACAGTCGATCGAATACAGATTTAAGCATTACTTAACATCAGTAACAATGATTTCAACTAGGCAGTTACAAGGATATTGAGCAAGCAATCATGTAAGGATTAAACACTAACCACGATGAATAAAAAGATAACTTGATCGTTCTTTGAGGGTCTCAAAATCACAAGGTTGCCATCGGGTACAAAGAAAACGAGAGAGAGGAGGAGACGTGCTTAGGGTTTCTGTCAGTTATTGATTTCGTGCACGGTTTAAAACAAATCTTATATTTAAATCGCTACTGGGCCAAAGCCCATAAGTTGATTTCGCCAGCCATCCTCTGGACGAAAACACTAATGTGTTTTCGCCCAATTGTGTTTTCGTGAGGAGGGGGATTTCGGCTAAGGTTACATATTAAATTATAACACACAAATTACCACCAAGCACATTATTAATATATACTCATATATAATGCACACCAAATATGTATAACACACGCTTTGCAAATAAGTACAAGGTTCAGTCGAATAGAGACCTTGAAAACTCGGGTTGTCACATTATCCCCAACTTGAAAGAAATTTCGTCCCGAAATTTAGCACGTGGTTACTGAGGAAGCTAGTTGTGTTGTGTTGTTTCCTGGTTTTCCTGGGGTGTCACATCATCCCCCCGTTGATTTGGAATTTCGTCCCGAAATTCTGTAGTAGCTTCAGCCTCAGTAGTGGTTGCATTGTTTCCGAACAATTGGGGATACTTGAGTTTCATTTGATCTTCTCGTTCCCAGGTAAACTCTGGGCCACGACGGGAGTTCCAACGAACTCGAACAAGAGGTATTCTGGTGTGCTTGAGGACCTTAACGTCCCGGTCCGTGATTTCAACTGGTTCCTCGACGAATCGCAACTGATCATCGATAGTGAGTTCCTTCAAAGGAACTATGAGGGTCTCATCTGACAGACACTTCTTCAGATTTGACACGTGAAAAACGTTGTGAACTGCACTGAGTTCTGCAGGCAGATTTAGTTTGTAGGCCACCTTGCCTATTTTCTCTATGATTTCGAACGGTCCGACATATCGCGGATTGAGCTTGCCCCATTTGCTAAAACGAACCACACCCTTCCAGGGTGAAACTTTGAGTAGCACTCGATCCCCAACTTGGAACTCGAGTGGTTTCCGGCGCCTGTTTGCGTAGGCTTTCTGACGGTCGCGAGCTGCCGCCATGCGTTGTCGTATCTGAGCAATTCTTTCTGTTGCGTCTACTACAAGTTCTGGACCTGTGATCTGACTATCACCCACCTCTGCCCAACAAAGAGGTGATCGACATTTACGCCCGTACAATGCCTCGAATGGAGCGGCTTGAATGCTAGTGTGGTAACTGTTGTTATACGAAAACTCCACTAATGGGAGGTGTTTTTCCCAGCCGTTGCCAAAATCGATTACACATGCACGAAGCATGTCTTCAAGAGTTTGGATGGTGCGTTCAGACTGCCCATCCGTTTGTGGGTGGTAAGCTGTGCTCATGTCTAATTGTGAGCCAAAGGACTTGTGCATTGCTTGCCACAGTTCTGAAGTAAAACGTGTATCACGATCGGAAATAATAGAGGTTGGCACCCCGTGCCTCGAGACAACTTCCTTAAGGTAGACGTCTGCTAGTGTGGAGAACTTATCCGTTTCCTTAATAGCCAAAAAGTGTGCAGATTTTGTGAGTCGATCCACGATCACCCAAATAGTATCATTCCCACGTTGAGATCTAGGCAGGCCAGTAACGAAATCCATGGAAATTTGCTCCCATTTCCATTGTGGAATCTCTGGTTGTTGGAGTAGGCCCGATGGTTTCTGATATTCAGTCTTGACTCTCGCACAAGTCAAACATTTGCTAACGTAAGTTGCTATGTGAGCTTTCATGCTAGGCCACCAATACGTAGATCTGAGATCGTGGTACATCTTATCCGAACCAGGATGTACCGAGTAGCGAGACTTATGTGCTTCATCCATTACAAGTTCTCGTAAATTGCCATAGAGTGGGACCCAAATGCGTCCTGTTACATAGTAGGCACCGTCTGCCTTTTGTTCTAACCGTTGTCTTGAGCCGCGTAGGGCTTCAGCCCTGACGTTTTCTGGTTTCAATGCTTCAACCTGAGCATCTCGTATCTGTGCAGGAAGACTAGATTGGATGGTGAGTTGTAGTGCTCGCACACGCCTAGGTGTGGTATCTTTTCGACTGAGGGCGTCAGCCACAACATTTGCCTTGCCCGGATGGTACTTGATGGCACATTCGTAATCGTTCAATAACTCGACCCATCGACGTTGTCGCACGTTCAACTCCTTTTGCTTGAAGATATGCTCGAGACTCCTGTGATCGGTGTAAATGGTGCACTTGGTACCGTACAGGTAATGTCTCCATATCTTGAGTGCGAAGACCACAACTCCCAACTCCAAATCGTGTGTAGTGTAATTCCTTTCGTGAATCTTAAGTTGACGCGATGCATAGGCAATGACCTTATCCCGTTGCATCAATACACAACCCAGACCCTGAATTGACACGTCACAATAAACCACGAAGTCGTCTGTGCCCCCCGGTAATGAGAGAATAGGCGCGCTACAAAGTCTATCCTTTAAGTGCTGAAATGCTGATTCCTGTGCATTTCCCCAACGATAAATAACGCCTTTCTGAGTTAGTGAGGTGAGGGGTTGTGCAATCTTGGAGAAGTCTTTGATGAACCTTCTGTAATAGCCCGCCAAACCCAAAAATTGGCGGATTTCTGTTGGTGTACGCGGTGCAGGCCAGTTCCTGATCGAGTCAACTTTCAATGGATCAACGTGAATCCCATCCTTGTTCACCACGTGGCCTAGAAAGTGGACTTCACGAAGCCAGAAGTCGCATTTTGAAAACTTAGCGTACAACTGTTCTTTTTGGAGGAGTTCCAAAATGAGTCGTAGATGCTGCTCGTGTTCCTCCCGACTCCTAGAGTAGATCAGAATGTCGTCGATGAATACAATCACAAACTTATCCAAGTAAGGCTTGCACACCCTATTCATAAGATCCATGAAGACTACAGGCGCATTTGTTAACCCGAATGGCATGACCAGAAACTCGTAATGGCCGTAGCGTGTTCTGAATGCCGTTTTGGAGACGTCCTCGTCCCGGACTCCCAGTTGATGGTAGCTTGACCTCAGATCAATCTTTGAATAGTAGCTCGACCCTTGCAGCTGGTCGAACAAGTCGTCAATGCGTGGAAGAGGATAGCGATTCTTCACGGTCACTTTGTTCGGTTCGCGGTAATCTATGCACATGCGGAAGGTACCGTCTTTCTTCTTCACAAATAATACTAGAGCTCCCCAGGGCGAAGAGCTAGGACGAATGAAACCCTTATCCAAGAGTTCTTGCAATTGCTTAGACAGTTCTTCCAGTTCGGTTGGAGCTAAGCGATAAGGTGCTCGAGCTATGGGTGCTGCTCCAGGAGCTAGCTCGATTTGAAATTCGACCTGGCGATGAGGCGGTAGCCCAGGTAAATCTTCAGGAAACGCTTGAGGAAAGTCGCGTACAACTGGAATATCCTCAATCTTCTTCTCTTTCGTCGATGCGTCAGTAACAAGTGCTAAGATAGCGGTGTGACCCTTTCGCAAACACTTCTGGGCCTTAAGGAAGGAGATGATGCCCACTACAGCACCACTCTTGTCGCCCTGAATTTCGAGAGGTTCTTTGCCAGAACGGGGAATACGAACAATCTTCTCTTTGCATAGGATCTCTGCTTGCTGTTGGGATAACCAATCCATCCCAATGACGATGTCGAAACTACCCAAAACTATAGGAATGAGATCGATAGAGAAAGTCTGACCAGCGAGGATAAGATTACAACCCTTAACTATGTGTGTGGCCTCTAGACTTTTACCATTTGCTAACTCTACAACATGCTTGGTGTTCAAAAGTGTTGGTGTGCGGTTTAACATTTGACTAACTTTTAGAGACACGTAACTGGTATCGGCACCCGAATCAAATAAGACAGTAACATAAAAGTCGTCGAGAAGAAACTTACCCATCACCACGTTAGGATCATTCCTTGCGTCACCCTGACCAATCACGAACGCTTGACCTCGGGCGCCATTGTTTCCATTGTTTCCCCCGTTGTTGTTCCCATTGCCCTGATTATTGTTGTTATTGTTGTTGTTCGGATTTTGATTTAACTGGGGGCAGTCCCGCTTGAAATGGCCTTCAGCACCACACTGAAACCATCCCCTGTTACCTCGCTGTCGCTGCTGGTTCTGTGGAGCTGGTGGTTGTTGTTGTTGGTTCTGATTCGCAGGTCGCGAGCTCCTGCAATCCTTAGCTTCATGACCCATTTTGAGACACCTCTGGCAACGACCCCTGTTGCACTGACCACTGTGGTGCCTGTTGCATCTGTTGCACTTTGGGTGGTTTCCTCGATATCCACCCTGCCCTTGACTACCAGAAGATTGCTGACCAGGACTCTGGTAGTCATCGATCTTTCGCTGCTGTGCCTGGGACTGAACCGAAGTCGAACCCTTGCTGGAGGTTCCATCCCATTTTCGCTTGTTGTCACTGGGAATCGCAGAAGTAGTAGTAGCAGTAGCACCGATACGTTTAGGCAGCTTGTTTTGTTCCACTGCCTGGTTCGTGAGACGATGAGCAAGACGAGTAACATCCTGGATAGTAGCAAGGTTAGCTGCAGTCACATGGCTTTGAATCTCTGGTACTAAGCCTTTGAGGTACAACTCAATGCGCTTGATGGGAGGATCCACCATAGTTGGACACAAAATTGCCAGTTCGTTAGATCGCTTCGTATACGCCTCTATCTCTGACCCCGTCATCTTCAAGTTAAAGAACTCCACTTCCAGTTTGTGGATGTCATCACGGTTACAGTATTCTCGCTTGATCAGTTCCTTAAAATCATTCCATGGGGTGGCATTAGCAGCCGCCAGCCCCAGCATCTGAACTTGCGCGTTCCACCAAGTTAGCGCAGTGCCTTCGAGAGTACCAGTGGCATATTTCACCCTACGAGCCTCGGGGCATTCACACATCTCGAAGACCGACTCGAGCTTTTCAAACCAATGGAGGAGTCCAACGGCTTCTTCAGTGCCACTGAAAGTAGTAGGACGACAGTCCATAAAAGTCTTGAATGTGCATACAGGTGGCTGAGCGTGTTGACCTGTCGTGTGCGTATGAGTAAACAAAATTTAGCACAAGTGTTGGTTTACGAGAGTAGGATCTAAAGATCCTAGGGTAAGTTGTGATGGCAGGCTATACCTCCTGCCTGGGCAGCTGCGAGTGCTGCAGTAACTTGTTCAGTGATCAAGGCCGCCAACTGGGCTTGAGTTAGGTTAACGCGTCCACTCATGATCTTCATATCAAAGGAAACATGAGTGAGAAAGGTTCGCGAAAGTGCGATGACAGAAGAGAGTAAGCACACATGTGTTTCAATCAACAGTTGTTACGTTTATCTAAGCATACCATGAGCAAAGTTCTATGTAATCTAGCAAGTAGGCAATGTAAACATAAATCGTATCACCTAGAATGTTGAGTCTTGCACGTGGAGCAAAGCGTCGTTGTGGATCGTTGAGCACTGTACAGGTTATAGTCTGGTTTTAATAAAAAATTTTTCCCTTATTAAAACCAAGTTCACTATAACCAATGGCTCTGATACCAATCTGTCACACCCCCAAAATCCACACGCGGAGTATCACCGCTTGGAGGCGTGACTGACCAGGATCAAGCCACCAATCATATTGAACATAACAAGTAATAAGAAAAATTCAACCACACAATATGAAAGGTGTTTCAAATAAAAAACGTAGTTAAGTGTTTAGCGGAAGCATAATTGTAAAACCCAATGTAAGTAGTAAGTACGAAATAAAGCAATGTTTCTAACATGGCACACACTGCCATGTCCCACAACGACTGCGCCTCCCTGTGCAAGCTCCACGAGTACCTAACGACCTGCAAGGCATGTAGCAACGAATCAACAACAAAGTTGAGCGAGTTCACAGTTGGTTGTTTAGTTATAGCATTCGTTTCGTAAATCGTATGTTCGTTTTGTAAACCATGTATCGTATTATTTCGTATCGCGGTCTCCCATACATGTTTGCGAAGATAGTGGGGGCTTCCCATGTGTTACTAGACCACGCGTATCGACTGCTACGAAAATGTAAGAGGTGCCCTAAGTCAATGTCTATCAGCATTGACCCTTTGCCCATAGTCCATTAGTACACGCCCGTTCGGACGACACGGTGTGAGGTTTGTTAAACCTAATAGCGCTATCTACTAATGACCCGCTCGCCATAGGCCTCGGCGATTAAGTCGATAAATGAGGGACTTCAAATGATAGAGTGATGGTCTTATGGTCGTACGTATCCTGTTGTATGGGGAATACGCAAGTTTGTAGTTATCGTTCAGTTCTTTAACCCATTCCCAACCCTTGGGAATCCCATGCCTTGGAAAGAGTGTGAACACACCTTGGTTTGCTCGGTATGCTAAACTATGTTCTCAAAAATAATCAGTCAAGTCCTATAATTATACACGTATGCACAATCAGTTTATGTCGGTAAAGTTTCACATGCAATCTAATGTCACATAGTGTGCTTGACAGTTAAATACCATGCACCACGAAATCAGTTACTCAGGTTCACACAATTCATGCTTCACAGGGTTGATTTCTTAGTCTACACTAACAATATTAATCATTAACATACATAATGGAGTTAAAGGGTTTAACGGGGTTACCATACTTAACAAGATTAACACATTTAGCATAGTTAACACACATGGCAGAGTTAATCAGAATTAGCAAAGTTACCATACATAATGAACCTAACATGCATAACATAGCTAACATAACCCAGTTAACATACTTAACATAATTAACATATTTAACAGCGTTAATAAACTTAACAGGAGTTTACATAATTAACTGAGTTACATGCATAACTTAACAGAGTTAACATCTAACAGAATTAATAACTAACTGAGTTAATGACTTAACAGAACTACCATGTCAGACATCCAACGAAATCACATATGCGGTGAAATCACCCATTGGCGAAAACCCTTAATGGCGAAAACACACTTTGGTAGTGAAAACCCTTTCGGTGAAATCACCTTGGCGAAAACACTTGGGCGACGAAATCCCAAAGTGTTTTTGTTGGGGTAGTGTTTTCGTCGGGTCCAACAATCGTCAACATCATCAGTTACGTCTAACAACAACAACCCTAATCAACACTAACAGGTTCATGGTCAATCCTCAACGAAAACATTCAATCATATCCTTTATATGTACAACACGGTAACACATAACAACATAATGCTCAACTAACAGGATCATCAAACATTAAACTAAGCATGATCAGAGGCCTAACAATCTCAGATCTATCCAACCATGATTCATGACAGAAATATCAAATCCTATCTATTAACCAACACATCAACAGTCGATCGAATACAGATTTAAGCATTACTTAACATCAGTAACAATGATTTCAACTAGGCAGTTACAAGGATATTGAGCAAGCAATCATGTAAGGATTAAACACTAACCACGATGAATAAAAAGATAACTTGATCGTTCTTTGAGGGTCTCAAAATCACAAGGTTGCCATCGGGTACAAAGAAAACGAGAGAGAGGAGGAGACGTGCTTAGGGTTTCTGTCAGTTATCGATTTCGTGCACGGTTTAAAACAAATCTTATATTTAAATCGCTACTGGGCCAAAGCCCATAAGTTGATTTCGCCAGCCATCCTCTGGACGAAAACACTAATGTGTTTTCGCCCAATTGTGTTTTCGTGAGGAGGGGGATTTCGGCTAAGGTTACATATTAAATTATAACACATAAATTACCACCAAGCACATTATTAATATATACTCATATATAATGCACACCAAATATGTATAACACACGCTTTGCAAATAAGTACAAGGTTCAGTCGAATAGAGACCTTGAAAACTCGGGTTGTCACAAAACACATATGACATAATAATACAATGTAATTTTTGAAAGAGTAAATTACTGTTTTGGTCCCTGTGGTTTAGTCAATTTAATCATTTCAGCCCAAAAAGAAATCTTTTAATATATCAGACCCCGAGGTTGCATTTTATATCGGTTTTGGCCCCTGACACTAACTTTGTTACTTTTTTGCAGTTAAATGTTAGGGTAATTAGGCATTATATACTTTAGGGGCTGTTTTTGATAATTATAAAGTTCTTTTAATATTTAAAAGATTATTAATGCAATTACTCAAGATTTTTTTTATTATTTCGTTATTTTCACGATTATTATTTAATAAAATATGTTTTAAATATACAAATAAATATCTATTTTCATTAACCTTATATTTAACAAAATATGTTTTAAACCTTATATTTAGTTTAAAATATATTAATAGCCTAATATTTAAGAGAGTAAATTACTGTTTGTTTGTTTGAAATTTGTTCATTTTTTAAAACCTTTTGTTTACTAAAACCATTCGCTTTTTAAAACCTTATATTTTTATCATAATTTTTAATACCATTTGTATTTTATAAATGTTGTTTTTTAAAATCTTCAAAAAAACGTTCATTTGTTTAAAATTGTTCAGTTTTTTACCTTTTTTTAACAATCGTTTTTAAAATTCCTATTTTGTAATTTACTTATTGTCGATAGCAAAAATACACTTAAAAAATGTATGATCATTAAATCAAAGGAATTTAAAAATGAACAATTTCAAACAAACGAAGACTTTTTCCGAAGATTTAAAAAAACATGGTATTAAAAAATATGTTAAAAATATAAAGTTTTAAAATGCGTATGGTTTTAATAAATAAATGGTTTAAAAATGAACGAACTTCGAACAAACGAACGGTCCAAAAGATGGAAGATTTAAAAAAAAATAATGAATAACGCTTAAAAAATAAAAGGAACGTTTTGCAAAGAATGATTCTAGAAGGAACGCTTTAAAAATAAACATTTTAAAAATGAATGACTTTAAAAAATGAAACTTTTTAAAAATATAAGGCTATAAAAAGCGAATGATTTTAGTAAACAAAAGGTTTAAAAAATAATCGAATTTCGAACAAACAAATAACCCAAAAATGGAGGATTTTAAAAGGGATAAACGATTCAAATAACGCTTTAAAGATAAAAGTAACGCTTTACAAACACGGTTCTAAAGAAACGCTTTAAAAATAAACGGTTTTAAAAATGAATGACTTTAAAAAATGAATTGTTTAAAAAAAGTTTTAAAAACATATGGTTTTAAAAAGAATGGTAAAAAATGAACTGTTCAATTTATAAAAAAATGAGAACTTAAGAAAAGAACGATTTTTAAAATAAACAGTTTAAAAATGAACGATTTTAAAAACGATAAAAGGTTTTAAGAAGGTTAAAAACATTTTTTTTTCAAAAAAGTGACATTTATAAAAAAACAAATTGTTAAAGAAATATGTATATATTTGAATATTTAAAACATATTTTATTAAATAATAATTGTGAAATAAAGAAATAAAAAATTAAGTAATACACAAATAAAAATATTAAAAGAACTTTATAACTTACATAAACAGTCCCTAAGCTATCAAAGGACCATAATACCCTTAGGTTTAACTAGAAAAAAGTAACATGGTTAGTGTTTTGGGTCAAAACTGTTATAAAATGCAATATCAGGGTCTGATATGTCAAAAGATTACTTTTTGGACCGAAAGGGTTAATCTGGTTAAACTATAGGGGTCAAAATAGTAATTTACTCTATTTAAAATAATGTAAATAATAATAAAAATAAAAAAATAATGTAAACTTTTATAAAAAACAAAGTCATTTAAAAATTATGTAAATGCTAAAACACAATGAATCAAAATGTATATATTTAAAATAAATATAAAACATGAAGATTTAAAATGCTGGAGATATAAACATTAAAAAAAAACGTGTCTTTATCCTTGATAACTTAACTCACAATTGCCATTTTAACTTTTCTCGGAATTTCTCTTAATCTAGTTGTCGTTTTCTTAGAGCAGCATCAAATGCAAACCACATTTCGTATATAAACTATAAGAACCATTTAACAAGTGTCATGTGATATGTAATCAATTATAAAGAAATGGTAAAATAATAACCTAAATAATATCAATTATATTGAATTCTCTATAATTATGCTAACAAATAATTAATTCTTTATTTTGATCCTTCTTTTGTTTTCAATGTGTTGATATAATTCTTTATAACGAAAAGTGCTGATATCATTCACATATGTGCGAAAATCAATTATCTTGATTAATTTTCATGTACTAATATAATTCAGAAGCGCTACTTTTATTTATGTATTGTTTTAGTATGTGCTAATTTAACTTTTTTTTAAGTGCTAGGATCTGTTATCACGGTTTGTATGATAAATATGGTTTGTACCGTAACCAACCCCATGATTTCTATGAAACATCTAAAAAAGGCAAATTATTATATTATATTATATAAACATATATTTGTTAAACAACACAAATTATTATATTATATTATAGAGTAAATTATTATTTTAGACCCTGTGGTTTAGCCAGTTTAACCCTTTCAGCCAAAAAAGAAATCTTTTAATATATTAGACCACGAAGTTGCATTTTATAACGGTTTTGGCCCCTGACACTAACTTTGTTACTTTTTTTGCAGTTAAGTGTAAGAGTAATTAGGTAATTATATACCTTAGGGTCTGTTTTTTATAATTACAAAGTTCATTTAATATTTACAAGATTATTAATGCAATTGCTCAAGTTTTTTTTTTTTTTTTATTATTTCGTTATTTTCACGATTATTATTAAACAAAATATGATTTATATATACAAATTAATATGCATTTTCATTAAGCGTTTGTTTTTTTATAAACATCGTTTTTAAAATCATTTGTTTTTTAACTTTTTTTAAACCGCCTATCGTTTTTAAAATTATTAATTTTTAAACCGCTTGTTTATTAAAAATCGTTCTTTTTAAAGTTGTTTGTCTTTTAAAGTTTTTGAAACGATTCATTTTATACCGTTCTTTATAAAATTATTTTTTAAACTTTTTTAAACAATTCGTTAAGTCACTAATTTTTAAAAGCGTTTCTTTTTAAACCGTTCCTTTTAGAACCATTTTTGAAAACATTCATTTTTTAAACTTTGTATTCAATTTACTTATAGTCGTTACGGAAAAAGAACTTCAAAAAAAGGAACGATTTCAAAAATTTAAATAATTTAATAACGATCGATTTTAAACGAACGAGTGGTTTAAAAAACGAAGATTAAAAAAAGGACGTTTATAAAAAAATAAAACCTTTAAAATATAAGTTAACAACTGTAAGGTACTAAAAACGGACAAATTTAATAAACGAAAGGTTAAAAAAATAACGAATTTTGAATAACAAACTATCCAAAGAAATGGAAGATTTGAAAAAGAAATAAACTATTCTAAAAAAAGTTTAAAAAATGAATTATCTTTTGCAAACTTTTTATTAGAATGTTTCTTTTTTTCAAGTCTTATATTTCTTTTGTTTTTTATACACGTCGTTTTGTAAAATTTTAAAAATGAACGACTTAAAAAAGTGAGTTGTTTAAAAATGTTTAAAAATAAATTATTTTAAAAAGAATGGTATAAAATGAAGTATTTAAAAAACTTTAAAATACAAACGACTTTAAAATGAACGATTTTAAAAAACAAATGGTTTAAAAAAACAATTTAAAATTTTTAAAACAACTTTTATATAAATAGACGGTTAATGAAAATACATACTTATTTGTATATTTAAAACGTATTTTGTTAAATAAAAATCGTTAAATAATGAAATAATACAAAAAACTTGAGTAATTGCATTAATGATCTCTTAAATATTAAAAGAACTTTGTAATTATAAAAAACAACCCCTATGGTATATAATGACCTAATTACCCTTACAGTTAACTGCAAAAAAGGTAATAAAGTTAGTGTCAAGGGCCAAAACCGTTATAAAATGCAACCTCGAGGTCTGATATGTTAAAAGATTCCCTTTGGAACTGAAATGGTTAAACTGGCTAAACCACAGAGGAAAAACAGTAATTTACTCTATATTATATTATATAAACATACATTTGTTAAGAGAACTAGTTAATGCCCCGCCCGCGTTGCGGGGCGATGGCCGAATAATTCTCAATCAATTAAAAAACACTATTATAGTTTTGTTTGAAAAAAAAATTAAAACAATGACAAGACCGTAGTTCTGAGCTCAGGGCAAAACTGTAGTTTGTCAGGATTAATGAGCGAGTGTTAGTCAGCTCCTTGACATGGAAAAAAATTAAATCCAGTCAACTAATAAAAAAAACACTTTTATAGTTTTGCTAAAAAAACTAAAACGATAGCAATACTGTAATTTAAACTGAGGGCAAAGTTGTATTTGTTGACTTTGGTAAAATCGTAATTTGCCAAAAGTTAAAGTGATGGCAATACTATAAATTTGAACCAGAGACAAAATCGTAATATAACTTTGCACTAAGGACAAAATCATAATTTTAAGCTGGGAACAAAACTATATTTTTAATTTGAACTGGGGCAAAATCAAAATTTTGAACTGAGGGCAAAATCGTAATTTTGAGTTGGGGGGCAAAAGCATACTTTTATTTTGAACCGGGAAAAACCATAATTTTAAACTGAAGGTGAAATCGTAATTTTTGAAACAGGACGAAAATGCAAAATCATCATTTTTAGTTTGGGGCAAAAGCAAAAATTTATTTTGAACTAGGGCCAATAATGTAATTGTAATTTGGGGATAAGATCAAAATTTTGAACCGAGGGCAAAATCGTAATTTTGAGCAAGGGACAAAAACATAATTTTATTTTGAAGTGGGGGCAAAAACGTAATTATATTTTAAATTAAGGACGAAACCGTAATTTTAAAACGAATATAAAACAATAAAATGGTTGGTTGGCACTATTCCCTCAAACTTCCTTTTGTATATGTAGGTACTTTGAACTGGGGCAAAATCAAAATTTTGAACTGAGGGCAAAATCGTAATTTTGAGTTGGGGGCAAAAGCATACTTTTATTTTGAACCGGGCAAAAACATAATTTTAAACTGAAGGTGAAATCATAATTTTTGAATCAGGGCGAAAATGCAAAATCATCATTTTTAGTTTGGGGCAAAAGCAAAAATTTATTTTGAACTGGGGCCAAGAATGTAATTGTAATCTGGGGATAAGATCATAATTTTGAACCGAGGGCAAAATCGTAATTTTGTTCAAGGGACAAAAACATAATTTTATTTTGAAGTGGGGGTAAAAACGTAATTATATTTTAAATTAAGGACGAAACCGTAATTTTAAAACGAATATAAAACAATAAAATTGTTGGTCGAATAGGGAAGTGCCACGCAGCTGCGTGTCACTATTCCCTCAAACTTCCTTTTGTATATGTAGGTAATGTATCGCACATTTGTTTCATTGGCTTATGTGGATTTAAGTAGTTTTTTTTTTTACTTTTTCTAATATCTTAAAGGATATAAATAATATCTAAATAACTTATAAATTTATATACTATTAATTTGTGACACACTTAGGCATCATGTTCTTGTACATTGTGTTTAAAAGGTGTTCTATGTTAAAGTATGTTGTACACTTAGTTTAGGTTCTTGTAAATAATAGATAATATGATATTAATTTGTAACATACTTAGGCATCACTTTCTTGTACATTGTGTTTAGAAGGTATTCTATGTTAAAGTATATTGTACACTTAGTTTAGGTTCTTGTAAATAATAGATAATAGGATATATGTAATAGTTTAGGTTATTGTAAATAATAGATAATAGGATATTAATTTGTAACATACTTAGGCATCACTTTCTTGTACATTGTGTTTAGAAGGTGTTCTATGTTAAAGTATATTGTACACTTAGTTTAGGTTCTTGTAAATAATAGATAATAGGATATATGTAATATGAAATGTATAAGATTTTCAGGCTATAGAGGTTGTACATTGTGCATTGTATGTTATTTACCATCTATGTAGGTTTTATGCTTTTTATTGTATGATTTAGGCGGTGGATGATGACACATGATAAAACAAGGTTTACAAGCACTAAATGGTTTTATGGTGTAGTGCTAAAAAGGCGAATGGCCTCTGGTAGCGGATTGGATTGCATGTGACCGATCAAATCACCAAATAATGTTGAATGTTGTGCGTCTGTGTAAGCTACATCGCTAGCGAATGTCATCAGTAATTGATTGTTGTATAGTGTATAATTGAGTTTACATAAAAGTTTTACTTCTTTTGTGTTTCGCTGAGCTGATAACGATTGAATCTTGTCCCGCGGGGTAAACCGTAAAATACGAGCTGATAACGATCAAATCCTAACGTTTGAGGTAAAATACGAGCTCATAACAATTGAATCTCGCGCCGCAGCACGTGAGGTAAAATATAAGTCCATAACGATCAAATCCCGGATCACATAACAATTGAATCCCGCGCCGCAACGCGTGAGGTAAAATACAAGCCCATAACGATTCGATCCCATTAAGATTGAATCTCGTGCTGCAACGCGTGAGGTAAAATACAAGCCCATAGGGATTGAATCCCGCGCCGCAACTCGTGAGGTAAAATACAAGCCCATAACATTAACGATATAATGATTGAATCCTGTGCTGTAAATATGAGGTAAAATACAAGCCTAAAAGGATTGAATCCCGCTCCACAACGCGTGAGGTAGAATACAAGCCTATAACAATCGAATCCTGCGCCGCAACACGCGCGGTGTCAAATACTAGTTTAAACAAATTTAAATATGATTCTAGCGGTTCTAGCCCAGCTGGTTGATTGTTATGTTATTTACATAGAAGTCTCGAGTTCGAAAGCCGCCCCAATTGTCGCTGACATCAACCTTTG
Source organism: Helianthus tuberosus (assembly GCA_030545235.1). Classification (NCBI taxonomy): domain Eukaryota; kingdom Viridiplantae; phylum Streptophyta; class Magnoliopsida; order Asterales; family Asteraceae; genus Helianthus; species Helianthus tuberosus. Next base: position 2,801,453 of record CM060390.1, read on the forward strand.
CAACACTGCCAATGTCAGCAATTTTTAAAAAATATATTATTTATAATTTTTCATTAGGTATTATTTAAAAAAACATATTTTTTTTTATTTTGAAAATGTTAATTTCTCTCGCCACTAATGCGCCACAACGACAACGTTCAAATGTGAAATTATTTTTATGATTTTTGATCGATGTAAAATACATGTTGACATCTTCTTTGGCATATTTCTTTCGGTTTCTAAGCCCAGTTGCAGTGTCATACCAAACCAATACCAGCCGAAACCCCGCTATGTAGCACAGATATTTTTACTAGTCAATAACAAACCACTTAATTACGAAATAACGTGTGTGTGAATTTAAGTAATGGTATATAAGTTAATTAACTTTTGCAGGTTATCTTTGGTGCAAACCGAGTACGTTTCCCTTCGATACCTAGGTGGATATATGAATAAGTTCAATGATTGGAAGCCGGTCATCAAAACTTTTTAGTCAAGATTAGCACTATGGAAAACCTCTAAGCTTTCCATGGGAGGTAGGGTTACCTTGATCAAAGCAGTGCTTGATACCTTCCCACTCACTATATCTCTTGGTATAAGGCATCTAAAAAGTTATAAAACATCTTGAATACATCAAACGTACCTTCAAGTTATATCCTCAACTCATCATAGTCATAACCCTTGGAACTTTGATCCTTTTAAAACCTCGGCCTCAAGACCTTGGTGTACAATAGTTAAGGCAGGTAAGGAGTTAGAGGAGGTTAATGTGAATCTGCGTCAATTAATCAAAGGCTTGGTTGGTAGTGGTAGAGATATACGTTTCTGCATAGATACTTGGGCATCCCATGCTTTGTTTAAAGTTGTGTTTCCGGCTCTTTTTGAATTGGAGGTAGTTAAGGACTTCACAATCCAAAACTGCTATTCAGTTTGCGACGGCTCCATCTAGTGGCATTGGTGTTAGATGTGAGATCCAGATGGTTTTGTGGAGACAAAGGAATTAGGAGACATTTTAGAGATACTCTCTCATGTTTGTATTTCAGAATGCGAAAATCCTCTCCCCAATATTATATTTTAATTATTTAAATATTCTAATTATCTTTAAAGTCAAAGTTATCAACACGTTCAAATTATAACTTACACTACAACTCAAACATTTTGTCATTATCCCTACACCTAACAAAAAAACTTTTCTCCCCAAGAAAAACTCACATATCCCTCCCTCACACCCTCTGAACTTCGATCACCACCACCCCATCATCATCTTCATACTTTGTTCAACCTTTGGTGCAAGAAACAAGATGCTTTCAATTGTTTGCGTATGATTTCTTTACTTGTATTTTCTGTTCTTCATAAACCCAGATTCATAAATAATCTAATAAATGCTAACTTGTAAAATAATGACTTGCAAGATGCTTGATTGAATGTTTATATGTTCATTGGATTTGAAAAGATTGGATAAAACGCATTTTGCATGCAATTGGTTGAAGATAGATTATAATCAAATTCTAAAACTAACGTGCTTAGATAGTAACAATAAAATTGACACAAAACACAACCAAGTTTTAAGGATAAAAACACTAATACTAACTACACACGTTCTAAGCAAGCGTGCCTATCAGTATATAATATAGCCTAGGTAAGTACCCAAGTACCAATCCATGGACACTAAGATATATTAACCTATCTCTTTCGTAATATCTAACCTAAGTAACTTTTAATAATCAGAAAATATTAAACAACCTATTTGATCGAGTTTAGAAAAACAGTGATAAAGAACTAACCAATTAGGTTCATAATCATCTTATTACTTACGCAAAATAGTTGATTATTGTTCTTATGAAAAATCGTCATAGTTGAAACTAGTAACACGGGTGTACTGTTAAAAAGCTAGAGCCACGTTGGTTTAGCCCTATGTCACGACCCCCGACCCATTTTGCTTGGTTCGGAAGCCGCGAGACAGAAACCCGTGGTATCGGTATTTAATTGGTAGCGGAATTTTCAACAGGACCGTTTATCAGAAAAATAATGTCAGAGTTTAAAAGAAAAACACCGAATTATTTTATTATAGATTTCGGGACAAACCCCATATTTTACAAGAAAGGGATTTCACTGGGAAATCCTCTGATTTCAGAAAACATGTTGATTGCTATTTACTGAGCCACTTTATTTAAGCTGGAGTGCTACGCGGCACTTTTCCTTTTTTTTTTCACAGTAAATCACCTGAAACATGTTTTAAAAAGATTTGATCAGTGAAAAATACTGACGAGTGCATTCAGTTTATACAAAATACACATTGTTATAACATACAATATTAAGAGCTATTACAATGTTTATATCAACCAATTACCCCAAATCGGTATTTGTTACTCGACCGGATCTGTGGCTATGGTCATATCACACATTGGCTAACCCGTTGTCCAATGGTGAAGTTTATCAATTAGTGTATACAAAACTCTACATACCGGCAGTAATCGTAGATTACAAAGACTTAATCACTGTAATTATAACTTTGAAAACAAGTAGGGTTTTGAAAGCAATTTGGTAAAAAAATAATGACTCACATTGTAAATTTAAACGGTCAAAGCTTGCCTACTGGTTAAGCTGGTAAACCTAGTTAAATATACAATGCAAACGAAACTAGGTTAGTAACTTAATTCAACATTTACGATAATCGCGAGATCGAAACCCTCACGACGAATGACAAAGTATAGCCCAATGTAGGCAGCACTTAAACATCCATCGGATCGGTTTTAATCGATCGGATATTGTACCATAGCAGTGATCGAGTTATTACCCTGTTATCACTGCAGAATTTCGAGGTTTTGATTGTATTTTAAAAGAACCAGAGCATATATCAACGTACAAAAGGAATTTTATCGTCGAAACAAGCAAACTATTCAAGTGCTAACTCCTGGAATTTATACTGAATTTTGGCCCCCCCCCCGCGTTTCGCGCCGGCTCCCTCTGCACCTGGCGCGTGGCGCGACGACCACCCTTCTAGGCTAGGGTAGCCTGGTGTCGATTATAGCCTTGAAAGTTGTCAAACTCAAAAAATACGTGTTCTAAATCAGTTTCGCGAGGCACAACTCAATTAGGGGATCCCCCCTTGAGTTTTAGGGGCCCTGTTGCTGGTTTCGTCCGTTTTTCCATTTTGGGTCGCACCGCGCTATTTGGGGGTTCCAATTAGGGTTTCTTAGTGTTCCTTTTAGGAATGGAAATTTGTGAGGTTGTTACTTCCTCCCCACCTTGTTTAAAATCTCGTCCTCGAGATTTACTGGAACAAGTGAGGATATTTCCTTTTCCTATTTAATTCTAGCTCCCACGTATATTCAGGTCCTCTCTTGAATCCCATTTTACTTTGACCAGAATCAATCTCTTGTGTTTGAGATTCTTGACCTTTCTATCTTCTATTTGAAGAGGTTTCTCGATAAACTTTAATTTTTCATTTACCTCTGTGTCCTGAAGAGGTACTACCAGTGATTCATTAGATAAACACTTCTTAAGATTAGATACATGAAATACGTCATGTACACTGGCTAATTCTTCTAGTAGTTGTAATTGATACGTGACTGGTTCTATCCGTTGGATAACTGTAAATGGTCCGACATATCTTGGACTTAACTTTCCTTTCTTACCGAATCGGACTACTCCTTTCCAAGGAGAAACTTTCAATAGTACTTTGTCTCCAACTTGAAATTCTAACGGCTTACGTCGATGGTTGGCATAAGTCTTTTGGCGATCTCGAGCCGTTTTTAGCCTTTCCTTGATTTGAGTTATCTTATTGGTGGTTTCCTGTACAATATCGGGACCAGATAATTGACTTTCTCATATTTCTGCCCAACATACTGGAGTTCGGCACTTTCGTCCATAAAGTGCTTCGAATGGGGCAACATTGATGCTTGTATGATAACTATTGTTATAGGAGAATTCTATTAATGGCAAATGGTCGTCCCAATTTCCACCGAAATCTATAACACATGCTCTTAGCATGTCTTCCAAGGTTTGGATCATCCTTTCACTTTGTCCATCTGTTTGGGGATGGTATGCGGTACTTAAGTTTAATCGTGTCTCCATTGATTATTGGAAGCTTTTCCAAAAATGTGAAGTGAAACGACTATCCCTTTCCGATATAATGGAGAGAGGAACTCCATGTAGTGATATTATCTCATCCACATATAACTTAGCTAATCGTTCCATGCTAAAGGTTTCTTTCATTGGTAAGAAATGAGCTGATTTAGTTAATCGATCTACAATCACCCAGATTGCATCGTTATCTTTTATTGTTTTGGGTAACTTGGTAACAAAATCCATTGTTATTAATTTCCATTTCCATATAGGCATTTCTAACTGTTGAAGTAACCCTGAAGGTTTCTAATGTTCCGCTTTAACTTGTAAACAAGTTAAACATTTAGAAACGTAACTAGCTATGTCCTTTTTCATTCCTATCCACCAAAAGTTATTCCTCAAATCTTGATACATTTTGTTGTTACCAGGATGCATTGTATACCTAGATTTATGGGCTTCTTCTAATATTCTATCTCGTAGATTCCCTCGTCTAGGTACCCAAATTCGTTTCTTATGGAATCTCCAAATTCCATCAGTTTCTTGTTCTAATTCCTTTATCCTTCCTTTCATTCCTTCAACATCATCCTTGATTGTTGTTTCTTGAATATTTTTAAGTTGTTCTATTAAATCTAATTGCAGATTTAACCTAAGAGCACGTACTCGTCTTTGTTTCTCATGGTACTTACGACTTAGGGCATCAGCTACTACATTTGCTTTTCCTTCGTGATATTGAATATCACAATCGTAATCACTTAAGATTTCCATCCACCTTCTTTGTCTCATGTTCAATTCTTTTTGCCCAAAAATATATCTTAAGCTCTTATGATCTGTAAAAACAGTAAACTTACTACCATACAGATAGTGTCTCCAAATCTTAAGGGCAAAAATTATTGCTCCTAATTCTAAGTCATGAGTTGTGTAATTTTCCTCGTGCTTTTTCAATTGCCTAGATGCGTAAGCGATTACTTTCTTACGTTGCATTAATACGCATCCTAATCCTAGCTTAGAAGCATCACTGTAAACTACGAAATTCCTTCTGGTAGGGCAAGAATTGGGGCATTTGTTAATCTTTGCTTTAGAATTCTAAAGGGTTCTTCCTGCTTAGGTCCCCATTCAAACTTAACAGTTTTATAGGTTAACTTAGTTAATGGAACAGCTATCTTTGAAAAGTCTTGGATTAAACGTCTATAGTATCCAGCTAATCATAGAAAACTCCTGACTTCTGTGGCTGACTTCGGGACTTTCCAATTCGTGATAGCTTCTATCTTGGAAGGATCCACGTGAATACCTTCATGATTAACCATATGACCTAGAAATTGCACTTCTTGTAACCAAAATTCACACTTAGAAAATTTAGCTTAAAGCTTTTCTTTTCTTAACAGGGTTAAGAGTGCATGCAAGTGTTCACAGTGCTCATCCTTGCTTTTGGAATAAATAAGTATATCGTTGATGAAGACAATTACAAATTTATCCAAGTACGGCTTACAGATTCTATTCATCATATCCATGAATGCTGTAGGAGCATTCGTTAATCCAAATGGCATGACTGTAAATTCGTAGTGACCGTACCTAGTTCTGAAAGCAGTTTTAGGAATGTCCTCTTCCTGTACTTTCAATTGATGGTATCCGGAGCGCAAATCTATCTTAGAGAAATACCTAGCTCCCTGAAGTTGATCAAAAAGATCATCAATTCTAGGTAATGGGTATCGATTCTTAATGGTAACCTTATTAAATTCTCTATAATCGATACACATGCTCATTGACCCATCTTTCTTTTTCACGAACAATACAGGTGCTCCCCAAGGGGATGAACTAGGTTGTATGAATCATTTTCCTAACAATTCATCTAATTGCTTTTCAGTTCTAACATCTCTGTTGGTGCTAAACAATAGGGTGCCTTAGCTATTGGAGCAGTTCCAGGTATTAGATGAATTCTAAATTCTACTTCCCTATCTGGTGGTAACCCAGGTATATCTTCTAGGAATACATCGGGGTATCCTGATACTAATGGAATTTCCTTAATTTCTTTGTTCTTAGTGTTAATGATTACTGAAATTGTAGGATCATTTACAGACCCGAACGAGTCGATCAGAAGAGTTTTACTCAGAACGAACGGCGGAAACAGACATTCTGAGGTCAATTCAGCATCAAATACACTTTAAACTGTCGTTATAATTGATTAGCAAACGTTTTACAGCGAGACGACACTTCGGCAGCACTTCGTTGCACAAACCGGAACTGTTACATCTGAATTCGCTTGAACCTCTATATATAAGGTCTTGATTTCGCTTGAAGTAGTCCCAAGCGAAATAACATTCCAAGCGAAATGTCATTTCGAGCGGAATCACATGTAAAAACCATTCAAGCGAAATCAGTTATCCAAGCGAAATAACATAAACTCTTGAACTACGTGCCCTGAACTAACATTCTACGTACAAGACTCGATACAAGACGAAGTCGACAGACGCATGTACCAACAGAAATCATATATACTATGCCTTGCTTTCGCTCGTAATTAGCAACTTTCATTACTGAAATGAATTTCATTGGCTTGTTTGGCTTATCTCCTGTAATCAGAATCATCTTTCCTGATGGCACACGAATTTCTACGGAATTCTGATCACATAGGATTCGATCATGGTTGGCTACTAACAGATCCATTCCTAATACTACGTCGAATCCCGCTAAATTCATAGGTAGAAGGTTTGCCGAGAACTTATGTCCTGATAGTTCTATTTTTCCTTCTTGAAGTACCTCATCTATCCTGATAGGGTTTCCTTCGGCCGTTTCTACCATATAAACTTGACTAAGTTTGGTTAATGGTTGCTTAAGAGCTTGGCAGAATGAAGTATTTATAAAACTTTGGTTGGCACCAGAGTCAAATAATACTTTTGCATAAACGTCATGGATAAGGAACGTACCGGCTATCACGTCAGGAATTATATCTGCCTCTTGCGTTGTCAGCTGAAAAGCTCTTACATTCTTCTTGTTAGTTCCGTCGGTCGCTTTTGCTTTGTTGTCAGCTGTCTTAACTAATTTAGGGCAATTTGGCTTAAAATGCCTTGCTTCTCCGCAGTTGTAGCAGATCGTAGATTTCTTCCTGCAATCTTCCTCTCGATGCCCTAGTATTTTGCAGAAATTGCAGTATTCCTTACATTTTTCAAAATGTTTCCTTTTATAGTTTCTGCAAAATGGCGGTGCGGAAGACTGCCCGGCTCCCTTTTTCTTGGAATTACTATTATTACCCAAACGAAAACCTTGGGTAATCTTCTGAGCCAATTCCTTCTTCCTATTATTCTCTCTCGTACGAACCAATCCGCCAGTCAATGTATTGGCCAATTCGACTGCATCGTAGATAGTCCGAGGTCTAGCAGTCTTGACTATATTGCGGATTTCGCTAATCAATCCCCAAATGTAACGAGAGATAAGTACAGGTTCTGGCGAGGCCAGAGTCGGTACTATTCTTGTATACTCGAAGAATTTCGATGTATACTCACGACATTTAACATCCACCATCCTGTGGTTTAGGAACTGGTTTGTCATTTGTTCCTTTTCGTATGAAGGACAAAACTTCCTTTCTATCAGTTCCTTAAACTCCTCCCAACTTATGGTGTAAGCCATGTTGCTTCCTTTAGCTTGTAGCACCGTATTCCACCATTCTAATGCTTCTTCCTTAAACAGGCTGGAAGCATACATCACTTTGTCTTCGTCTGCGCACTTACTTATTTTGATAACAGCTTCTGTCTTTCCTAGCCAGCGTAGTGCAGCAGTTTCTCCTTCATTGCCCGCGAATTCGGCTGGCTTACAGGCTAGGAATTCCTTATAAGTACAACCAGTTTTCGCAACTTTCATCTTTTTAGGTAATGGGGCTTGAATTATATTATTATTGCCTCCATTCATGCTATTACTGAAATTATCATCACGGGTGCATTTGCTATTGTCGGCTTTGGAAGGTTTGACTGGATTTTTAACGACTGCCATGATTGCTGGGATAGCATTGGCTATACCATGAGCAACTATATTTTCTATATCTTCTTTGTTTAGGAAGTTATTCTGTTCCGAGTGATTCATTTCGTTTGCCGACTGATTTACTGCATTTGACATATGAATTATAGATATACACACCAATTAATATCATAAAATAGATAGCAATTAAACAAGGCATTTCAATCACAACACAGACTAGGTCAGCACATATAGCCAAAATTGTCAATCATTGTGACGTTTATATTTATATATATATATATATATATATATATATATATATATATATATATGCATCCGTACAAACCACATTTCTACAGATGTTTTATTTTATTTGGTGATATTTATATTATTATTATTATTATACATTATTTTATTATTTATTATTATTTATATATATATGTTTTTTTTTCACATATTACTTTTACAAAAAACACCTATACTATAGTTAACCAGCTTCAAAAGTGGAATTCCCGTTCATCATACTTCTAGGAGATGTTCTCACCTACAGATCGGATTCTATTTCCCGCGTCCACCAACTCTTCTCCGTAGCGGCGTAGCTCAGCAACATTTTATAGGTTCATAGGTGGAAAAGTGGTGGGGGCAGGTTCAAATTGTGGGTAGTAAGGGTCTGGATTATTCATAAAGTTCTGGAAGTGCCAATCGTTGGTCCACCATTCTTCCATTTGATCCGGAGGAGGTAGTGGGTTGACAATAGGTTCATGGATGGCAGGTTCCAGGTTTATAGAAAGTTCAGCTTGAGCGGGAAAATTCATAAGGTTTTCATCAGCTGGGCCAAAAAGGTCACTGTTTGCTAATTTCCTGTATAGTTCTTCCCAGGATGGTAAAGCCGGAGCCTGACTGGAGCTTTCTCCCAACACCTCTTTTCCCTTTGGTTCGACTGTTTTCTTTACTTTTTGAGCTGCAGGTTTGTTCTTCCTTCCCTTCTTCCAATCCAGAAGACTCCTTCTATTCTTTGGCTTGGGTTTGTCTTGGGCTTGGAACATTATCGGTTCATCTGGCTCAGCTTGGTACCCGGTCTGGTTCTCAATGGCTTCCATGTCAGTGGAATGTATCGAGAAGTTTTGGAGAGCCTCCGATAACTCATTCATACTGTTAGTCGCACATAAGGAAACACAAAATTCTAAATTAATTATTAATTATTGGAAATAAATTCCACAGAAGTACCAAATCCCTAATTACTCTAATTTAAGTATTTTAAATACTTAATTTGCTTAATCCAGTGGCTCTGATACCACCTTTTCTGTCATGACCCCCGACCCATTTTGCCTGGTTTGGAAGCCGCGAGACAGAAACCCGTGGTATCGATATTTAATTGGCAGCATAATTTTTAACAGGACCTTTTATCAGAAAAATAATGTCAGAGTTTAAAAGAAAAACACCGAATTATTTTATTATAGATTTCGGGACAAACCTCGTATTTTACAAGAAAGGGATTTCACTGGTAAATCCTCTGATTTCAGAAAACATGTTTATTGCTATTTACTGAGCCACTTTATTTAAGCTGGAGTGCTACACGACACTTTTCCTTTTTTTCACAGTAAATCACCTGAAACATGTTTCAAAAAGATTTGATCAGCGAAAAATACTGGCGAGTGCATTCAGTTTATACAAAAGACACATTGTTATAATATAGAGTATTAAGAGCTACTACAATGTTTATATCAACCAATTACCCCAAATCGGTATTTGTCACTCGACCGGATCTGTGGCTATGGTCATATCACACATTGGCTAACCCGTTGTCCAATGGTGAAGTTTATCAATTAGTGTATACAAAACCCCACATACCGGCAGTAATTGTAGATTACAAAGACTTAATCACTGTAATTATAACTATGAAAACAAGTAGGGTTTTGAAAGCAATTTGGTAAAAAAAATAATGACTCACATTGCAAATTTAAACGGTCAAAGCTTGCCTACTGGTTAAGCTGGTAAACCTAGTTAAATAGACAATGCAAACGAAACTAGGTTAGTAACTTAATTCAACATTTACGATAATCGCGAGATCGAAACCCTCACAATGAATGACAAAGTATAGCCCAATGTAGGCAGCACTTAAACATCCATCGGATCAGTTTTAATCGATCGGATATTGTACCGTAGCAGTGATCGAGTTATTAGCCTGTTATCGCTACAAAATTTGGAGGTTTTGATTGTGTTTTGAAAGAAACAGAGCATATATCAATGTACGAATGGAATTGTATCGTCGAAACAAGCAAACTGCTCAAGTGCCAACCCCTGGAATTTATACTGAATTTTGGTCCCCCCCCCCCCCCCGTGTGTCGCGACGACCACCCTTCTAGGCTAGGGTAGCCTGGTGTCGATTATAGCCTTGAAAGTTTTCAAACTCGAAAAATACGTGTTCTAAATCAGTTTCGCGAGGCACAGCTCAATTAGGGGATCCCCCTTGAGTTTTAGGGGGCCCGGTTGTTGGTTTCGTAGATTTTTCCATTTTGGGTCACACCGCGCAATTTGGGGGGTTCCAATTAGGGTTTCTTAGTGTGCCTTTTATGAATGGAAATTTGCGAGGTTGTTATACCCTATGTCCCCAAATAACCACACTATAGACACACCCAACTATCTGGTTCTAAGTAACTAAGACATTTACTCATCCCTTGTGATCTAATAGTCTCTTATATTATTCTAGCAACCTAGACCAACGAACCGAGCGAATTACTATCTAGACTACGCTATTTAATGCACACCCTTATCCAGTTTCCAAACCCTTACAACCAGGTCCTTCCCGTAGGTGACCCATATGAATTAGCAACACCCAACCAAGTTTATCCTTTGCCTACTAAGCATCTAGCCCTAAACTAATGATCGATATATAGCCTAAAGATAAAAAAAAGCAGATCTAACATGCATAACCTCATAGAAAGACCTAAATCATCCACACAAATTCAATTGAACATCAATACTCAACATACAAATTACACTATCACAAGTTCATAAGTGTCACACCCCGATATTTCAACCATAACTCGGTGGGCCCGGTGGGGAGTATCGTGACGTAAGTTGATATCATCATAGTCAATATCCACAGAATAGCACAGCGGAAGTCTTGGAGTGTAAATTACTATTACAAACCACAATGTCCAAAGTTCAAAATAAATATACAGACGGTTCGTAATAAAAGATCCACAGGCAGATCATAAAAATGTACAAAAGATGTTCAACAGACTTTTAGACATATCTAAGGATTTGCAAGATCCTCTTATACCAATACAAAGCAGCTTCCAGCCTATTACGTGTTGTACCCGTAACTTAGTCTTTTGAAAATACGTCAGTTTACACTGGTAAATACAATTAACCGACACATTTTGAAAACATTTCAAAATTGATTTACGTGCACAAGGCACATGAAAATCTTTTATAACTTGGGACAATTAAGAATTTTAATCTTGTATACACTTTTACATGTTTGTCAATACAAATGGGGCCCAGTATAGAAACCGAGACATGATTAATCGACACACCAATTATAAAACCCACAAAGAAGTTATCCCCAACTTGTGGGTAAAAATATTTTAGCATTAAGTATCTGTTGGGTGTATGCCTACACCCCATGCTTGGTCGTGGCCGTTAATAATTTAAATGAGCCGAGGATATCCGGGACACAGTCGCGTTAAACCCCAATGTTTAAGTTATTAAACAAAACAGATTAAAACGGGTTACACGGATTTTGTAGCCACAATCCGGCATATGATCCCATACCCGACCAAGCGGTAATAATTTACCGTATCCCAAGCCCGTATAGGGAAAATTAGTTAAAGTATTTACCTGAGCTAGTACTTGAATTTAAAATGCAAAGTTTATATTAACTCAGCCGTTTAATCAAAAGGTAAGTGTATGTAGCATTTACTAGAAGGCTCTAGTCTGGAATGATGGTATAAATAACCAATTAGAATGCTAACGGGTTCTATTTAAGTCTTAGACTTAGACCAGCTAGCTTAAAGTGTTTAAAACGGTACGATACTTTAGATTAAGCGATTACTGGAATAGAATGTAGTTTAAACCCAACAAGTATTTCATGCCTGGCACCAATACAAGACTTTCAGATCCTGATACATCTTATCTGAACCTGGATGAACAGAGTATCGAGACTTGTGTGCTTCATCCTATCAGAACCTGGATGAACAGAGTATCGAGACTTATGTGCTTCATCCATCACCAGCTCTCTAAGGTTACCACGTAAAGGGAACCATATTCGTTCCAAGAAATAGCGAATACCGTCAGATTTTGTTACAAGTTGTTTCTCCATGCCCCGCATAGATTCGGCTTGAAGATTCTCTTCCTTCAATGCTTCAGTTTGGGCAGAACGAATCTGGTTAGGAAGGTTGGAATGGATAGTGAGTTGTAAGGCTTGAACACGCTTAGGTTTTGTTTCCTTTCGACTGAGGGCATCAGCTACGACGTTAGCTTTGCCTGGATGATACTTAATCGCAGAGTCATAATCGTTTAAGAGTTCCACCCAGCGACGCTGTCGCATGTTCAACTCTTTCTGATAAAAAATATGCTGAAGGCTCTTGTGGTCTGTATAAATAGTGCATTTTGTACCGTACAAGTAATGCCTCTGTAGGATCGTTTTCAAACCCGAACGAGTCGATCAGAAGAGTTTATCTCTATACGAATGGCGGAAACAGACGTATTGAGTTCAATTCAGTTGAAATTTCACTTTAAACTGTCTGTATATTGATTTTAGATCAAATACAAGTCTGTGGACACTTCGGCAGCACTTCGTTACACTGACCGGAAACTGTTACAAATGAAATGGCACACAAGGTATTTATAGTCAGTCTGATTTCGCTTGAATCTGTCTCGAGCGGAATCACTTTCAAGTGATTTCGCTTGAAATGAACTAACATGAGTTCAAGCGAAATAAAAACTTGTGATTTCGCTTGAAATGGTTATTGACCATTTCGAGTGAAATAACCTATAAACACAATTCCTTTATTTCCGTGCTCTAATCTATCATACTACATACAAGACTCGATACAAGACGAATTCGACAGACGCATGCACCAACAGACTCCCCCTCGAATGTTGACGAGTCTTCAGTGTCAAGTCTTCAGTTGTCAAACCTTCAGTCTTTATCAGTCTGCTCACTCTCTTCAAAAATCTCCATTGTAAGCATCCTCAATCAATCTCTTTTTCTTTCTCGTAATCTTCAGGATCTGAAACTGTCTCTACAATCTTCAGACTCCCTATTGATGTCATCAGACTCCCCCTTTCGCTAAGCTGGGATCGCAGTCTGGAATTTATTTTCCACAGATTCTTAGATCATAACCTGGCACTCATCTAACTCAGGTATCAGAACCTGGCTAACCTGCACAAATCTCTACCCAAAAATAAGTTTCCACAATTTTAGAATTTTGCAAATTTAGAAATCACTTGCAGGTACCATTCAAAAAATGATTTAATCTTTGATAACCACTTGAAAACACAATTTCTTCATACATTCTTTCCCAAACCTGTTCATCAAGTTTAGCACTTTGAATTTTGAAAATCAGCTCTCCAACATCAGTTGTCGAAAATCTTATTGAATTTTTCAAAAAATTATGCTAAAACACACTAAACTCTTTTTGGATTTTTGAATGCAAAGAAATGCAGTAAAGAAATATTTACAGACACTATTTTTGTGAGTTTGTGTAAGAGGATCACATCAGTTTTTGAGACAAATCACCAACATCGTTAAGCTTTAAACATTTTAAATTCTAAACGATTCACATAGATTGACGATACGTTAAGGTATATTAATGCTTACCGATACGTTAAGGTATATTAATTTTGCACTAAGTTCTTATGAACCCCACGATCTCAGCATATCCCCTCATCATGCAATACACTGACTCAAGTAATGCCTTTAAACTTTTATCAACTGTGATTTATGCAAAAACAAAGCAGAATGTTTAAACATTAACAATCAGGTCGATACTTCCGTATACGCAGAGAAAGTCCAATGTTTAAACAAAATAAGAAAATAAAAATAAGTTGAAGTTGTTTAGGCTTTAACCACCAGGTCGATACTCCCGTATACACAGAGGTGATCCAAAGCTTAAATGAAACACCAAAGAAAATAAAGCAGAACTTTTAGGCAATAACATCCAGATCGATACTCACGTATACGCAGAGGATGTCCAATGCTTAAACAAAATAAAGAAATAAAACAAGTTTAAATCTTTGCAAAATGAAATACACAATCACAGCGACTTTTCAGCAAAGATGTGAAAGTTCACAAACTTAACCAGTTTTATGTCTTTCGACAATCAACGATTACTGAGTAGGCACACAATCAAGAAGGAAAAAACTAAGTTCTATGCTTTTGACCATGTTTCCCACTAGAACTAGGCTTTTTCATTTAAGTTTGTATCGTTATCACAAATCTACTAGTCTAGCTGAGCCTACCGTTACATCTTTAGTGAGACCGTTTATCACATTTTATCTTTCCATTTCTTTAGCATGTTGTGATAGCCCACTGATGTACTATCATTTCCTCTATTTAATAACAAAACTCATTTTTGCATTTTTTCATGTTTTTGGATTTTTTCAAATTTTCAAATGTTTTTGGATTTTCAGAAATTCTTACTCCCCCTAAAATTCAGAAACATTTAACGGAAATTTGAAAACAAACTGTACAAACAAACTGACAACCGATATCAAATCGCTTCAATTCGCCATCCACTTGGCATAAACAATCAGAACTCCCCCTTACAACAAACTATTTTCCCATTTTGATTTCAAAACACTTAAGTTTGTTTTAATCAAATGGTTTTTCCGGAAAATAAATTTTGTTGATTGATTTTACCATTTGTAGGTTAGGGGTTTGATTCATCACATTGTTTTTCAACCACTTGTAGGAAAATGCAAGTACAAATTAATGTCCTTGATTTATCACTTGCAAGTAAAAACCTTTTTCAACCACATGGCTTACCAACCAATACCTCATGTAGGTTGAATTCTCAAGATGCCGATACCTACTCCTCACTTACCAACCTGGGAGTTCCGGCAAGTCATACTAGTGATCAATTTTCAATTTTTCAACAAACAATATAAGAATAATGCCGATTCCTGCTCCACGATTAACAACTTGGAAGCTCCGGCAAGTCAGGATTTTAAGTAAAGAATACAGACACCCAAGCCTGACCAGCTTTAGGTGTAACCTTCTCAACTTCTTCAGGGGTTTGAACACTTCTTTTTGTTTCATAAAATTCTTTCACCCCTTTTGCCTTCCCATCAACCATTTTACCAAACATCTTTTTAACATTCCCATTAAACACTTTCTCAACATCAAATTCTTTCTTTTCAGAATAGAATTGATTTGAGATTTCGACTTTTCCAACTTTCTTTTTAAAATTTTCAGCCCGCAGTGGTGGAAAGTTTGCATCATCCACAGTCGGAACTGAATTCTCTTCTTTCATAACAACTTTTGGCTCCTCTGATTTTGTGGAATCAGATTCATCACCAGAACTATTCCCTGAACCTTTAACCACCCACTTTTGATTTTTAATTTTTCTTTTCTTTTTAAAACATTCTTTGAACACTCTCCAACCTCAAATATTGAATTTTCAAAACCATTAAATTTTCTGGTTGGAAGTTTAGTTTCCTCAACAACTTTTTCTTTCAGTTTACCAGAGACTTCTTGTTGTTTGTTGATTGCCTTTGGACAATTTCTGGCAATGTGGCCAACTGTTTTACATTGAAAACAGGTTCTTGTCTCTATCTTCTTCTGAACAACATTTTTCTTCATCTCTTCTTGCTTCTTTGCAAGGAATTCTTTGTTCGTTTGCTTCTAGAATGAACTCTTCTGTTCTTTCTCAGCACTTGTTCCTGAAACAAAAACAGTTTTTGATTTATAAATTTTCTCATTTTTATAATTTTTCGGTGGAATAAAACCCAATCCCTTCTTTTTGAAATTACCATTATGGTTTGGTTTCTTTTGAAAACTGTAACCATAATTGTAACCCATTTTCTTGTTTAAACGTTGTTGAACTCTTGAGGTGTAAGGTTTAGGTTTTTCAGAAATATTTGCATCTTTTATTTCAGAAATATTAATTTCTGTTAGTTTGAAAACCTTTTTAATCATTTCTGGTTTAACACCTCTTATTGGAAAAACCTCATCAGAATATAATTTGTCAGAATATATCAAAGTATATGCTACTTTGACCGGTTCGTCATTCAAATTAGATTTTGATAACAAAAACTCTTTATTATACACCCGTTTTTCCTGTTTAGATTTTTGACTTGACGTATCGGACTTTGACTTTGACTCTGATTTCGACTCCGACATTGACTCTGATTTTGACTCCGACATTGATTCCTCTGATTCATCCTTATCCAACACCTGATCGACCACCTTTTTTATTAACTCGGAGTCATGATCAGTATCGGATGACGTAAAAGTGACATCTATACTTTCTGGCAAATTATCTGATGACTTAGACTCCCACTGTAAGTTCGTTGCCTTTTTGACTCTTTCAGAATTAGCATTTCGTAGAGAATATGCATTTTCAACAGGGGCGGACATTTGTTATAAACCACACTTGATTTCTTACCAGATGTATTCACTTCATTATCTTCTTTTGTCACAGATTTTTCCTCTTCCGAAGTCTTCTCTTCTTCAAATGTCTTCAATTTTTCCACTATGGGGTAAATCCTGTCAACAACAAAATTAGAACATGAGTAACTTTTTAATAAATTGTTAACTCTTTCAGTTTCAATTCTTTGTGTTGCCAACTTCAATTCAACCTCAGCACACTTCTCTGTGTAGTAGTTGACATCGTTAAGCTGTCTCATGTAAGCTCATTTGAGTGTATTCATTGCTACAGCTTGTTCATTGCTTGACTCGTTGTACTTATTCATCTCTCTGTTCAAAGTATCATATGATTCTTTCAGCCTTTTTATGTTGTGCAGCAATTCATTGTTCTGCATTATCAGAGAGTCACAATTCATATACTTCTCAGCAACCTTAACTACCTCATCATCTGTTTTGATTTCAAATGCTGGAACTTCTTTAACTACTCTCACTTGAACTTCTTCTACAACTTCTTTCTTTTTCTCAACTTCACCATTTAAACGTTTTCTGACTTTTTCTGCCCAATAATCATCAGTATAATCATTGATAACCTGAGCAACAAATCCTTTAGCCAGTAATTCTTTGTCTGGGCAATAATCGTCCCAACTGAAACCTTCTGCCAATTTTTCATCTTCTTGTTCTGCTACACATACTTTACTATCTTTTAAAATGTATTTATCCCAACTGAAACCATTTCCTTTATCTTGATTAACAAGACATGTTCTCTTTGAATCTTCAATTTCTTTCCTACCATGAGCTGTTTATGGCTGTTGTTGTTGATGTGGCTGTTGAGCAACTTGATGATATAACGCTTTTCGATAATAATCATTGTTTCCAAATGGATTTTGAGTTCCACTTGCTTCACGATTTGTGCACTCTCTCTTGAAATGCCTTTTTTTCCCTGCATCGAAAACAAGTAACTTTAGACTTATCAAATCCTAAAGTTGAAACATTTGCATCGCGAAAATCATCTCTGCCTGTAATTTCTTTAAACTTTTCAGCTCGTCTCAATACACTAGCCATGCACCATTTTATATCCATCAATTCCATCTCCTCAGCATCAATTTGATCGTAATCCTCTTTTGTTAGCATTGGATTTCCGATCCTTCCTGCAACTAAACCTCCATAGGATTCAAGCATAGTTACCAACAAAGACATGTGGCTTTTAGCAACTTCTTTAGTATAATTCTGATCATTTTCAAGGTTTAAAGCAATGTTGCATTGAAGTACTTTGCCACTCTTTGTTGTAGAAAAATGTGGATCAAATGATGGAAATGAAGAAAATCCCATCTTATTACTTGATCCTTGAGATGGCTTTTCAGAAGATCCCGTTGTATTGAAAGCAGTATCAATTTTTGGCGAAAAATTTGTTTTGTTACTAACACCACTTTTATAATACAAACCAATGTCTTGCTCTCCATCATAGTTCTTCATTCTCGCTATCTTTCGTTGCTCCATTTCTTGAGCTTCAAGCTGTTTAATAAAATTACTCAATGTTAGATCATTAAAACCAGGTTTATTTTTCAACATCATAAGATACGTGCCCTATTCATCATGTGGCAACGCATCAGCTAATTTTTCAATCAACTCATCTTTATCTTTTCTGATACTCAATCTGTTCATGTTTTTCAATAAATTGCAGTACCTTTCAATGATCTGCTTGGTGCTTTCATTTCTTAATCCTCGAAACAAATCGAATTCCTTCTTCATCAACGACTTTTTGTTCTTAAGCATGTCATCACTACCAAGAAACTTTGCTTCTAATTATGTCCATATCGAATGTGCAGTTCCATTATGTTGAAGTAAAATCAAGATGTCTTCTTTAATTGCCTGCTGCAACAAACTAACCATCAACTTCTCAACTTTGTATTTCTTTTTCTACTCAGCACTCAAATCTCTAATTGGTATTTTCTCTCGATCGCTACCAACTGGTCTAAAATATTGAACTTCAGTATGTTCCTATGCATCTAAATGATAAGCTTCAACCCAGTTACCAAATCGTTCAGCCCATCCACTAAAATCATCAATGTCCAAAAGCTTAGGCGGTTTTTGTGTTGTTCCAGTTTCATTTTCAAGCAATGTACTTTGAGTAACAGTCATTGGACTAGCAATGGCATTATAAAACTCGTTCTCCATGTCTCCAGTTTTCAAAAGTTCACAAAACAAAATTTTCAAGCGAAATTAAGTTCTCAAGCGAAACCACGACTGAAGCGAAATCAAGACTTTGAAGCTGAATAGCAAGTTTCAAGCAGAATCAACAGAATTTCTCAAGCGAAATATCGGTTCAAGCGAAATCAATCCAATATCTCAAGCGAAATACCGGTTCAAGCGAAATCAATCCAAATTCTCAAGCGAAATCAAATCCAAAGTGCAATTTCAAGCGAAATCAACAAGAACAATTCAAGCAAAATCAGCATGATGTCAGCAATTCGGTCCAAATTTTGTCCAATTGGTCAAGTTTTAAGCCGAATTAAGTTCTGAAAATCTCAAGGGTTTATTAAAACACAATTACGCACACATTGTGAGAAAATTAGCCGATTTTAACCAAGAAAACTTGTTTAATTTTGAAAAGAAGGTGTAGAAAACAGAAATTGCGGCTGAATTGGTATGAACTCTTCTTCCTGAGCTCTGATACCACTTGTAGGATCGTTTTCAAACCCGAACGAGTCAATCAGAAGAGTTTATCTCTATACGAATGGCGGAAACAGACGTATTGAGTTCAATTCAGTTGAAATTTCACTTTAAACTGTCTGTATATTGATTTTAGATCAAATACAAGTCTGTGGACACTTCGGCAGCACTTCGTTACACTGACCGGAAACTGTTACAAATGAAATGGCACACAAGGTATTTATAGTCAGTCTGATTTCGCTTGAAATGAACTAACATGAGTTCAAGCGAAATAAAAACTTGTGATTTCGCTTGAAATGGTTATTGACCATTTCGAGTGAAATAACCTATAAACACAATTCCTTGATTTTCGTGCTCTAATCTATCATACTACATACAAGACTCGATACAAGACGAAGTCGACAGACGCATGCACCAACAGCCTCTAGATTTTAAGACCAAAAACCACGGCTCCCAACTCCAAGTCGTGAGTCGTGTAGTTCTTCTCGTGAATCTTCAACTACCGAGAAGCATAGGCTATCACCTTCTCGTGTTGCATCAGCACGCAACCGTGGCCCTGAATTGAGGCATCACAGTGCACCACAAAATCTTCTGTAACCTCGGGTAAGAACAGTATCGGTGCATTGCAGAGTTTTTGCTTCAAAGCTGAAAGGCGCTCTCCTGTTTCGTTCCCCACAAATACATAACACCCTTCTGTGTTAAAGCGGTAAGAGGCTGAGCAATCTTCGAGAATCCCTCGATGAATCTGCGATAGTACCCTACAAGACCAAGAAATTGTCGCACCTCTGTAGGAGTCTTCGGTGCTGCCCAATTCTTTATGGAATCGATTTTAGCTGGATCTACGTGTATTCCCAATTCGTTGACTATGTGACTAAGGAAGTGTACTTCTTGGATCCAGAAGTCACGCTTGGAGAATTTTGCGTTAAGCTGCTCCTTTCTCAAGAGTTCTAAGATAAGACGCAAGTGCCACTCGTGGTCCTCCTTGGTCTTAGAGTAGATCAAGATGTCATCGATAAACACAATGACAAATTCGTCAAGATACGGTTTGCACACGCAGTTCATGAGATCCATGAATACTGCTGGTGCATTGGTCAACCCGAATGGCATGACCAAAAAATCGTAATGGCCGTACCGCGTTCGGAAGGCTGTTTTGGGGACATCTTCCTCTCAGACTCTCGTCTGATGATAGCCCGACCTTAAATCGATTTTTGAATAGAAGCTTGACCCTTACAATTGGTCAAACAGATCATCGATGCGAGGTAGAGGATAACGGTTCTTGACCGTCACCTTGTTGAGTTCGCAATAGTCGATATACATACGAAAGGACCCGTCTTTCTTATTCAGGAATAGGATTGGGGCTCCCCATGGTGAGGAGCTAGGTCGGATCCCCTATCTAACAGTTCCTAAAGTTGGTTAGACAGTTCTTGCAACTCTACCGGTGCAAGACGATAAGAAGCACGAGCTATCAAAATTGCTCCTGGCGTGAGTTCAATTTGGAATTCCAGGAAGTTCTTTAGGAAACACGTCGAAAAAGTCACGAACAACTGGAAAGTCTTCGATCTTCTTTTCCTCAGATTGAGTATCGGTAACAAGTGCTAGAATAGCAGGATAACCCTTCCGTAAACACTTATGGGCTTTCATGACTAAAATGATTCCGATCGTTGCTCCACTCTGATGACCTTGAACGGACAGTGAATCTCCATTAGGGAGAGGAATACGTACGATTTTCTCTTTATAGAGGATTTCTGCTCGATGCTTGGACAACCAGTCCATACCAACGACTACGTCAAAGCTACCAAGAGTGACAGAAAGAAGGTCAATGTCAAACATTTGACCTGAAAGGTCGAGTTTGCACCCTACGTGAATGTGAGACGCCTCAATTGACTTGTCGTCAGCCAATTCTACAACGTGTTTGGTCTCGAGGGGTATAGGGGTTGATTCTAACAGTCTACTGAATCTTAAAGACACGTAACTCCAATTGGCACCAGAGTCGAATAATACAGAGGCGAAAAGATTGTTCACAGAAAACGTACCGGTCACGACATTGCCATCGTTCCTGGCATTACCAGCACCAATGGTAAATGCCCTCCCACGAGCACCATTTCCACCATTATTTCCATTGTTGTTATTGTTCCCAGCGTTGTTGTTGTTTTTGTTCCCATTGTTGTTGTTGGCGTTCTGATTCAGTTATGGGCAATCCATCTTGAAATCCCTTCGTTCCCACACTGGTAACATCCCTTCTGATTACCCTAATTATGTTGCGGTTGTGGTCTCTGTTGCTGCTGTGGTGGTTCCTTCTGCTGCTGATATTGCTGTTGTTGTTGTTTCGGGAACGGGGCCCTGCAGTCTTTTGCCATGTGACCCACCTTGTCACACCTTTGACAAGCTCGAATGCACTGGCCGTAGTGGTGGTAATTGCGCTTGCTGCACTTCGGCTGCTTACCCGTGTAAGAGCCCTGGTTCTGGTTACTGTTCTGGTTTTGGTTGGCAGGGGGAGTCTGGTTGGTGTTGTTATAAGCTTTCTTCTATTTTTTATTTGGGTTAGACGCCTTATCCGAATCATTCCACTTACGCTTGTTATCAGTAGCAGGAGTAGTTGCAGCACCGCGCGCTGGTAGAGAACCACGTTCGACTTCCTGATCGGTGATTTTGTGAGCTAGCCGAATGATCTGTGGTAGGTTATCTAGGTTTGCTGTAGTCACCATACCCTTGATTTATGGTGCTAAGCCATTGATGTACAACTCGATCCTCCTGTGTGGTGGGCGTGATAAGTTTTGGGCACATGTTTGCAAGTTCATGAGACCGTTTCGTATAAGCCTCGATCTCTGACCCCACCATTTTCAGATTGTAATATTCGTTCTCCAGCTTCTGAATCTCATCGCGAGGACAATATTCCTCCCGCATTAGCTCTTTGAAATCATCCCAAGTGGTGCTATTCGCCATTTCGATACCCAGCATCTGAACTTGGGCATTCCACCAGGTCAAGGCACCATCCTCCAATGTGCCCGAAGTATACTTCACTCTGTTTCCAGCTGGAAAGTTACACATCGCAAACACTGACTCAGCGTTTTCGAACCAACGGAGCAGTCCCACTGCTCTTTCGGTTCCATTGAACGTCTGAGGCTTACAATCCATGAACGTCTTGAAAGTACAGACGGGCGGTTTGTTCTGATTCTGGTTCCCAGGTTGACCTGGAAATGAAAGAAAGTACATCGCACGAGTGAGAGTTGAGTATACGCTTAAGGAGCAAGAATCATCTGGTATGTATCATACCAGCTTGCTGAGATGCTTAGGCTTCAACCACACGTGTATTGATTAGGTCTGTCAGCTCTGCCTGAGTCATGACGATATTTCCACATCCACCGTCGCGACCGCCACCGCGTCCACCAGTACGTCCACCACGTCTGTTCATGATTCTGCATCTATGAGAAGAGTGGAAAGGGTAAGGATCATAATTGAGTAGAAGTGAATCATCGCTATGACTTCTATGGATTGCTGAATCTCCCATTATGTCGGATAATGGGTCAAAACCCCTCTCACACTTGCTAAGTCTCACTGGAACTCATATGCACCCCACATTATTAATATGTGTGCACCCATAATGATAATGTGTTTTGCATGTTCATCTCAGTTCCTCTTAACCTGTGTCAAAAGGTTCCTCGGATTTGAGTGTCAAAACGGATGTTGTCAAAATAGTAGAGATCACAAAAGTCTAAAGATTATGCCATACTAACGATGAATCATAATGTAAGCAAGTAATACATGTAATCGTAATGTAGTGCTGAGTATGTAACCATATGCAATGTTATAAATGTAAGCTAGGCATGTAATGGATACAGTAATAAAAGACGAACCTTGCAATCTGGAGCTGAGTGTCATGGTCGATTTCAGAACTATTTCGGTTATACTCTGGTTTTATAAAATCGTTTTAAAACCTAGTTCACTATAACCAGTGGCTCTGATACCAAACTGTCACACCCCCAAAATACCACATGCGGAAACCCCCGCGTGGCGTGTGACGTACCAGGTTCTAGCCACTAATCACATTGAACCAACAGTATTATAATAAAATGAAATTCCCATTCAATGCAAATAGTGTAATTCAAAACATTCGTTTAACCCAAGTTTACGTTCAGTGGAAGCATAAATTATTGTTCAATAACTTCAATATCATATTGTTTGAAAACATTTCAACATTGAATGTCTTCCCAAGTGTCACGACCCATGACCACTCCAGCATCCCAAACTGCAAGTTCCACATCAATGTATCTATCGACCTGCAAGCATGCAGAAAAGTGTATCAGCATAAAGCTGGCGAGTTCACAGTTTTGGTTAACGTTTAGTTGTCCAGTGTTTAGTTTAAAGACATGTTGATAGTAACTCGATACCGCAAGACGGCTGTTTGTTTGCCCTTCCCCAATGCCTATCAACAATGATCATGTGGTTAAGGTAATTAGTTCACGCCTGTCTTATCCAAGTATGACGTGAGGTTGCCAAGCCTAATAGCGCTATCAACTAATACCCCGTTGCCTTCCAAGCAACTAGTTCGGTAGTAAGATGGGAGTTAAGTGATAGAGTTGAGTAGATTATCCAACATCGAATTTAAACTATAGTTTGTAACATATCCCCTCCAGGGATTTAAGTTTATAAAGCATCCCCTACATGGATGTAAGTGTGTAAAGTATCCCCTACAGGGATGTAAGTTTGTTTGTCCCCACAGGACGCATGCTTGTGAAAAGAGCAGTGAACTCACCTTAGGTTTGCTCGGTAAGTCGTATTACTTGTTCAAGGTTGGTCAACCAAGTCCTATGATGGTTACCAATGCTTATAAGTTTTGTATACAAATAGTCACATATTTTCTTACACATAGTTGTCAAGTATCGTACAAGAAATACACGTATCAACATCTATTACTCAACATATGAGTCTTAACAGTTAATCAGGTGGCATAACAGTCCATTATCAGCGTATGGCCCAAGAAGCATAAGGCCCATGTAAGTGTGCGACCTGGTTTCAGTGTGCGGCCCAGTGTACGTTGTGAGTGGGACATCAGTCGAAACACGAGATCTAAACTCGCAACCTAGAGATCTCGAGTCGAAACTGAGGATCTCGAGTGACAATTTCAACCATCGAAACCTCAAGGTTTTGGGTCAGGTCCTGAGTCGGAACCGAGCTGGTCTCGACTCGCAACCGGTTGGTCTCGAGTGCTATTGATGTGTGATATCGAGTTCTGTGTCGGAACCACGAAGATCTCGAGTCGGAACCAACACGTTTCGACTCGCAACCTCAGTCGGAACCTCGTGAAGTTTAACTGATCCAAGCCCTTATTAACAACTATTCCGTAAAATCAGCTAACACTTTATCACATTCCAAACAGATCAAACAACACACTTTTTTGACAATAATACACCTTCATACAAACCCTAATTGCCGTCATTCATTAAAACTAGTATAACCACAAAATTATCATCAATTCACATAACCCTGATCATACCCTAATCTTGTACAATCAGAATTTTTAGTTTGCTAACATACGTGATCATCAATCCAGTCAAAGACAATGAACATCAAGATACACAAACACCATCAACATATTTACAACATGTAACCCTAGTTCCATCAATTAACATCCTAATCCATTTATCATCATCAAACCATATTCAACCGAGTTTATAGCAACCTTAGATTGTAGTTATTCTCAAACATCTATCAACAAGCATAATCACAGCCAAGTATAACCAAGAATTCGAATAAAACCATGTAAACATACTAACCATGAGATGGAAGGGGTATGCTAGGATGAGAGAAAGAGATTTCTTCGAAGGAAACCACTACCGTCGATCTCGAGAGGGAGGAAAGGAGTTAGGGTTTGTTATATTGTATGTGTTGCAAAATTATGGGGAGCACATACAAAATCAAAGAGTATATGCGGCTAACTAGTGAGCCGGACCCAGCTTTGGGCTCCGTTTTGGGCCGAGAGTTGAACACAAAGTGAAGGGGAAGGTTCAGGCCGAGATCAAGTTACACTATTGTGTAGTTATGAAGAGGTGTGCGGCTCGGGTGCGGCTAAGTTTTATAAAACACTTAACATTTAACAATCAATTATAAACAACACATTATTAGGTTCATATAATGTACTCATGGTTACAACGTAAAACGGAGCGTGAAAGAGAGTAATACATAGGAAAAGACCTTGAAATTTTGGGTTGTCTCATCATCCCCAACTTGAAAGAAATTTCGTCCCGAAATTTGGTAAGCAGTCTTAGAGAAATGAAGTGATAGATCAAGATTATTGTGGGTTTCCTCGGGTGCCACAGAAAAGCCCCAAATTTTGAACTTCGGGTTCTTTAAGTTCACCTTAGATTTACCAACAACTGTTGATTTCCATTCAAATCAGAAGCAAGATTTGTGTTCTTCTCGAAGAAATAAGCGATCATTTTGATGACTGTCGTGAGTGTCATACAAAAACCTAAATAAACTAGATAGCTAGAGTAAGTAGGGTATCAAACCAGAGGAGTATGGTGGAGAGTGTTTGTTGATTAAGTATTAAAAGTCTAATCGCATAAATGTAAAATCAAGTGTTTGAGTGTTTTGATTAAATTAAAAATTACTAACGAAAGTTTGTAACAATGAGAAAGAAAATGGTTCTTCCGAATTTTAGATTCAAAGTATATTTCAATTATGTGTTCAATTGTTACAATCACATAGACATGATTGTATAACTCAATCAATAGGTTGTGATTATTCAAAGACTAAGTACTTCGATTGCAAAACAATAAAAGGTTATCACTTGAACATCAACTGAATTTACCAAACCCAATCCCTATAAAAAAATATCCCAATTACTAGAATTTCGGGAATTGAATGAATTAAAACTAGGTTTCAAATAAAGTCAACTGTTTACAACCAATCAATTAAATCAAACGGTAAAAAGCATCGAATGCTTAGATTACCGAATCCAAGTACAATAAAGAACACATAAAATCTATCAACTTACAAGAATCCTCCACCGGAGAAAACCATAAAAGAATTAGCCACTCATGTTAGTGATTCGGTCTTCAAATGCTTGGATCATTGTCGATTGCATCTTTAGGATCTTCTTCCGGTGAAAAACTATGATGAAAAGGTTGAAAATTCATCCAAGGAATGCCCTTTGATCACTTGAGTTCGTAACACCGCTAAATAATAATGATTAGGGTTTTGAAAAACTCTTTTAAACCTTCAAAAGTCAACATACAAATTTCTCATTCGGGCCCTGCCGTAGCTTGTGGCCTCCAGCCGTAAGTTACGGCGTACATGTTCTGTTGTTTTTTATGCGAGATAGCCTGGCCGTAAGCTACGGCCACCCAACCGTAACTTACGGCAGGTTTTGTCCATTCCTTTTTCTTCACAATTCAACTTTCATCAACCGACTACTAGGCCCGGGAACTTCATTCTTCTACGTCGCCTATGCTTTCAAGCTATTCTTTAAGCCAAAACAAGTCCCGATAGATGTCTTTTGCCTTGCTTATCATCTTCAAATCCTTTAACTCCCTTGATTTAGGCGATTAATCTGCAAAACCACAATTTCTTGTAGTTATCACATTCAAACAATATAACCACCTAAAACATAGTAAAAACCATAAGATACACATGTTAATGCTTGGGTTTTTCCCTCTCCATTAGGAACCACCCTTTATTGTGAAAACCACGAGAACCAGTAAGAACACAACCAAAAATAACTAAAAAAAGATAAAAACACTTTTTTAGGGACGAAAATTAGCGATTTTTAATTAAAAAAACTTTTTTAGCATTTAGTTGTGGGGTTTAGCTTTATGGTTTAGTTTTTAGCATTTAGCTTGAGTGGGGTGTGTGTGTGTGGGGGGGGGGGTTAGGTTTTTTTTGGGGGAGGGGGGGAGGGGATTAAGCTTTTTAAAGGTTTTTGTGGGGGGGGGGGGAAGTTTTTTGGGGGGTTTTTTGGTGAGGTATAGTAATTTTTAGGCGGTGAGGGGTGTTTAAGTTTTTGGGTGGTGGTGGTGGGTGTTTAGGTTTTGAGTGATGGTGGGGTGGGTTTATTTTGTTGTGTTCACATTGTTTCTCATGGTTCTAGCAATAAGAGTGGTTATTAAATGAACCATACCCTATATATATCTTTACTAATATAATAAACAAAGGGGTTTTCTAATGGCACACCCCCTGTCTATCTACACACTTTTTCAATTCAATACGCATCGTATAGGCCTATACGATGCGTATTGAAATAAAGTAAAAGACATGGCAGACTGACAGGTGCAGGTTATGTTTGGCGGCGGGCTTTATACGCATCGTATAGGCCTATACGATGCGTATCAGCCCACAGTTTTTTTGAATTTATTTTTTGTTGTGTTATGTCGAATGCTAACCCGAGAAACGAAAGGGATTTCGAGCAGTTGGTCGATGATATGATAGATAAAGATCTTGACATGATTATTTCCATTTTCAAGTATTATTAAAACCATTCAAGCCCATCAGTCTACAATGTGGTTCCCAATTTGCGGAACATAATCCCAGATTGTCTAAAGAAGCGCTTTTATCATGTGTCATGTGGTAAACAAATAACAAGGGTGTATATATAGATCTCTATTCGTTCATCTTTCCAAGCTTTTACACACGAATATGTGGTTCCTAATTTGCGAAACATAATCCCAGATTGTCTAAAGAAGCGCTTTTATCATGTGTCATATTAGATGTGTTATGGTGAGATTTTTCAAGTTTGCACAGTGGGAGAAAAGACCAGCACCTCTGTCAGTATTGTCCTTTAAATTCGCATAAACATATATTCGTTTCATAACCTCCTCCTATAAATCAACCACAACTCACCCGATACGTCTTCTATGATGATTCGAAATATTCACGATAAAAGCGCTTCTTTAGACAATCTGGGATTATGTTCCATTTTATGACACATGATACGACACGCTTACCTTAATCACATCTTCCATGGGGTCACAGATCCGACAATAGGGCCCACGGATCTTATGCCCACCCGAGACCGACCTCTGGATCACACATGATAAAAGCGCTTCTTTAGACAATCTGGGATTATGTTCCGTTTCTTCAAGATTTACGTCTGATGTCAAGGTTTGATCGCATTTGACTTCATATGCGGCAGTCCAATGACTATCTTGGTTCAATAATCCGACAATAGGGCCCACGAATCTTATGCCCACCCGAGACCGACCTCTGGATCACACACGATAAAAGCGCTTCTTTAGACAATATGGGATTATGTTCCGTTTCTTCAAGATTTACGTCTGATGTCCAAGTTTGATCACATTTGACTTCATCTGCGGCAGTCCAATGACTATCTTAGTTCAATAATCCGACAATAGGTCCCGCGGATCTTATGCCCACCCGAGACCGACCTCTAGATCACACATGATAAAAGCGCTTCTTTAGACAATCTGAGATTATGTTCCATTTCTTCACGATTTACGTCTGATGTCCAAGTTTGATCACATTTGACTTCATCTGCGGCAGTCCAATGACTATCTTGATTCAATAATCCGACAATAGGGCCCACGGATCTTATGCCCACCCGAGACCGACCTCTGGATCACACATGATAAAAGCGCTTCTTTAGACAATCTGGGATTATTTCCTGTTTCTTCAAGATTTACGTCTGATGTCCAAGTTTGATCACATTTGACTTCATCTGCGGCAGTCCAATGACTATCTTGGTTCAATAATCCGACAATAGGGCCCACGGATCTTATGCCCACCCGAGACCGACCTCTGGATCACACATGATAAAAGCGCTTCTTTAGACAATCTGGGATTATGTTCCGTTTCTTCAAGATTTACGTCTGATGTCCAAGTTTGATCACATTTGACTTCATCTGCGGCAGTCCAATGACTATCTTGGTTCAATAATCTGACAATAGGGCCCACAGATCTTATGCCCACCCGAGACCGACCTCTGGATCACACATGATAAAAGCGCTTCTTTAGACAATCTGGGATTATATTCCGTTTCTTCAAGATTTACGTCTGATGTCCAAGTGTGATCACATTTGACTTCATCTGCGGCAGTCCAATGACTTTCTTGGTTCAATAATTCGTTCAATATCAGCGTTGTTCATCACCCTGTGTGAGCATTGGAAGCCCGACAAACAGTCTTGCAATTACATCTTCAATCGAGACCGCATTATTAATTATAATGAAGCAATGAAGATTGAATGTGGAAAACCGCAACTGTTTTTTACTACGGAAATGGTGGCTATGGGAAATACAAAACTAACACGAACCACAATGGACTCAGACTCATACTACCCTTGCCGTTCCGTATTTTCTCCTTTTCTAATTCTCGAAGAATCTCGTAACTACCGATATCTCATCCTTCTGTTGTTCAGTACTTCCGAGACGATTCAAGTGAGTCCTATGAAGCAAGTGTCCGTGTATTCAATCGAGAGGAATCATTGCATTACATCCCCGTTGAAAACAAATTGTGTCTGTCTGAACCAACCGAAATCCACAAATTTCCAACAATTAACAGGACATTGTTAAAAGGGAGAATCTATTGGAACACCTGATTGAGAGAAACTTCTTCGAGCTAACTGCCGATATCTCATCCTTTTGTTGTTCAGTACTTCCGAGACGATTCAAGTGAGTCCTATGAAGCAAGTGTATGTCTACAAATTCCAACAAATTGTGGGTTAATAGATTCCGAAGCTGTTATTTCAGTTATTTATGTTGATTCAGTACTTCAAGGCATGCCTGTTTGATGATCGAATAGAGATCCAAATTGTGTGGAAAGATGACTGAATAGAGATCTGAACCAACTGA
Source organism: Helianthus tuberosus (assembly GCA_030545235.1). Lineage (NCBI taxonomy): Eukaryota > Viridiplantae > Streptophyta > Magnoliopsida > Asterales > Asteraceae > Helianthus > Helianthus tuberosus. The sequence goes on from CM060390.1 coordinate 2,831,511, forward strand.
AATCCACAAATTCCAACAAATTATGTCTAATGCAAGGATTTTCGAATGCGGTGTGTACGTTAAATACCGTTCACCGCTTTTTTAGTTGCTTCTCTTGTTAAGTGAGACATTTCATAGAGAACAAGTTCACAGCAGAAAGAAATTTTATTGAAAACTTCTAAAAATATTAAGTGTTTGAGGCATGCCTGTTTGATTCAAGTAAGTCCTATGAAGCAAGTGTCTGTCTATTCAATTGAGAGGAAAGATGATCGAATAAAGATCTGAACCAACAGAAATCCACAAATTCCAACAAATTGTGTCTAATGCAAGGATCTTCGAATGCGGTGTGTACGTTAAATACCGTTCACCGCTTTTTAAGTTGCTTCTCTTGTTAAGTGAGACATTTCATAGAGAACAAGTTCACAACAGAAAGAAATTTTATTGAAAACTTCTAAAAATGTTAAGTGTTTGAGGCATGCCTGTTTGATTCAAGTAAGTCCTATGAAGCAAGTGTCTGTCTATTCGATTGAGAGGAAAGATGACCGAATAGAGATCTGAACCAACCAAAATCCACAAATTCCAACAAATTGTGTCTAATGCAAGGATCTTCGAATGCGGTGTGTACGTTAAATACCATTCACCACTTTTTTAGTTGCTTCTCTTGTTAAGTGAGACATTTCATAGAGAACAGGTTCACAGCAGAATGAAATTTTATTGAAAACTTGTGATTTTCCACTCACCGTGAAATCGAACAGTTTCTGTGTCGAACAGTTTCTCCGTCGCTAATTTCTTAACTCACCGTGAAATTGAACAGTTTCTTCGTAGATTCCGTCTGGTTTCAAAGCCGGTTGAGGATTACGAGTGTTCTAGAATAAGGATGCATTCGACGGTAAACGATGCAGCTGATGAAACCGAAGCTGTTATTTCTGTTGTTCAGTACTTCCGAGACGATTCAAGTGAGTCCTATGAAGCAAGTGTCTGTCTATTCAATTGAGAGGAATCATTGCATTACATCCCTGTTGAAAACAAGTGGTTGTAATGATGGAACCCTTGATTTGAAAAACATTTTTGAGAAATTTATAATTCAATACGCATCGTATAGGCCTATACGATGCGTATTGAACGATGAATTTACTAAAATACCCTTGTTTTTCTGATAAACTCAGGGGTATTTTTGAGAAAATTCAAAGTTTAATACGCATCGTATAGGCCTATACGATGCGTATTAAGCTGATATACGAAACGACATAGGCCTATACGATCGTATTGGGCATTATTTCAAATTTAGTTTTATCGTGTTTCCCTCGGTTCGATGTGTATACGTCTCGTTTTTTTCCGAACTTTCGCATATTTTGTCATTTTATGACGTATACCTTCAACATAAGTCGTTTCGGTGCCGTTCGGTTGCATGCGAATATCGTATTCAATGATTACGTACAGTTTTGTTTGAAATCCACTTGGACTCCATAGTGCCGTGTTATATGTATACGTGTGTGTAAATATCGTTAGTCACATACTATGATGTATTTTTGCGTATTTTGACATATTCTAACATATTGTTGCGTATTTAATAGTATTTTTGACGTATTTGAGCGTATTCTAACGTATTTTAGCTTATTTTAACCCATTTTAGGGTATTTTAGCGTATTTTAACGTATTGTAACGTAAGTTAGCGTATTTTAACATATTTTAGGGTATTTTAACGTATTGTAACGTAAGTTAGCGTATTTTAATGTATTTTAGGGTATTTTAGTGTATTTTAACGTATTTTAGCGTATTTTAACGTATTGTAACGTAATTTTAGCGTATTTTAACGTATTTTAGTTGGTTTTGAATATACCCAACGTATTTTAGTTGGTTTCGAATATACCCAAAGTAGTTGATCACGCTCCCCAGTTGTCAAATTCGTTGCGTGCATTCATATTGTTTTAGACAACAACAGATAATGAACGGATTGTTGGACTTCTTGTTCGTAATGTACGCCTCAATTCATCTTTTTTATTCTTTTCTTCGATTTCAACAAATCTTTTCAATAATCAGTACGCAACAAAGAGACCGCCTTGTTAATTTTAGAGTATTTTAGCTTATGTTGATGGATAACGCAAACAAGTTCTCCACAGTTTCTTATTCAAATCTCTATTCGGTCATCTTTCCAAACTGCAACACACGATAAGTTTAAACTTTATAGTGTGTGATTTAACCAGGAAATGATTGGAGGTGATTTATACTTTTAAAAAGCTGTCACAGTTGTCAAATTCGTTGTGTGCATTCATAGCAATCTGAAACAATCAGATATTTATCTATCTGTGTGTGTCACATCCATCCTGTTATAGCAAAGAATGCATACACAAATAGTTCTAGTGGACGAAGCAAAGATACCATTCTAAACCCTAGCTAGAAACAAACCAACAAAATCCGAATACTGAAAAACCTCATCAACCATTTTTCCTTTCCCTAACATGATAAAAGCGCTTATTTTGCTAGTGGGTTTTATAAGTCAAAGTTAACTTTTAGATTCAGATTCAGGAAGACATGTCGGGTTCTGTACCCATCCCCGCGTTGATAGCTTTCGTTTTATTAACTACCAAAAGAATACATACACAAATAGTACCGGGACCACTGGAATAGACACATGTCACATAGTTTGTCATGACAAAAGATATAGATGTAGGAATATAACTAGATGTTACATGTGTCAGGATCTTTATCTATCATGTCATCGACGAACTGCTCGAAATCTCTTTCATTTCTCATGTTAGGGAGAATGTTCTTGAAATTGAAGGAAAAGGAAAAATGGCTGCTGAAAAGAGTAACTAGCAGAGGACGTGTCGGGTTCTTCTACTAGTTATTCGGAATGTTTCGAATCATCACAGAAGACGGATGCGGTTTGCATATTCAATCTTCATTGCTTCATTAAAATTAACAACCTGATTCGGATCATCTTTAGTAGTGTTTGTTTGAGAACCTGATTCAGATTTAAACAAAATACAAACCGCAATCGTTTGTGACTATGAGAAACACAAGTTTTCTTTTTGAGCTTGATGGATGTCCGTTATCTCAACGCTTCTCCTTACATTATTGATCTGGAATTGGAGAACCGTTGTTAATTTAGTGCTTGCTGATCTGGAATTGGAGAACCGTTGTGTATTTGCTTGCTGATCTGGAATTGGAGGACCATTGTGTATCTAAATCAGTTGGTATTGAACCAAGAATATGGTAACAAGAGTATGTTGTTCCAAGATCAATTCCAATTGCAGTTTTTTTCAACTCTCCTGTTCCAAATGCCGCTGATGAAACCGGAGCTGTTATCTCGGTTTTTCAAGTGAGTCCTACGAAGCAAGTGTCGGTCTATTCAATTGAGAGAAATCATTGCATTACATCCCTGTTGAAAAAACATAATCGATAAATTTAGGGAAAATGAAGTTGAAAGATGATAATTCAACAGTGGAGGATCTCATTCTACAGCTTAGATAAATTCCGGGTATTCTCAAATAATGTTTCCTAGATGTTTGAAGACCAACAAATGTCCAAAGTGCTGCTTCTTCGTCCGCGTGACGGAAAGCTACCACGTGACAGGAAGTTACCTTGCAAAAATCAAAAAATTAAATCGACACCCCCAATACGCATCGTATAGGCCTATACGATGCGTATTACTTTTTGGTAGGGGACAATGGCAGCCTTTGGCAGACATAGAAGTTTGAACTCACCTCAATACGCATCGTATAGGCCTATTGAGGGTGTCGATTTAATCCCCCAAGGTGTGCCAATAATACGACCCTAAACAAAAACCTTCTGGAGACACGTGGCACATTCTCAAGCAATCTATTGTGTGGGTTTCCCGCTCAATTTTCCGGATCCATTTTTTTTCTTTCGAATCGGGATTTCTTGATCCGTTTTGATCCAAAATAGTCTAAACCAACAATACAAAACAAATCCCCTATTTTCTTGCCCCTTCTCTTTTCAAAACCCTAAAGGCCATCAAAGGATATTCACTACCTCTAATCTCTGATCAACCACATATCGTTTTGTACATGAGGAATCGGCTTTCTACTACAGGCACTTAGTACGGTTTTGTTTCTTAGGTATTTTCTCTTTGAATTTTGTTAACTTGACACAAATTTAGGGTTTCAAGTTCATTCGAAATTGATGTCTTTAGGTTTTCGCTTTGTTTTCTATTCTATATAATTAAATATGCATGATATTAATGGAAGGAAGAGATGTTCTTGGAGCTGCAAGAACAAGTTTTTGTAGAACTCTAGCTTTTCTTGTATCAATTGTTGAGCTCTTATATCATATGCTTGATTCTCTTCTCGATACGAGACTAACAATGGAGCTCACAATACATGTAAACCATGTTCTTACATAAGCAATTGTTGGTGTTCTGTTAGGGTCGTGTATAATGTAGTATAGAATTAAAAATTTAATATTTTTTTTCTGAAATCATATAAGCCTTTAGAGTAACAATGTCAAATCTCTATTATAGTTGTTTACAATCATAGTTTCACAAAGACAAACAGAAAAATGTTTCATATAGTAAAAGTTAATTAATTCAAAGGAGTATTAGTTTCTGGTACAAACTCATGCAGTTGCCAAGTACCCTCCCAAGTATCACTTGCAACCTCTTGGGCAGGTAATTCGTGGGGCAGCCCGAAAAGGAGAAGCAGAGCGGATTGTGAAGGGAGTAAAGTGATAGCTACTCCTAGTCGGCTTCTTGATCCTCCTCAAAACACCAAAGGTTTATCTATATGACCTCAAGGTACACTTTTTTTACATCACAAACCATGTTATTTGATCAACAAACAGTTGTAGTTAAAATCCATTTTTTACTTTTCTGGATATTTAAACCTATCTCTTATATATATATATATATATCAACTGTGGTATTTTTTCAAATTTTTTAATTTGGATTTTGTAGTGCTTTGTGGTTAATTAAGCTGATAGAATATTGGAAGCGAACTTTCAAGAAGAAATGAAGCAGATAATTATAATCTCACCAAGGGTATGCTTTGTAGCATGCTTTTATCACAATGAATAATTCTTCATGGGGTTCTTGAAATAGTAGTCGTTTTATGTTCATTGTAATTCTAATACTTCATAAAACTTTAGTTTACCTTTTGAGTTATCATTAGTAGTATTCATGAAGCTTTTTATTACACCTGGCAGGTGAAAAAGACAAGAGAACACTGATGGCTTTTGTATTAAACATCTACATACAATCAATGTTGATAATCATTTTTATGTACTTTTATCTAACGACAAATGTAGGGAAGTGTTTTTAGATTAATTATTTGAAAAAATATTTGGTATTGATTCTTTATCAACATTAAATTGTTCAATCCGTGTATCACACGGGTAGATAAACTAGTATGTATGTATGTGTATACATATATATATATATAGGAGAAGGATCCGTTAGGAACCACCCTTTATTGCGAGAACCAGTGTAACACAAACAGTAATACCTAAAAAAATCTAAAAAAACACCCAAATTTTTTATTTTACTATTTTTTTTTTGGAAAAATCGCTATATTTTGTTTATAAAAAAATTTCAAAAAAAAAAAAAAAAAATTCGAGTAACAGTTGTCCATGCACATGTGCATTTGTATAATTTTTTGACAAATTCCGTATTTCATTACAAATATTAGACAATTGCACTTTCATTTACACTACCACGTGTAATACACTACTTTTTACGTTAACAATATTAGAAATGCACATGTGCATCTATATGTATCAACATGAAATAAGGTGTGTAGGTACACTACTTTCTCTTTCATCTATCATTCCATCCATAATACACAAACATGCACATGTGCATTTTTGTTATTTCTTTGACAAATTCCGTAATTCATTACAAATATTAGACAATTGCACTTTCAATTACACTACCATATGTAATACACTACTTTTTACATTACAAATATTAGAAATGCACATGTGCATCTATTTGTATCAACATGAAATAAGGTGTTTTGGTACACTACTTTGAATACACTTTCCCTTTCATCTATCATACCATCCATAATACACTACCATTATCTTCTACCATCCATAATACAATACCATTACCTCCTACCATCCATAATACAATACAATTACCAATATTTTCACTTTATTACATGTATATCAACTCCATTTATACCATTTAATCAACATATTACATCATACATTGACAACTATAACCAACCATCAACCACTAGATATAACTAACCAAAAAACATGTATATGGGCCTACTTCTCCATTCAAAATCACAAACTTTTTGTACCAAAACACGTTATATCATGGTTATACATAATGATACACATGTGCATTTTGAATATTGGTAATGTAAAAAGTAGTGTATTACTGATGGCATTGTAAATTAAAGTGCAATTGTTTATTACTGATAACGTATTACGTAATTTGTCGAAGTAATGATACATATGCACATGTGCATGGATAACTGTTACTCGAAAAAAAAAGTTTTTTTTTTGCTAACAAAATATAGCGATTTTTTTTAAATATTAAAAAAAAAATTTGAGTGGTTTTTGATTTTTTTTAGATTTTATTTTGTGTTCACATTGGTTCTCGCGGTTCTCGCAATAAGGGTGGTTCTCGCATGAACCTTACCTATATATATATAGGGTAGGGTTCATGCGAAAACCATCTTTATTACGAGAACCAATGTGAACACAACAAAATAAACCCACTACACCACCAAAAACTTAAAAAAACCTATCCCCCCCCCCCCACCCCCACCCTCACCCAAGCTAAATGCTAAAAACTAAACCCCAAAAAACCTTAAAAAATCTTAAAAAATGTGAAAAACACACAATTTTTTTTTAATTTTTTTTATTTAAATCGCTACTAAAGTATTTTTGGTTGTGTTCACATTGGTTTTCACGGTTCTCGCAATAAAGGGTTGTTTCTAACGGATCCTTCTCCTATATATATATATATATATATTATATATAGGGTGAGGTTACTTAGTGAATCATAGTGTTTTTGTGAAAAAAAAAAATGAACAAATCTTGTCTATTGATTTAGGAGATCTTGAGATTTAAAATGAATGACAGTTTTATAATTCTTATATATTTCATGGTTTTTTATTAAATCATATGAGGGCTAATTAGTGGTTTTCATTCTTTTGTAATTAAAATGTCAGTTACTTGTAGATCAAATCATAAATCTAATTAAAACCTCATCTCGTTCTCTCTCTACACCACCATCTTTCATAGCCCCCTTTAATTGACGGGTGCCTGTTTTCTTCCAGCAACGATTGATTATTTTAGCGAGTTATTGGAGGTAACTTATTGATTGTGAATCGATTTCTTTAGATATCTCTTTTATTCGATTGTGTAGACTTACAATCTTGTTTGTTCATCTAAAAAGTTAGGATTTAACTTTTTTGTTCATATAAAAAAAGTTTTTGTTAAATAATGTAGTTCTTTATTTGATCAAAATGTACTCGTGGTTTTTAATTGGTTGTTGTAGACTCATAATAGGGAAATTGGCCTGTAATAATCTCATCTAGACCTTATTGGCCATTAATAATCCCACCTCAGAATATTCCTCCCACCAGTCCCACTTTTCACCTATTTTTCCTACAATGGTCCCCCGTTAAAAAAACTTGACAGAGTTAAGCTTTTTTTTCCAAATTAGAAACAGATTTTTTAAGGCTTTTGATTAGAACGACGATACGAGTCCATTGATATAAAACTTGGCTCGAAACGGTGCTCCAAACGATGAAAACGGCGCTTCAATTCGGGTGTTTAAATTTCCAATTAACCAAAATCAAGTCACTTGGAGCACCATTTCGAAGTAAGTTTTACATCAATGGACTCGTATAATCGTTCTGATAAACATCCCTAAAGAATCTGTTTGTAATTTCGAAAAAAGCTTAACTCCGTTAAGTTTTTTTAACGGGGGACCATTGTAGGAAAAATAGGTGAAAGGTGGGACCGGTAGGGGGAATATTCTGAGGTGGGATTATTAATGGCCAATAAGGTCTAGGTGAGATTATTACAGACCAATTTCCCTTCATAATATATGTGTGATTTGTGGGTTTTTTCTGGTTGATTTGTTCAGATTTTGTCAAGATGTGTTTTATGTTAGGGTTTGTATGATTAGTAAGGATTAATGTGTTATTAACTATTTTTTTGGGAAAAAGTATAAAAAGTGGTTCGTTGCCTGACTGTGGTATAATGGCTGGTCATGTGCTAATACACATATGTACAGTGGCGGACTCACCTTATGGGGTGGGTGGGTGGCCGCACCCCTTGAAAAAAAAATTATAGTGGTATTTTTCTCGAAAAATCCCGACCGCACCCTTGGAAATTTTCGTCCGCACCCCTTAGAAAAAAATGTTAAGAATTTATATAAAAAAATTGTGAACACGGATTGAAATCCGATAAAATTATGTAAACAAGTTAGCCCACTAACTCCTTTAATAAAACTTAAATTCAATCCATAAAGCCCAATAACTTAATACCCATTCAGACCCAACCCAACTACTAGTTTTGTTAAACAAAATCAGTCCACATAATAAAAAAAATCCAAATCGCTGTCAGTTGCCAGCGACTCCCACCCTCCCTCTGCCTCACTTCAGCGCCAGGCGACAACATAATTCTGGCCGGCGACTACAAAATTCTGGCAGCCCCTTACAGGTACATGTTTTGTTTTGTTTTTGTTTTTGTTTTTTTTTTTTATGTTTATGCGATTTTGTTCAAGAGTCATGAGATAATAGGATTTTAGGATGGGTTAAAAAAATTAAAACTTTTATGTGTTTTGAGGTAATTTTGGGTTGTTCTAGTCTTTATAGGATGGGTTTGTTGTTTCTTAATTTCTTATTGATTATATGATTCTAGTATATGGTTTGAAAAGATGAAATTCAAAAATTGAACTTAAATAGGTAATTCGATTTGTTTTGATATTTTATTGGGTTTTTTTCAAAAGAAACATATATATATATATATATATATATATATATTTGTTAAAAAGGTTTAAAATTTTATATGTTTTCATGTATTTTTGGGTTGTTCTAGTCTTTAGTTAGGTGGTTTTGTTGATTATATGATTGTTGGTTAGTAAATAACAATTACTAGGGCTTGAAATTCAAAATTTTAAATTGAAAATTAAGAAACATGGGCTATGGTTGAACACTTGAAGATTCTTGTTTATTTTGTATGTGATAGTGTTGAGATTGAACCCTACCAGAGGAACAGATAATTAAAGCCAAAACTGGGTCAGAGCAGTGGATCCAGAATAAGCAGATGTTACATACAAGTCTCTCCCCTTGAAAGTGGTTTCAACATCTGCTGACCTCCTATCTACTGATCGTACAAGCCACTGACCGTCAATCTGCTGCTCTTGTAAAGACTGATAGAAGACTAAAGCTCTGCTGCTCAATCTACTGTCTTGAGTCAAGTACTGCTGATCCGGACAAGCACTGCCGGGTTCACAGCAGTGGAAGGATGCAGCAGTTGTTTAAGTGTCTTTTATGAAATGAAATGTAATAACAGTAGTTAGTATAGCAGTGTTTGTATAGATCAGAGGTTAGAGTTTGTTAGGAGGTTAGATGTCACTTTCTTGGTGACGTCAGCTAAGATGCTCAGCGGTTTGCTAGTGCCTATAAATAGAACAGTGCTCTGTACTGTTCTATTAGCTCTTTGCAACATCGTCTTCTTTGCACGAACAAACACTGAGCTCTGGCTGAGGGGGAGTTTGTATTCAAGCATTACTTTGTAATCGTTGTTGAAATTAAATTCAATCATTCGGTTCTTTGTTGAAAATGTCTTGATCAAAGCGATACTCTCGTTTGATTGTATGCAAAGTTTGTTTCCATATTAATTCCGCTGCACAACTCATCCATTTCCATTTTAATTCAAACAGAAAATACAATCACAACTCACCAACTAAACTGCTGTTGGATGCAATTGATTTGAACCTGGCACTAACCAGTCCTTCTCAATCACCTATCAATGAGAACATACCTCAACAAATGACTGGGTCTGATGTATCAATCTTTGCTAACCCACCAACACAACCTGAGGAGGTTACACCCCTTGAGTTACAAGTAACTCTCGGTGGTATTCCAAGTGAAGCAACCACTACAACTGTTGAACCCACTGGTTTACAGTTGGACAGTGGTTACATTAATAAGACTTCCTTGGCGGCAATTCCTTATATAGCACCTCTGCCAACCACCAGTGGATTTATTTATCCGACTGGCAACATCAAAAGGTTGTCAAGTGTTGAAGGAAGAAGACCCCAGTACCAAGAAAAAGGGGCATCAGTGGTTAGTGTTTGGAGTACATTCCCTACCTCAACCACTGATAAAACCACTGATAGTGGGAAATCAGATGATCCCATTAAATTGGGTGATGATTTAAAATATCAGGATTTGACGGAACGAATTGAAAAGTTGGATACATCTGTTGCAGATCTTAAAAATATGCTACAGCAGGTGTTGAAAACACAAAAGATGCAATCCACTGTTGTTCCATCTCAAGCACCTGCTCCACCACAAGCTTTTGCTACAAATGAGCTCTGGAACCTTTTCCAACCTTTTCTCCAACATCAAAAAGACCTGGCTGATCAGCAACATGAACTTCATGTTCAAAAGCTGAGAAACATTATGGAGTCTAGGTACAAGAACACTCAAGCAGATATTAAGGCAATCAAGGCCCATTTATTGGAAACCACTGGCACTGCTCCTCCAACAGTACTTTTCATTGATCAACTCCCATAAGATAATGCCAAAAAGGGGGAGAAAATTCAGGAGTGGAAGAAGAAAGGAATAGATGATGGTCTGTACATTGAACCTGAAAAGGATGCTATGACCAGAAAAATTCCATTGCCAGATGGTAGTAAAAAGGTTGATGCTACCCAAGAAGCACTTGATGAAGGAGTAGCAAGTGTAAAGAGGGATAGAATGGCAAAGGATATTTCAAGATGGAATGAGGAGAAAAGAGCTTTCATGGAACTGTATGCGCAGGGTTGTTCTGGTTCAAAGGATACTATAAATCCTAAGACAAAAAGGAAACCTAAGTCCATCCCATCCAGATTTCCAAAGCCTCCAAAACCACCATCCAAAAGCCATCAGCATCAAACCTCCACCCAAACAGCTGTTGTAACTCCTGTTGTATCAACTACTGCTGGTACTTCAGTTGTTTCAACATCTGTTATCACTTCAACACACACCACTTCAACACACACCACAACCACTGCCTTACCACCACTGTCATCTCCACCAAAAACAAACTCACCACCTTATCCTGCCAAAAAGCAGAAGATAGCAGATGTTACAACATCGGTTGTAATGACAACAGTGGTTGAGACACCAGTTGTTTCAACAGCTGTTAGTCAAACACAAACCACTGCCACACAATCTACCACCACTGATCCACCCAAAACATCATCTGCCTCTTCTAAAACAAAAAGGAGAAGGATTTACATACCAGATGATGATTCACCATCACCACCACCAACATCTTCAACATCCATGTCACTTGTTACTATACCCAAACTTATTCCTCTCTCATCTGCACCAGTACAACAAGCAATCTCTGTCATTACTCCTGTAGGTGTCCAATTTCCTCTAGAACTTGAAGCAGTTAGAGAAGAGATAAAATCCTTCTACTATGAGGAAGACCCTGCAAAAAGGAAGTTGCCATCAGTTAAAGGATATCCAAGGCCAAACAACATTGAAGAATACTTAAAAGTCAAAGCTAAACAGGCAGAAGATATCTCTAAAAGAAATGCACAAGGAAAATCTGACAGAGAAATCCAGCAGACCTACCAATTCTTACTCACACAAGTCAGATCCTTGGAGCAATTTGCAAAGAATGTATGTCAACAAATCTCAGAAAGAGCAGATGAAACTCTAAGAGAAGACTACATTGAAAGCATCATGGCAACAAAGAAATACAAGGGAGATAAGCAGATGTACAAAGAGTGGACCATTCCTGAGCTTGAGCAAGAAGCAGCCAGGATTCAAGAAATGACAAAGAATAAGGTCAAACACACTCCTCCAGATTGGTCAAAGTACAAAAAGAATGTGCCTGACAAATCACTTGAGCTGAAGAGAATGAAAGAGGAGTTAGTTGCTGCTGACTATGGGTCTAAGCATCAAGTGTCAAGATGGAAAGAAGATGTAGTCAGCGCCACTTATAGAAGATTGGAGGAATTGAGGAAGAAAGATCCTTCAGTTCCTAAAAGGCCTGACTATTCTAAAGCAGAGGTCTCAAAAAGACCACCAAAGCTGCAAGTCAAAAGAACCACTGCTCCAGCTGGTGCTGCCATCTACAAAAGAAGGAGCCAAAACCAGTCAAGTGCTGAAATAATTCAAGATCTAAAAGCTGGAAATGCTGTTGTAAAAGCAGGCATTAAATTAATGATAAAAGAAGATCTTGAATTGGAACAATCTGCAAGTACTGCTCAGCCAGTCATGAATAGGCCAGCCTCACCCAATACCTCTGCAAATAAACATCTCCTAAGAAACCCACCAGGCTCAAAAATACAAAAGTGGGAAACTGACAAACAGACCTACGTATTGACTTTGCTCAGGTCTGGTGGAGAAGTGAAGAAAATATCAAGGGAACAAGCTCTTGGCCTGAGTCTTGAAGATTTGCAGGATCTCCTTGATCTTCCACTTAGCAGGGATGATGATGACACAGATGCCCTAGATTTTGAACTACAGTTTAAAGGTCAGATAAGGGAACTGCTGATGAGGCAATAAAGAATTCCACAATAATGAAGAGTTTTGGCATTATCTGTTCCAGGGGGAGATTGTTGAGATTGAACCCTACCAGAGGAACAGATAATTAAAGCCAAAACTGGGTCAGAGCAGTGGATCCAGAATAAGCAGATGTTACATACAAGTCTCTCCCCTTGAAAGTGGTTTCAACATCTGCTGACCTCCTATCTACTGATCGTACAAGCCACTGACCGTCAATCTGCTGCTCTTGTAAAGACTGATAGAAGACTAAAGCTCTGCTGCTCAATCTACTGTCTTGAGTCAAGTACTGCTGATCCGGACAAGCACTGCCGGGTTCACAGCAGTGGAAGGATGCAGCAGTTGTTTAAGTGTCTTTTATGAAATGAAATGTAATAACAATAGTTAGTATAGCAGTGTTTGTATAGATCAGAGGTTAGAGTTTGTTAGGAGGTTAGATGTCACTTTCTTGGTGACGTCAGCTAAGATGCTCAGCGGTTTGCTAGTGCCTATAAATAGAACAGTGCTCTGTACTGTTCTATTAGCTCTTTGCAACATCGTCTTCTTTGCACGAACAAACACTGAGCTCTGGCTGAGGGGGAGTTTGTATTCAAGCATTACTTTGTAATCGTTGTTGAAATTAAATTCAATCATTCGGTTCTTTGTTGAAAATGTCTTGATCAAAGCGATACTCTCGTTTGATTGTATGCAAAGTTTGTTTCCATATTAATTCCGCTGCACAACTCATCCATTTCCATTTTAATTCAAACAGAAAATACAATCAAAACCAAACTCAGATCCAACAGATAGGATTAGGAAGGAACAATGAATATGGAAGTTATGCCGCGATTTTTCAAGAGGAAAGGGGTTGAACCACTTTTTTTTTCGTCGGATTCTTCTAATTAAAGACCAACGTATGTTTTAGATAAGTTTTTTTGTTCTTTTATTTAATGATTAAGAGAAATAGAAGTAGGGATGGTTTGAACTTTGATGTTTTTTTGTTTGTTAATGTGATAGGAAGTTAGGAACTAGGGTTTGATTGTTTGAAAATTGAAATGGACCCGACCTGATCTAATTCGACCCGCTATGAAACTTTGTTTGTTTGTGTTTACTTGTTTTACATGACCCGACCCGATCCGACCCGCTATGAACCGAATTTTTTTATATAGCTAGGGGTTTAAAATCTTTAAAAAAAATTTGTACCCCCAGGAAAAAAATTATGGGTCCGCCACTGCATATGTATAGTTTATACTCATCTGAAACAAAGTTGTTGGTTAATACATGTATGTATAGTTTATACTCATTTGAAACAAAGTTGTTGGTTAATACACATACGTATAATACATTTGTACATGTGTGCACAATTTATTTGTACATGAGCAATATTCATCCATTCAAGGTTTTTGCATGTATATGTATACTAGTTATGAACTGAATAAACCATGATTCTTTCTAAACCATATGTGTATTCAGTTTACATATGTTTATATATGTTGTACAATATAGTTTATACTCATCTAAAACAATTTGTTAGTTTATACACATATGTATAATGCACTTGTACATGTGTGTATCATAAGTAGTTGTACCTGTGTGTATAAGATGTTTGTAAAATCCACAATTATAAATTGCCTAATACTTAAATTATATATTGCATACGCGGGAAAATGGTGTTTGAAACAGAGGCTGGAGTAGGCCTGATGCAGTTTGTTTTGCAAGATCTATTACGTGGTAGGCTGATTGGGTCTGTGATTATCAAAAACGGAAAAGAAATCCAAACTGAATCTTTTACGAAAAAAATATGTTGTGCGGCTTATGACATTGAATGCAAACATACACCGTGAAAGAATCTTGAAAGAAGCGAATGACTTAGAAAAAAGCGAAGAAGTCTTTTGTTAGGCTTTTGCTTATCTAATGTGTGGTTTTTATTTGTGGAAACATATTATATTTTTTGGGTTTGTAGTTATTTAAGTTTTTGTTTAAAGTAATGTTCCATCATAAGTGTATTGTTGTTTTTGTTGTTTATCGTCTCTATGTTTATTAAGTTAGATATACATGTGTATTATTTGACTATTTATTGGTGTTAGCTATAACGTGATATAGGTAAAATATGTTGTTTTTATAAGCACTTGTGTACATATGTGTTCAACTCCATTTACACCGGTGTAATGTAAACCACGCGTATGGTAAAGACATGTGTAATAAGTATATATTAAATGTGTTAGGACCGGTTTTGACTCCGTTTCGATTGCGTAACGAACGTGTAACATGCGGAATCCGTACACGTACGTGACTGAACACACGTGACGTAATATAAACGTGATTCTTTGATTGATTTGATAACGTACAACACCTGAATCACTTTGAATGAGCTTTCTCTCTCTAGACTCTCTCTCTAGATCTCAAGCTCTCCAAAACACAAATGTAGCCAAAGTCTCCAAAAGTCTCTAAAACTAACCCTTAGGTTCCTATTTATAGGCAAAGGATATAAGGAGACTCTCCTTATTTACAATTATGCCACCTTGCCTTTTAGTAACTAGATATTACAATATAAGGTTAGATTTAAACTGTTTCAGCTACAGTCTTGAGATGACGGAGGCGATACACATACTGCACTAACAGACTCCCCCTTGGATATTGCCGCAGTCAATCTCAAACATTTAGTCAAACTCGTAGCGTCTTGTCTTTCTCTCTGTCACTGAGTCTTCTTGAAGCTTTAACACATTTTCAGCAACGAAGACTCCCTCTTGCTTGAACAGAATCCCGGTGGATCTGTCTTCAACTCCAGCTCCCCCTTTTGGTAAACTCTTCAGGCTCCCCCTTTCATCAAGCTTCCGTGCTTTGGGATCGACACCTGGCTTTCCGATTACAAGCTCTTTCGAGAAAGTTACGTAGCTCCTTGAAAGCACGCTCCCCCTTTCGTTGAGCTCGTCTTCATACTCCCCCTTAGACTCGGCTATCGGGATCGTAGTCTGGTACAACATCTGCAACACTCATACGTTTATAAGTAACAATGTTTTGAAATTGTCCAGAAATCGTAATCTGGCTCTTTTGAACTTTCTAAAACACTCCCCCTATTAACAAACTTCATGATTTGGCAGTTTCAACGAACCGGATCGGAAACTGGCTCTTTTACAAATTTTAACAGTAAAAGCAACAAAATCCCTCCCAGTTAATCATCCAAGTCCAAATTAATGACCTTGGAGATATCACAAACTGTTTTTGATTTTTTTTTTATTTTAAAAATTTCAAGTTTCAAATTAATGAACTTGTTTTATTTTCAGAAACACAATCAGCATACTTAGATTTTGAAACTCAGCTTCCCAGACATCGGTTGTCGAAAATAAAGCAGAATCAAAAATCTTTTTGTATTTTTCTGAAAATATAAAGCAGTAAAGAAATATTTACAAACATATTTACACATAATATTTTTGTTTGAGTCTGCGTTAGAGGATCATATCAGTTTTTGACAAGTCACAAGTACCGTTGAGCTTAGTTACACATTAAGAAATAAACAATTCACTTAGATTGTCGATATACTGATCCACTTTAAATTTTCACACAAATTTCAACTGATTCAGGATACGAATTAGGTGAATTAAGAACTTAAACTCATTCATGTGTCCCACCTCTTGAATATACTCCCGTATCCAGATCCCAATATTCAGTCTTACAGGTGAGTATACCTAGATGATATCTGTAAGGGGAATAAATTATAGTACGAAACCGTGAGAGCTCAGGTCAGAACTTCCGTTCAGCAGAGAGATGACGGCTCGACTTTTCAGTGTGTCCCCTTTAGAGGATCTTTTGTATTACAACAACAATGACTATCAATTTTATTGTTTCATCAATTTGCTGAGGGCGACGCTATATTTCAAGCAATGCAGAAAGTATTCTCCGGGGACTAGGCCATTGCTTCCGCAAAATCAGAAGTCCCGGGATAATACCCCAGATATCACTAAGTATAAAGACCTAGTATCTCAGAAAGAGGGACCTTTCAAACGAGATTTCAGGGGTTACCTATATATCCAAGTAGTGTTCCCCACGAAATAAGCAAGTTTGAATTTATGTTTATATCCCGAAAAAGTTTACTAAATGTATAAAAATCTATCGACACATCCACGGTGAGATCGTTTAACACATTTTGACTTTCCAATTCTTTAGCATACTGTAACTGTCTACTGATGCACTATCATTTCCTCTTTTTACACAAAAACTCATTTTCAATTTTTTAATGTTTTTGTCTTTTTGCCAATAGGTTTTTATCATGTTTTTGTCATTTTCAAATTTTCTAATGTTTTTGTATTTTCTAGCAATATTACTCCCCCTAAAATGCAAAATCATTTAAAGAAAATTTGAAAACCAATACTGATAGCTTTGTCTCGCCATCCATTTTCTGCTAATGTGCTCTGTTTTGCAGAAAAAAATAATGTACCCCCATGATTTACAACCCATTGATTTTCGACAGTTTGAAAACCGTTTTTCAATCTTGTGAAAGTAATCATGTTTGTTCAGCCGTGAGGGTTTCGGCGTATTCAATCAAGACATATTTTTTTTAATTTTCTATTTTTGACAAAAATTAAAAACAAACATATTTTTGGTTTTTTTTTTTAAGTTTTTCAAATTTTTTAGAGTTTTTGAAAATATTGTTTATTTATGTACAGAAAATGTTAAACTCCCTGTTCAACCAAACCAGGGTTCAGCAACCTCTTCCTGTGCCAGGCTGCCCCAACTTTCATTCTCACAATCTTCAGTTTTGGTGAGCGCCTGCACATTCAAAACATTCAATTACTTAAACAATTTAGCCCAGGTCTGTTGGACCTTAAGCATTTCAACACAATATTCATCATTTAGCTTCGGAAAATCTTTCTCATCAAAAACTTTTTCAACTTTGATTTCATCTTTTACCAAAATTACTTGTTTCTTAGCACTCCATTTTTGACCTTTCGGAGTACCTCTTTTGTAAAAATGTGATTCTTTTTTAACATTTTGTTTTTGAACAACTCTTGGTTTCCAAAACTCTTTGGGTTTTGTCATATCAACATTTGTTTTCCAACTTTGAGTTGTTCTCAATTTGGGTGTGTGAAAAATCTGTGTTTGTCTAGAATCAGACCTAGTCTATTTTGGTTTCCAAGTTTGATTCGAAGCAAACTTGTTTGTGTTGAACCTCCAAGTTTGTTTTGAATCAAATCTGGCAGTCTTCTGTTTCACAGTCTCAGACTTCTGTTTTTCAACATCAACAGGCTTTGGGTTTGGACACATTCGTGCAACATGTCCAATTTGATCACATTTAAAACACACTTTCTTTGAGACATCCTTAGCCTGTTGTTGTTTCTTTTTCTTAGTATGAAACTCATCAATAGACTGTTGTCCAAATTTGAATTTTTCTTCTTCTTCAAAACTTTTTCCTTGAACAAAACTCATTTTTGCCTGATAATTTGGCATTTCATTTCTTTTCCAACTTTTGTTTCTTCTTATAACCCAACCCAGCCTTCATGTTTTTCTTTTTGAAACCAGGTTTGTTATAAAAAGTTTTGTGACCTTTACCAGCAAACTTTGGAATCTCAGACTTCTCAATCTCAACTATTTTGAAAACTTTATCAACCTTTTCTGAAATCACATTCTGAATCGGGAATACAATATCTAAGAATAATTTGTCTGATCCAATCATGGTGTAAACCAATCCTTTTGAATCATCATTCAAATTTTTCTCAGATTTTGTCTGTTTGAGATAACCATCATGAAAATTTCCCTCATTTTCATCATGTGATTCAGACTTACCTTTGTTTGACTCATCTTTCAGAACGCTTTCAACAACCTTGCTTGCCACCTCTGAATCATTAACTTCATCAGATTTGGAGTAAGTCACATCGATACTTTCAGGTAATTGGTCAACTATGTTCAGACCTTTTGCCACCTTTTCCTCATCATAAAAAGTATAATTGTTTCTCAATGGTGGTGGTACCTGATGAAATTCTGAACCAATACCCTTTTGGTTCTTGTCAGTATCTTTGTCATCTGGTGTGATGTTGAAAATGCGTTCGAGAATGTACGAAGAATTATGATAACTTTGAAGTTTGGTAATAACCTTTTCTTTTTCAGCCAAAATTTGTTTAAGATTAGAAATTTCATCAACACATTTGTTTAATTCAAGTTGTTTTTCTTTAAACTGTCTCTCATACATTTCTTTAGTGACTAAAGTTTCAGATAATCTTTGGTCAAAACATTTGACTTGGCTCTTCAAAGTATCATAAGCCTCTTGTACTCTCTGACTCGACCACTTTAAAGAATCATACTCTTTTTTAAAATCTTGAATTTTAGTTTCTTTTTCAACACAATCAACACATTTTGCAGAACACAGTTGTCTATAAACATCATTATCCTTTTCAAGACCTTGACATTTCTGTTTTAGTTTCAAAATTTCTTCTTTTTCAATCATATCTTTACATTTTGTTGTGAAACCATTTTCAAGTTTACTTAATTCATTATCTTTTGTTTTTATCAATTCATCTTTTTCAATACAGGCTTTGCACATTTCTATGCAATTCCTGCATTTGTTCTCATTTTTATCAACAATTTCAATATTTGATATATCAGAAGATTCACTTACTTCAATCTCTTTCAGCACCGATTTTTCTGTTTTAACTTTCTGATCTTCCTCCTTCTTCTCTTCTTCTTCTACTTGTTGTTCTTCCTCCTTCTTTTCTTCTTCTTCTACTTTCTGTTCTTTTTCACTCTTCTGTTCTTCTTCAGCAGTAAGCTTTGCAGTAATCTTCACTTCCTCTACCATCTTTTTCAACTCTTCTTCTTTTCTCTTCTTCATTTCTACCACCTTTGGTAGACTCGCTTCGCAAACTTCTTTGATTTTGTTCACCAACTCTGGCCAATATTCTTTTTCAGATAACCTTCTTGTGTTGAAAGTAGCCTGACTTGGAAGCAAATTTGTTACAGCTTCAAAATCCACCTTTGATGGATTAACAACTGGATTACCCCGTGGATCCATGTAACATTCCAATCCGTCATTCCATCTTTTGGCTCTATTGGCTTCTTTGAATGGTTCCCTGAATTTTTCGATTTCCCATCTTGCGTAATCATTTTTCCACCATCTGTCATGATCACTATATCCTGACATCTTCAAATTGTGTCTTGATATTTTTACACCTTGTATATCTTGAATCACCTTAATTACCTGAATCACGCAAACAACAATGATCAGTTCTAAAAATTATCAAACAACTTGAATCGGATGGGTATCCAATCAAGTGAGTCAACAAAAGTCAACGGTAATAATGATCTGATGACAGCGAAACGGACGGTGATCCGTTCGGGTGACAATGTTGTTCGTTCGTGTGGAATTGTATCCGTTCGGGTGAGATATCTATTCGTTCGGGTGAGATTGTTGATCGAACAGATGGGATAGTCCAGATGGAGATCCGTGCGGATGGGGATCCGTGTGGATGAATATGTTGAACGATCGGATGGTGTGATCCGTCCGGATGAGGATCCGTGCGGATAGTGGTGATTCGTCCGGATTGTGTGTGGTTGAAGGTAATCCATACGGGTGGGGATCCGTGCGGATGAAGGTGATTCAACGAGCTGACACAAATCACATGCAATCAACAACTTTACAAAGGGTGGCTGACAATTATGAATCCACACATGTAAGCTATCAATAGCAGACAATATCACATGCAATCTGACATCAAGAATTAAAACAAATCACATGCAATCAATAATAGTGGCCAACAAGAGATGTTATATAATATGTGATTTCTGGAACTTTACAAATGGGACCGTCAATACTAATTGACACCTGTAATGATATACACAAACTCGACAAAGTTGAACGAATCACGTGCAAAGTTGACAGAAAACACACAACTTCACATGCAATGAGTTGCTAAAACTCAGATTGTTATGACGCGGATTGCTATCCGTGCGGACAAGTGTCCGTTCGGATAGGTAAACTAATAGTCAAAGCTTTTAAATGAAAATGTAATGCCTCGGATTGTTATCCGCGCGAACAATCAGTCAACAAGTCAACACTTTTAATGAACTGCGCATGGAGATGACTTGACACGGATGGTCATCCGCACGGATTGCCATCCGCGCGGTGAACAGTAATCATAACAGCAGCAACATTCAACATTTTTACAAACTTTCGAACCACAAAAATTAAGATTTCTCTTAAACTACTTGGAATTTAGATCTGAAAATTTGTAGGCTTGTAGATCTGATAGTTTCGCACAACATATCCGAAAATCAGCTAATTTGGACCGTTAAAACCTGTTCAATTTGACAAAAATCAGATAAAAACGTGAAGAACAAGAAAAATATGAAGAATTTGACAAATCTGGATGATTTTGGCTCTGTATCTGATCAAATCTTGTACGAATCTGTGCATTTGATCTTCACAACCGAGCACCTGCTCTGATACCACTTGTTAGGACCGGTTTTGACTCCGTTTCGATTGCGTAACGAACGTGTAACGTGCGGAATCCGTACACGTACGTGACCGAACACACGTGACGTAATATAAACGTGATTCTTTGATTGATTTGATAACGTACAACACCTGAATCACTTTGAATGAGCTTTCTCTCTCTAGACTCTCTCTCTAGATCTCAAGCTCTCCAAAACACAAATGTAGCCAAAGTCTCCAAAAGTCTCTAAAACTAACCCTTAGGTTCATATTTATAGGCAAAGGATATAAGGAGACTCTCCTTATTTACAATTATGCCACCTTGCCTTTTAGTAACTAGATATTACAATATAAGGTTAGATTTAAACTGTTTCAGCTACAGTCTTGAGGTGACGGAGGCGATAGACATACTGCACTAACAAAATGAATGTAACATGTTTAATTCAAGATCATGATAGATTTGAATCGTCTTATTTATGAAATAGGGTAAGTGCCGAAACAATGTGTAACATGCAATTATACATCGGTGTATTGCCTAAACAGAAAATAAGTGTTGCTTGGTTTATTCCTCCTGTATTTTTCCGAATCCATAAATTATAACCCTTGTTTTACATATGTGTATCATTCAAATGACATTTGGTTGTTTCTTTATCTTTATCTTTCTTTGTAGTTTCCAACCGCATACAAAATTCGGCCATATCCGCATACAACTCATACATAGCTATTGCTTCCTCTAATAAACGAATCAGCCTCCATCAAAGGGTTTGAAACGGGTAGGTACATTTGGTGTCGAGTACATAGTGCCATTGAAACTTTCATAGACGATACTAGCACCGGATTCTACATGTAAAGATAAACATGAAAGTCAGCCAATGCATGTAATATAAAAAGTAATATAATAATAAAATATTGTATAATTCAGATAGGTAACCATGAGAGAATTAGCCTATAGTTTATACTCATCTGAAACAAAGGTGTTGGTTAATACACATATGTATAATACAGTTATACATGTGTGTAGAATTTGTTTGTACATGAGCAATATTCATTGATTCAAAGTTTATGCACCTATCTGCAATGTACGTATGTGTATAACAATGTAAACATAAAACCACCGGAAAATGAAAACTTTCTGCAATATACTTATGTGTATAACAATATAGCTCTTTGATTGTGTGCCATATATGCTTTGAAAAACCATTAAAATTAAAATATACATTAATATGAATATAAAAAAAAAGACAACTCATACAGGCACACCAAGAAATCCGCAATAAAATGCAAAAAACTAGAAAACCATTAATGTATAACGTATAAACTGAATAAAACAACCATCTTCATAGTGATACAATGATAGTAAATAAACTTCTAATAACATAAAACAATATTATGTTTGAAACATACATTGACGCTTCACGGTTGTAATATGCATATGATGGTTATCTACATTAGGCTGAACGTCAATATTGGAATCTGACATTAGATTATTGTTGCGAGAATATATGTGTGCTGAATAAACACCAGGTTTTTTTCTCTAAAGCTCGATGAAGAATAGAGTGATATGATACAAAAAGAGTAGGATGCTCGATAAATCAATTGAAAGAAAAAAGGAAACAATCGATGTTTAATTTTGGTAGAATATTGGATTTAAAATTTTGAATTATTAGATCAATCAATTGAAACACAAAAAAATAGGGACCAATTACCATGTTGGTAACCGATTTTGATGAAATAATTAAAAAATCATATAAATTTATATAGTTATTGACAACCCTACCCTTATTATATTGAAAATAAATCAATGGCTAGTATGAGTTCATTAAGTTCACAACAAATGGTGGGGTTCACAAATGAACCTAACCATATATATAGGGGAAGGTTCAAATGAAAACCACTTTTAACGTGAAAACTCGAAAACTAACTAAAAAAGCCTAAAAAACATACCAAAATTTTTTTTCAATTTTTTTATAAAAATCGCATGTTTTTTTATATGAAAAAAAAATTCAAAAAAAAAAAAAATTAGTACACATACACACGTGCACTACAAAAAAAAAAATTTGAATTTTTTTTATATATAAAAAAAGGCGAAAATTGGTATGCAAAAAAAAATTGTATGTTTTTCTTGCTTTTTTAGTTAGTTTTCGAGTTTTCGCGATAACTAGTGGTTTTCATTTGAACCTTCCCCTATATATATATATATATATATATAGAGAGAGAGAGAGAGAGAGAGAGAGAAAGTATAATGTACAAAAGCCCTAATCCTACTTCATGTACGCGACAATCCTAACCGTCAGATCATGGTTATTATCACGCATGGAACAGATTATCACGCATGGATCAGTGTTTTTGTGATTATCACGCATGGAGCAATAATCACGCATGTGTATAATGAAGCAAATAATCACGCATGGAGCAAATAATCACTCTTTTAACCCTGATCTGACGGTTACGATTGTCGCGTACGTGAAGTAGGATTACGCCTAATGTATGTTAACCGCTCTATATATATATATATATATATATATATATATATATATATATTACTCTCTATAAAATTTTCATAAAAAATACCTTGTTTTAGATAGTGTAATACAAGGTTTCAACGACTTCTCAACTAAAGTTTGTTTCCAAAATAACCTTCCATAAAAATATATATATGGTTAAGGTAAAATGAAAACTCTTACGAGTTGTGAGAGCTTAGATAACTCAGCTTCGCGAACGGTTTTTTCAATTTTTTTCACCAAAAATCCTAAAAAATCAAAGTTTCCAAAAAAATATTTTTGTTAATTTACACCACCTGTAAAAAAACGCCTACAAGTGGTATAAATGCTGATTCATGCTAATGTCAGCAGCTTTTTACAACAGCTAAAAGGGGCCAAAAACGCCACTTCGATTTTTTTACAGTTGTGTTTGTAACTTTTTAATCTAGGTGTGTGAAAAAAATATGGGCGAAACTTGCACGGGGAGTCGGAGTTCTCTAAGTTCTCACAACTCAAGGGAGTTTTCTCTTAATCTTAAATATATTGGATTAGGGCAAATGAAAACTCCTATGATTTGTGAGAACTTAGGGGCTGTTTGGAAACTTCCAATTGATTAAGTGCTCAACTAGTAAGAGATCTGAACCATTAAGTACTAAGCAGTAAGATGTCTGAAGCATTAAGAGCCAGTATAATGCTTAACCGTTCAAAGGAAAATGTCTTGACCAATTCATATTAGAGGTCTTAAACATTCAGAATCAGTGTAATGCTTAACAATTCAGAGGCAAATGTCTGAACCATTCAGACATCTGCTCCCGAAACAAACAGTCTAAACCATTAAGTGTTGAACCAATAAGAGCTAAACAAACAACCCCTTAGAGAACTCGGCCAAAACAAAGGCTCTTTCAAAATTTTTTTACCAAAAATCATAAAAACTCAACTTTTCCAATAAATATAATAATTAACAAATAGTTTTTGTTGATTTACACCACCGTAAAAAACCTTGACAGTGGATGTAATTGATGATGTCAATATCTTTTTATAGTGATGTAAAAGGCTTGATTTCTTTACAGTTGTGTGTGTAACATTTTCATCTATGTGTGTACAAAAATGGTGGCACAACTTGCAAGAAAAGTCGGAGGTCTTTAAGTTCTCATAACTCGGGGAGGTTTCTGTTGATCCGAAACTACAAACTTTCATTAATGCTTGGAAATGTGGATTTATGTTATTTAAAATAAACTAGCCGCTTGGTCGGGTAATAAATAATGGCCGAATGATGCTTAAAATTTAAATAACTCATTTTAAACCGTTTTGCTTGATAACTTAAACATTGGGGGTTAATATGACTGTGTCCTGGATATCCTCGGCTCAATTAATTACAAGTGGCCACTGATGCGGGTTGGTGTGTATATGGAATTAAGTACATTTTAAGCCCTTTTTACACGTTAGTCAAGTTTTTTAAATTTATAAAACATGATATTTTACTAACACCAAACACACATATGGGCAAGTGCACCCATCGTGAGCGTAGTATAGTGTTGGCAAGATACCGAGGTCGTCCAAGGACACAAGAGCTTTTAGTACAAGTTTATCCTCAACGTCTAATCAAATCAAAAGTTTAGAAAAAGGTTTTAAACAAGAAAAATAAAAACTAACTAAAATGCTGAAAAATAAAATAAAAGTAAAAACAGATAGACAAGATGAATCACTTGGCTTCGACTCGTGTTTAGTGTAACCTTTGATTATTTCTGCACCTTTGCACTTTTTAAGAGATTATCTTAGTTATTGTAGTAGGCCCCTCTTTTGAAGGTGACGTTACCCTCAACCCAGTAGTTTGAGTCAGCAAGGATACAATCCTAAAGGGTCGGATTATTGAAAGATAATTAATTAAGTTATTAATGCACATTATGGTAGGCCCCTCTTTTGAAGGTGACGTTACCCTCGGCTAAGTAGTCTGAGTCAGCAGGGATACAGTCCTAAGTAGTCGGGTTAATGTATTAATAGTAGCTTACATATGATGGGATCAAAGAGTTTGGACCCCCGCCATCCAATACCGGTGGGTATTGAAGGAGATCCTACTAAATTTGACCCAGGTCCTTGCAGGATCTATACACTGAACAAGGCAAGACTCTTACAAAAACTGTTCCCTTAACCCCCGACCAGGTAGCCAACATACATCCATATAGACCGTGGAGATATGAATGGTGAAAATATTTTATTTTATATAGACAGTAAAATAATGTCATGACACCACGGACAAATGATAAGGAAGAATCACCTTCAACATAAGAAACTAGTTATTAAAGTCATTAATACATAACCAAGTAAAAAGTGCGAAAAGATTAAAAATAAAAAGTATTACACTAGACACTTGTCTTCACCAAGTGATGTAAGAGACTTAGGTAAACATGGCCTTTGATTGTCAATAACTCTTACGATCAATCTTGGATCCCGAGACGACTTACACACTCTATGATGGACAATGGATGATGGTGGTGGATGATGGTGTTGTGATGGTGGTGGGTGATGGGTGAAGTGTGAGAGAGGTGGTGTGCCAAGGGATGGTTTGCAAATGAGCCAAGCACCCCTATTTATAGCCTGAACAGCAGCTCGGGCACGGCCCCGTGTCCATCCTCTTCTCTTCCTTCATTAATTGCAGTTTGTCTGCATTAGTTGACCACGCCCCCACGTTCGCTGGGCACGCCCCGTGTGCAGAAGCATATCTGTACTATCAAGATTTCCTCAGATTCTGCGAATCTTAGAGTTGACCACGGCCCCGTGTCCGCTGGGCACGTCCCCGTGGTGGGTGATAGAAGCTTCTATAGCTTTGTCTTTTATGCTGGCACTTGGGCACGCCCCCCATGTACACTGAGCAAAGGGCGTGTTCAGTCTTCTGTCTTCTTGATTTTGCTTGGGAATATGCTGTCGGGGGGTTGGGCATGCCACGTTTGTTCCTTTTCTTGTATTTATGTTAGATTTAGCTGCCTTTTTGCTTCTTTTGTTAATTTGAGCTCATTTAATCCTGAAAATACAAAAGGAAGACAAAAACACACTTTTTCCAACATTAGTACTAAAAAAGGGTTAGTTTTATGCCACAATTGATTTAATTTATATGTTGCATTTTGTGCACATCAAATACCCCCACACTTGAATCTTTGCTTGTCCTCAAGCAAAACTCTTGAAAATGTGGCTTTACACTCCCAAATGGAATGGGTAGAAGAGAATGTTTTTGGGCTTGTCATAGAGTGTCGGGATTTCCAAGATTCTTTATTAAGTTTTATTTTTATTTATTTACAATCCTATTCGTCATGATTTATTTAAAACATTTCATAAGATAAATTACTTATTAGGGCATAACATGCCTTCTTTAAAATTCCATTTATATACAAGTTCACATACCTCACGGGGGATCACTCAACACTCGGCCGAAGATGTATTTTAGTGAATCACTCGAGAGCGGCATGGAACTTACTCCTACCATAGGCTTGCCAAGCAATCAATCCTCCTCTTTTTTAACTATATACCTTTGTAAATATCAAGAGGACTTTTGGGTGAAGGGTTAGGCTAGTGTTAAAGGTAGGTGGTTGGGTTTATGGTTAGTAGAAAAGGGCGAAAAGCGTAAAAAGCGTCGGTTTTCTTAAGACTATTTATTTTTGCAATTTTTTATTTTGATGAAGCCATTATTCAAACAAAGTTATTTTTGATGAACTTGTTTCTTCATTTCTCTTTTGCTTCATCATCAACATTTTTTTTTTAAAAGTCATACGAAAGACCGAGCTTGTTACTAAAAACAAAAGGGTTAAAAATAAAAAGGTTTTGGTGGGTGAAAGGGTGTTTGTTTTTGGGTTAAGAAATGAAAAGGTTTAGGCTCAAAGGGGTTAACTAGGGGGATTTTTGGGTATGTGGTAAAAAAAGAAAAAATAATGGTGTAGAAATGAAAAAGGGTTAGTCTTAATGCCTCCATCATTTACTTACTCGGGTTTAAGTTGGTAAGGACCGGGAATGTATCGTCGTGACAAGTTCTAGAGTCGCAAGAACCAAGCGGCTATTCACACAAGAAATGAAAAATGAGCATTTAGTTTAAAGATATGTATTTGTATGCTCAATAAAGGCTCAAAACTCACTTTTGTGGGAATGGGTTTTTATGTGATCAAGTATATATAATCAAATTTTAATTAAGCTTGTCATGCCGTTTCATAATTCTCTTATGTTGGTTCTTTTTTCACGACGCTATCGGTTGTAAATTTGTAAAAATATAACCTTTTTAGAATTTGAAATTCCCAAGTTAAACCTAGACAAGTAAGAAAAATAAAAAAATTTTGAAAAAATTTTTGGGGTGATTAGCGGTTCCAATAGAGTTTTGTGTAAGGCTTGTAATTAGGACTTGCAAGATTCAAGATTTTAGCATCCCCCCCCCCCCCCACACTTAAATTACACATTGTCCTCAATGTGTCCCAAAAATAATTTTTTAGGTTGATTGAATGTGTAAAAAGGGTGTGAAAAAGCAAAATTTCTGTTACTGGGCGTCTGGACACGACCCCGTGTCTGGCAAAAGTCTGCAGAATTAAACAAACAGCAGGTCTGGGGGAGTGGGCATGGGGGCGTGTCGGCTGGACACGACCCCGTGTAGACAATATGCAAAGTTGAAAAACAGGTTTCTGGCTCTGGTTTTCCTGTCCCGGCTTTAGTAGCACTAATGTTTAGTGCTCTAAGCCTCGTATGTACCTGTTTTATCAATAAACACTACACCAAACCATAACAAACATCCTAAATTACCAAGTTCAACATCCACATCACAAAGTTAAAAAGAAAAACAAATGCAAAAAATAAAAAGAGTTAAAGGAAAGTAAATTGTTCAACACACGGCACGCAAGCCGGAAATTGTTCAAGATAAAAGGAGGGTTAACCTGTGGGATCACCAACCAGCTGCTCCTAACTCCGCTCCTCCCGCCTAGTCCATGTCCTCGTCCTCATCATCATCTCCTCCTCCACCGTGCCCCGCTATGTACTCCCGGATATTCCCAATGTCATCTTGGATGTCGAATATGTTTCTCTCGATTGCTCCGACCCGGGAAAACGTGTTGCTCGCCATGTTATAGGTGTTCCTGGTGCACATGAGGTTTTCCTGCAACAAATCATGTAAACTTTGGAAGTTAGGAAAACCGCCTCCTTGTGAGGAGAATTGGCCCGGATCACCGTGGGGCTGGTACTGGTACTGATGATGTTGTGGAACGTGAAGGACGAGTGCCTCTTGCGGGTTCCATGCATGCCCTTGGATTCTTTGGAAGCTAACCGACCCGTCTTCGGCTTCATAGATCAAGTTCATGGAGCGGCAGATGTGTATGTCTACTCTTCCGGACCATGGACTTCTTTGGAAAGATCGAGGCATATTCACGAAGTGCTTGAAGAGATGGTATATCCACCCCCCGAAGAAGATAGGGCTTGGTGGAGTAGCAAGCCGGTTCCAATGCATGTTGCGGAGCAGGAGGTACGGAACATCGAGGTGTCTGCGGTTGTGAATGCAATGAAGGACCACCAAATCTCTCAACCCAACAACGCCACCGCTATCATGCCTTTGGCTAAGAGAGTAAGCGAGGACCCTATGGATGTAACGGTAAAGCGGGTCCCTCAACTTAGTGCTCTTAGTGCTGCTCGGGTTGTAGTGCCCTTCTCCAATTTGAGCCCAAGCGGCTTGGCGCTCGTTTTCATCCAACTCTCGCACTCCTCCGGTGTTCTCTTCATTACCCACATCTTCCTCAGCATACAACCCAACTATCGACCCAAACTGAGCCATCGATATCGAGTACTTAGTCCCCCCACATCGGAATTCCACCCCATCATTGTCAAATGGGTCGCACCTTGAATTGAACACGAATGTGCTATAGAACTCCAGATTGTACTAGTGGACCGAGCGAATACGAGTGGTTAGGGCGACTCTTAGTGGGCCGGTAACGAGGTTGTTAAACCGGTCAAGTTGGTTCACCAGTGTCAAAAGATCCGTGCACACTTGTCTTGGGTATTCCTCTGGTCGGGTTTGAAGCACGTCGTATCTTGCTTTAGCGTCTTGCTCAGTTGCATTGAACCTTGTGAATTTCTTCGACATCTTGATGTTGTTAGAAGTAGAGGAGACGTCGAAAATCTGCGGAAAATCGCCTTGAACCAGAGCGTTTTCAGGGAAACGGGGCGTGTGGAATAAAGTATCTGTTATGAAAAAGGCGTTTTATCCCGACAGTCGCGCGGACACGGCCCCGTGCCGAGCAAAAATTAAAATAATTTTTTTTAGTGCTCGTGTGAGTGCCCTCGTTTCCCAAAAACTTGGCCAGAATACTTACCGATTTAGATGTCAACCCGTTTGTTCGTAACTTACCAGGTATGATGTTGATGCTTTCACTCTTCGACCGTTTGAAGCTAGATTTCTTCCTCTTCATCCTCAATGAATCCTTGATAGAGCTTCAGCCGTTGGCCATTGACTTTGAATGGAATTCCATTCCGAGATTTAATTTCTACGGCACCGTGTCGGAAAATATGGGTGATGGAAAAAGGTCCTGACCACCTAGACTTTAATTTACCAGGAAATAATCGAAGTCGTGAATTAAACAAAAGAACTTGATCTCCCACTCGAAATTCATTAGGTTTAATATGTTTGTCATGCAAGTTTTTCATTCTTTCCTTATAAATTTCAGAGTTTGAGTATGCATAATTCCTAAGTTCGTCTAATTCATTTAACTTACAAAATCGATTTCTACCGGCAAATTCTAAATCTAAGTTTACATTTTTAATTGCCCAGTAGGCTTTGTGTGCAATCTCTACTGGCAAATGACAGTTTTTTTCATAGACGAGCTTATATGGGGTTGTACCTATTGTTTTTTTATAAGCAGTTCGAAAAGCCCATAAAGCATCATCTAATTTATCTGCCCATTCTTTTTTATTTAGCCCTACGGTTTTTTCAAGTATTCGCTTTAAACCTCTATTAGTCACTTCGGCTTGTCTGTTTGTTTGAGGGTGATATGCTGTTGAGACCCTGTGATAGACCCCATATCTTGTTAAAAAAAAATTCGAGTTGATGGTTGCAAAAATGGGTACCTCTATTACTTATTAATGCTTTAGGTGTTCCAAAACGAGAGAATAATTTTTTCAGAAATCTTACCACGACTCTTCCATCATTTGTTGGAAGTGCCTCAGCCTCGGCCCATTTAGACAAGTAATCTACTGCCACAAGTATATATTTGTTTCCTTTTGACGGTGGGAAAGGTCCCATAAAGTCGAGTCCCCACACATCAAAAATTTCACAAACAAGAATGCCATTTTGGGGCATTTCGTTTTTGGAAGAAATATTACCTGTTCTTTGGGAAGCATCACATGTCTTGACAAGACTTTGGGCGTCTTTGTAAATGGTTGGCCAATAAAACCCTGAATCAAATACCTTTCGCGCGGTACTAGCGGCACCATGATGTCCTCCGTATGGACCTTCATGACAACAGCGGAGAATTCTTCGTGCTTCGCTACCATGTACGCATCGTCGGATGAGTTGGTCGGCACACATTTTAAAAAGATATGGATCTTCCCAAAAATAATGCTTCACATTAGCAAAGAATTTCTTTCTTTGATGATGTGGCCAACCTTTTGCGACTATACCGCTAGCTAGGTAATTAGCATAGTCGGCGTACCATGGTTCTTCTCTGTATTCCACCATTTCTAGGGACTCCGTTGGAATTTTTTTGTTGATTTGCTCGTCCCTGGTTGCCTCCAAAGCTGGGTCTTCTAAGCGCGAAAGATGATCTATTGCGGTGTTTTCTGCTCCTCTTTTGTCTTTGATTTCAATATCGAATTCTTGGAGGAGTAAAATCCACCGAATCAAACGTGGTTTTGCGTCCTGCTTTTTGAAGAGATATCGAATGGCTGCATGATCTGTATAGACTACTGTTTTAGAAAGAACAAGATAAGAACGAAATTTATCAAAAGTAAATACCACAGCTAGTAATTCTTTTTCAGTTGTTGTGTAATTTTCCTGTGCATCGTTAAGTGTTTTACTATCATAATAAATTGGGTGAAAATGCTTTTCTTTTCTTTGTCCCAAGACAGCTCCAACCGCAAAGTCACTTGCATCGCACATGATTTCGAAAGGAAATTTCCAATCAGGCGCTATCATGATAGGTGCATTGACTAGCATTTCCTTTAGGGTTAGAAATGCTTGATTGCAGGCCTTGTCAAAGATGAAAGGGGCATCTTTTTCAAGTAATTTTGTTAGAGGCCTTGAAATTTTAGAAAAGTCTTTGATAAACCGCCTATAAAATCCGGCATGCCCTAGGAAACTTCTGATAGCTCTAACGGGGGATGGGGGTGGCAATCGAGAAATAGTGTCTATTTTGGCTCGATCAACCTCCATTCCTTCGCTTGAGATCTTGTGACCGAGTACTATTCCCTCCGTTACCATGAAATGGCATTTTTCTCAATTAAGGGCGAGGTTAGTTTCCTCACATCGGGATAGCATTCGTTCAAGGTTATCGAGGCATTGGTCGTATGAATCCCCAAAGATAGAAAAGTCGTCCATGAAGACTTCCATTGTCTTTTCTATCATGTCATGGAAGATGGCTACCATGCAACGTTAGAAGGTTGCGGGGGCATTACATAGACCAAATGGCATGCGTCGATAAGCAAAAGTTCCATAGGGACATGTGAAGGATGTCTTTTCTTGGTCTTCGGGTGCTATCGGGATTTGAAAGTAACCTGAAAAACCATCCAAGAAACAGTAAAATTTATGACCAGATAATCTTTCTAACATTTGATCAATGAATGGCAAAGGAAGGTGATCCTTCCTTGTTGCTTCATTTAATCGTCTATAATCTATACATACTCTCCATCCTGTGACGGTTCTGGTTGGTATTAATTCATTCTTATCGTTAGTTATTACCGTCATACCTCCTTTCTTTGGAACTACTTGGACGGGACTTACCCAAGGACTATCGGAGATAGGATAAATAAGTCCGGCGTCAAGTAATTTGATGACTTCGTTCTTAACCACTTCTTGAACATTTGGATTCACTCGACGTTGTGGTTGTATTACCGATTTGTAGTCATCATTCATTAAAATTTTGTGCGTGCACATGGAAGGACTTATTCCTTTAATATCTACAAGCTTCCAAGCAATCGCATTTTTGTGTTTTCTCAAAAGATTAATTAATTTTTCTTTTTCTAAACTACTTAACTTAGACGAAATAATTACAGGTGATTTACCATCTTTGTCTAGAAAAGCATATTCCAAACCCTTTGGAAGTTCTTTGAGCTCAAGAGGTGGGTCTTTAGGAGACTCCTTATTGGGTTGCTCATTTTGATAAAGAACTTTAAAAGTTTGTTCTATGGCGACCTCTTCTTCAACAAAGTGGTCAATCTTTTCACTTGTATCGGGTGGTTCATCTTCATCTTCAATTAGGGGGTCATTATTGCCGAATGGATATTTCATTGATCGCTCAAGATCGACACTCTTTTTAAATGCCCCTAATTGAAGAGGTAGATTGTTGTACTTCCGGTTTTTCAAAGCTTCGTGAGCGTCATCAAGGATGACAAAGTCGGTTGGGATTACCATTTGATTTGTTTGAACCAAGACATCCTCAACTACACCGATTGATTTTATTATTTTCCGATTAGATAGAAAAATGGGTATTTGAAGTGGAGAGAAATCACTAATACTTAATTTTTTGAAAATGTAGTTGGGCATTATGTTAACACAAAGATCTTTATCAATTGTTATATTACTAATAAAGGAGTTTTGAAAAAAACATGGAACCGGTGTAATGTTGATTTCAAATGGGTCTTCTTTTATTAGCGAGGTTTGATCGTTAGTTAACTTCACGCTTACCGTTTCGTCAATTTTAGCGTTAGTGTTTAACTCTTTTAAAAACTTAGCATGAATTGGAACTAAACAATGATTTTCAAAAGAATGTGACAAGAGATTAATTTCTTCAAAATTAGACTCTTCTTGAATTTTAACGTTGTCGGACTCACCTTTTTCGTTGTTTAACTCATGCGTCGGTTCTTCACTTATTTGTTCTTCCATTTTTACACTTTCAACGATCTCTTCTTTATTTAATTCTTCTCTTGCGCGGGACTCCTCTTCCCTTGCGCGAGATTCTTTTATGTAGCGCTCGATAGTTTTAAGGTGTTCTAATATCCTATCGGTCACTTCGGTGATAGAGTAAGGATCGGGATTTTCAAAGCTCGAATCCGGTTGTTCGATCCTTTGTTCCTCATAATACTCATAGGAAGTAGATGGTTCACACCATTGTTCTTCATTGTAAGTATATGATGGATAAGGGTCGTAATTTTGTTCTTCATAATACTCATATGAGGTGGGTTGTTCACGCCAAGGTTCCTCATAGTAAGCATATGAAGGTGCTGGCTCATATCTTGGTTCCTCAAAGTATGAGTAAGAAGGCTCATACCTTGGTTCATCAAAATATGAGTATGAGGGAGAAGGTTCATACCTTTGGTCTTCATAGGATGTGTATGAAGTTGATGGCTCGTACCTGGGCTCCTCATAGTAAGTGTATGAAGTGGATGGTTGATATAAGTTACAATATTGAACCGAGTACGGGTCACCACAATTAGTGCAATAGTTATTCCTATAATCATCCTCCTCATAGGTGTAGTTGTAACCTCCTGGGTATTGATCCATAAGAATCACTCAGCAGACCACAACCAAGTCTCGAGATCAGAAAACAAAAAATAAAAACGGAAACAGAGGCTGGACAGGCCCCATGTTCAGGATCTGTATCTGGGCGTTTTAATTAAAGTTACTGATTTCGTTGAGCACGGGGGCATGTTCAGTGAGCACGGCCCGTGTTCAGGCTCTGTATCTGGGTGTTTTATGAAAAATATGCAGCACGGCCCCGTGTTCAGGTTACTGTAAATGCAAAACTAAACTAAAATACAGAAAAAAATGTGCGCGCGTTTTGAAAAAGTTTTGAAAAACGGATTATGCCGTCGATTTTAAGCTTTCTTAAAATCCTTGTGTCCCCGGCAACGGCGCCAAAAACTTGATGCGGTTTGGTGTGTATATGGAATTAAGTATATTTTAAGCCCTTTTTACACGTTAGTCAAGTTTTTTAAATTTATAAAACACGATATTTTACTAACACCAAACACACATATGGGCAAGTGCACCCATCGTGAGCGTAGTATAGTGTTGGAAAGATACCGAGGTCGTCCAAGGACACAAGAGCTTTTAGTACCGGTTTATCCTCAACGTCTAATCAAATCAAAAGTTTAGAAAAAGGTTTTAAACAAGAAAAATAAAAACTAACTAAAATGCTGAAAAATAAAATAAAAGTAAAAACAGATAGACAAGATGAATCACTTGGCTCCGACTCGTGTTTAGTGTAACCTTTGATTATTTCCGCACTTTTGCACTTTTTAAGAGATTATCTTAGTTATTGTAGTAGGCCCCTCTTTTGAAGGTGACGTTACCCTCAACACAGTAGTTTTAGTCAGCAAGGATACAATCCTAAAGGGTCGGATTATTGAAAGATAATTAATTAAGTTATTAATGGATATTATGGTACGCCCCTCTTTTGAAGGTGACGTTACCCTCGGCTAAGTAGTCTGAGTCAGCAGGGATATAGTCCTAAGTAGCCGGGTTAATGTATTAATAGTAGCTTACATATGAGGGGATCAAAGAGTTTGGACCCCCGCCATCCAATACCGATGGGTATTGAAGGAGATCCTACTAAATTTGACCCAGGTCCTTGCAGGATCTATACACTGAACAAGGCAAGACTCTTACCAAACCGTTCCCTTAACCCTCGACCAGGTAGCTAACATACCTCCATATAGACCGTGGAGATATGAATGGTGAAAATATTTTATTTTATATAGACAGTAAAATAATGCCAAGACACCACGGACAAACGATAAGGAAGAATCACCTTCAACATAAGAAACAAGTTATTAAAGTCATTAATACAAAACCAAGTAAAAAGTGCGAAAAGATTAAAAATAAAAAGTATTACACTAGACACTTGTCTTCACCAAGTGATGTAAGAGACTTAGGCAAACATGGCCTTTGTTTGTCAAGAACTCTTACGATCAATCTTGGATCCCGATACGACTCACACACTCTATGATGGACAATGGATGATGGTGGTGGATGATGGTGTTGTGATGGTGGTGGGTGATTGGTGAAGTGTGAGAGAGGTGGTGTGCCAAGGGATGGTTTGCAAATGAGCCAAGCACCCCTATTTATAGCCTGAACAGCAGCTCGGGCACGGCCCCGTGTCCATCCTCTTCTCTTCCTTCATTAATTGCAGTTTGTCTGCATTAGTTGACCACGCCCCCGTGTGTAAAAGCATATCTGTACTATCAAGATTTCCTCAGATTCTGCGAATCTTAGAGTTGACCATGGCCCCGTGTCCGCTGGGCACGCCCCCGTGGTGGGTGATAGAAGCTTCTATAGCTTTGTCTTTTATGCTGGCACTTGGGCACGCCCCCGTGCTCACTAAGCACGGGGCGTGTTCAGTCTTCTGTCTTCTTGATTTTGCTTGGGAAGATGCTGTCGGGGGGTCGAGCATGCCACGTTTGTTCCTTTTCTTGTATTTATGTTAGATTTAGCTGTCTTTTTGCTTCTTTTGTTAATTTGAGCTCATTTAATCCTGAAAATACAAAAGGAAGACAAAAACACACTTTTTCCAACATTAGTACTAAAAAAGGGTTAGTTTTATGCCACAATTGATTTAATTTATATGTTGCATTTTGTGCACATCACCACTACCTAATGTAACATCCCAAAAACGGATTTGGTAAATAAATCAAATTAACTGGGGATGAGCGGGTAAAATACCATTAACGGTAAAAGTTAACTCGTAAACATTAGAATTTAAATAAATAAACCTAATGTTAAATAAAAGTCAAATGAATTCCTTTTAGAAAAATAAAGTTTATAAAAGGCCCGGGCTAGCAAGACTTAATTTAAATCGGGTTGTAGCATCCCCAAACTTAGTAAATCGAATTGCGATGTTCGGCTGACAACTGATGTGAAGTATTTAACTAGGAATATTAACCTAGTTAACATAGTAGTTTATTAATGAAGGTTAAGTGAGCTTAAACAAGCCAAATAACAAACCAAAACATGGAGGGGCTAAATTGCACCTTCTTGAAAGTGGAAAGTATAAAATGGTTTAGAAAAAAAAAACACACACACACATAAGATGTGTGTGTGTGGCTGGCGTGTTTTAGAGAGAGAGGGGAGAAAACCCTATCTAGCATTCAATCACAAAATCAACAAATTAAAGGTTGAAATCAAAGCCAAATCCTTGCAAGATCAAGGGTTTTTTAATCATCTAAACCTACAAATCACTAGGTATGTGATAAATTTGTGTATGATGAATTTTTATGTTAATTGAGTTTTGATGATATGATGAATTGATGATGTATGGATGTTCATAATCCTCATACTTTCTAGTATATGTGAAATACTTGAACAATTTTGAGATTTAAGTATATGTTCATATATGTCATGAAGTGGGTTTTTATGATATAATGAAAATTGGTGTTCTTTTGATGTTTATGATCCCCATACTTGCTTGTATGTGTAAATTACTTGAACATTTTAGAGGTTTGATTAAATGTTCATACATGCTATGAAATGGGTTTTGACATGAAAGATAAACGTATGACTAATTGGTAGAAAGGATGAATTAGCATGTGATAATTGGAAGTTTATGTTGACTTCATGTTCAAAAGTATAGAAACTTGTTGAATTGAAAGAAATGTAGTGATTTTGGTTGATAAATTTAGCTATTAAGATGGCCTAAAAATGATGCCCACCAAGTATATGATAAAATGCCTAAATGAGTTTCATTAACTTGTTAGTGCATTTATATATGTCAAATGGCAATTTGACATTTATAAGTCAAATTGGCATATAATTGAATTGAATGAAAAAGATAGTATAAAAGTCCCTAAGGTGATGGTCATGGTGTAGAATGACTAATCTAACCATCTTGTAGATATTATGTAATAGTTTGACACTTGACAAGCTAGGTGGGAGCTTTGAAAAAATTGGGTCAAACGGATCAAAGACATGAGAAGGCTTAAACGACGCAAGGTAAGTAAAACTTACACTTCCTAGAATAGAATCACTATTTAAGAAAATGGGAAGTAGTTAGTTAAAAACAATGACTTGTTAAAGTCAAGACCCCATGGTGTAAACCATGAACGGGTCAAAATGGATAAAGTAGGACGTACTATAGTTAGAAATAAACAATGACTGGTTAAAGTCGAGACCCCATGTTGTAAATCATGAAACAGGTCGAATGAGGAAAATGGTAAGTAACCATGTTTTGGGTGATGAACGAATGAATTTTTAAATAAGACCTTCTGGCCCGAACCAAAACGGTCAAACAAGTAAAAATGAGTGTTTGGTGTTAACACTTGCTAACGCAAACCAAAACGGGTAAAACAACTAAAAAAAATGAGGTTTTTTTGTGTAAATACTTGTTGATGCGAACCAAACGGGTCAAACAAATAAAAATGAGTTTTTTGGTGGTAAACACTTGCGGACGTAAACCAAAACTGGTAAAACAAGTAAAAAATGAGTTTTTGGTGTAAATACTTGTTGATGCGAACCAAACGGGTCAAACAAGTAAAAATGAGTTTTTGGTGGTAAACACTTGCTGACGTAAACCAAAACGGGTCAAACAAGCAGAAATGAGTTTTTGGTGTAAACACTTGCTCACATGAACCAAAACGGGTCAAACGAGTAAAAATGAATTTCTGGTGGAAAACCAATGAAATTTTGAAATAGGATCCTATGGTGTAAATCATAACGGGTCAAAATAGGTATGATGGTAAGTACGCACCTTTTAGCAGTAAACAACACATGGTTAGTTGAACCGCTAAAGGCGTAACCTATGAACGGGTCAAATAAACAAATGGGTCAAGCGGGTCAAATGGTGATGTTATCAGCATTTGAATATGATATTTAATGCTTTGTTTGTTAAGTCTCATACGTAATGTAAGCATAATGTATGGACATGCATTGCCAAGAATTAGGAAGTAAGAGTCACAAAGTATTGACAACGGGTCAATGTTTTGACCCGCGCCAGGTATGTGTGATGGTCATGCTCTTGGTGAGGGTTTAAGAATCGACTAGAGTTAGTTGAGTCAAGGGTGGACACTAGACCGCCCTTAGTGAGGTATGTCTAGTATTCAGGTAAAATGGCCATTAGAGCCAAAGACATGCCTATGATGCGAAAATACAATTAAACGAGTTTTAAAATACCAGACTATTGGAAAGTTATTATGGTCTTAGGAACATAATAAATCTAGATGGGATAACGAGTTAAAAGTGCCCGTTAGTCTTAATCTAAACTATTAAAAGTTCTCCGGTTGTAAAAAAAGGCTAAATTTGACTAAAATACCTTCAGATAACGGGTTTGGGTAAAACATCGAACCGAAATAAGAGTTTGGAAAATAACGAGTCCGAACCTAGACACTGAAGCAAAGTGCACACTTCAGTAAAGTGTGCACTACAGCAAAGTGCACAGGTCAGTGCACATTTTGGAAAAGTGCACATCTTACAGTTTAGCAAGCTTCACAGTTTAATAAAGTATATTATGCACAATTTAGAAAAAGTTCACATTTAGTGCACAGTTTAGTAAAAGTGCACAGTTAGAAAAGTGCAAAGTTCACAGGTCAGTGTACACTTTAAAAAAGTGCCCAACTTAGCAAAAGTGCACAAGTTAGTGCACAGTTCAGCAAAGTGCCCAGGTCAGTGTCGTCGCAGCCCCCAACCCCTACCCCGGGAGCGGGAGCCGC
The DNA here is from genome assembly GCA_030545235.1 of Helianthus tuberosus. Lineage (NCBI taxonomy): Eukaryota > Viridiplantae > Streptophyta > Magnoliopsida > Asterales > Asteraceae > Helianthus > Helianthus tuberosus. The sequence continues at coordinate 2,870,894 of CM060390.1, forward strand.
GAGGAGCACAGAGCGGGTGGTATAGATGTTTATTAATTTGGCAACAGAATTTAAAACATCAGGATCGTAGTTAGGAAATAAATTTCAGAGTTTCAAAACACCTAATTTTTATAATAAATAAATGGGATAAAACCCAAGTTTCATTCATAATACATTTATAAGGATAAACCCTAATTATTAAAAACAAAATCTCCTTTTTATTTGGTTAACTTTTATAGCCACTTCTTTAAGCTTTCAGTGCTCCATAGCTGGCTTCTTATAGCTTCACATTAAGTTACCTGAAACGCGTTTTAAAAAGATTTTATCAGGAAGAAATACTGTCGAGTGCATCCCAGTTTAATCAAAACAAGCCTTTATAACTTTACAAAATTGAGAGCGATTACAATGTTTATATCTACCAATATACTCATTCAGTATTTGTCATGTTGGCAGTTCTATGACTGTGGTCATGTTACTCATTGGCTAACTCATTGTCCAATAGTAACGGATTACTAGTAATGTATACAAAACCCCACATACCGGCAGCAATTGTAGAATACATAGACTTAATCACTGTAAGTATAACTAAAAACATTTGAGGTTTTGTAAAACAGTTTGGTAGAAAAAGAGAATGACTCGCATTGTTGACTTAGGTAATACTATAGCTTCCTGTTGGTGTTCCTGATTATTATCTATTAAAAATAAACAATGTACACGTCTTAGTAAGATAACCCAAATCACATTAGCCTTACAACACGAGACAGAACTCCAACGAACTGAGTCAGGCGGAGCCTTGACATGCGTTACAGAGCCCTAGATCAATCAGGTAGGGTAACGAATTAGTGATCGGGGGTTAAAATACTTACAACGAGGCAGAGCTTCGTGTTTTAGGTGTATAATACCCGATAATTTTCTCACATAAAGGGAGAGAGAGAAAAAATATTTTGAACGAATTGAGAATGAGGCCAGAGGCCTCCTTTTATAGGCTGGAACTGAGGTCTCTTGTGCCCCGCGAGAGCCTCCTCCTTTTTATTTGCGGCCCGCGAGCCAGACCTAGCTAGGGCTAGGTCTGGTTAGTCACCAGTATAGGTTAGCCAAGTGTCGTGCCATGTGGCACGCTAAGGTTTCACCAGCTGCTACTCGGTCGCGCCCCGCAACTCTCCGGGTGAACTGGGTCGCGGCCCTCGAGCGGCCTATTTTATTTGTTTTATTTGATTTTTGTTAAAATTAAGGTTATTCGAGTTCGTTTATGTATATACGGGGTATAATTAGAGCGTTTAGGGGTGTTTTTGAGGGTTGTTATAAGTGTACAGTGTACGGTTTAGCAAAGTGCACAGGTCAGTGCACAGTGCACAATATAGTAAAGTGCAATGATTTTGCTAAAGGCGTTTCTGTTGCGATTTGCGATGGAACCTCAATCGTTCAAAACATTTTCCTTTGACATTTCGATCCGTTAACACAAAAGAAATATAAACACTAATCGTTTTTGTGTTTATGACAGGTTTATACAAAAGCTAGTATCGGGCTGACGATCAAGCACGCGAAGAACCAAACACTCTTAAACTGCCACCTCCATGGGAACATCTTTCCAAAAAGATAAAATATGATCACGCGTGACAAATTTTGTGTATAAAACCTTATTGTCTTTCACTATAATTTAATTATGTAATAACCCGTTAAGTCGGTTCGTCTAAGTTATCAGTTAACCCAGAAGTGTAAACTTAAGTTATTAAAAAAATTTAGGACCTAATCCTACGAATATTTCAGATATTCGGTATGAAACGGGATAGAGTATTACACCTAAGCGCGGGGTGTAGGCATACGCCCGACAACCGCTAATGCTATTATATATTTTTATTGAAAATGTGGCGTGTCGATTAATCATGTATCGATTTTCATCTTCAGTCCCCATATGTATTGACAAACATGTAAAACTGATAACAAGAAACATTACCTTGTCCCAGGTTATTTATAAAATGATATACCAAATGGTATAAATGTGATTTTGAAAAGATTTTCAAAACGTGTCGGTTAATTGTATTTACTAGTGAAAACTGACGTACTTTCAAAAGACTAAGCGCATGTTAATTAGCAAATACGGAATAGGCTGGAACTGCTTGGTCTAGGCGTTATAGAATTTGCAACTCCACGAAAGACTTATTAGTCTCACGTTTTCCTTTTATTACATTTGATCCGCCTGTGGATCTTTTAGTACCATCTCGTCTGTATATTATTGTGAACTTTCGGACACTTGTAATTTGTAATAATTTAATTTAAAAATCTCATCTTCCTCTGTGCTGTGAATTACTGAAATCAATCGTAACGCATAAACCCCAAGTCCGGGCCCACCAGGAAATCAGGGTGTGACAATATGCGTTGCGACAGGGCCTTATAGGGGAAAAATAGGCGCAAAAACATTGAGTCACAAGCGCACGTTGCGACATGTTAACTCGCAAAATTTAAACCGAAACGTAAAACAAAATGATTGTAAAAGATGAAAAGTATAGAAGACCAAGTTAAAAGTGAAAAAGTGTTAGAGTTAAATTATAAAAGAAGTAAAAGTATGAGGGTTAAAGAAAAAAAACTAAAGATAAAAAAAACAAAAGTGGGTAACCCAACAAAGCTAATAGTAGAAACCATGATGCATAACAAAGTTCTTAATTAGTAATATACTAGTATTAAGGTCCCTCTCCCCCCGCGTTGCAGCAGAGAAGCTTAAAATCGTGTTAAGTAGCACAATGCCATACCACACCTAGTGACCACCAACATCGAAAAAAACTCTTATAAAAAGAAATAAAAAAAAAACAAAAGAAAAGAAAACAAAAGTAGACTTAAAAAAGTTGAATGGCACACGTGAAACAAAACAAACATAGAAAACACTAACTATGTCGATATAGGACCCGCAGATCTCACATGGCCGTTAATCAGGAAAAAACATAGGCATAAAAATGTTGAGCCATACACGTATGTGCGGAGTGTTAACTCGTAAACTCAGAACAAAACGTAAAACGGAAAATTTGTGACAAATGAAAAGTATAGAGAACAAAGTTGAAAGTGAAAAAGTTTAAGGGTTAAACTTTAAATATATGTAAAAGTATTGGAGTAAAGGGTATAAAAAGGATTAAAAAACCAAGATTAAAAATAAAAAACCAAGTGAGATACAATCAAATATGCCAAAATTACAACTATCAACAACACAAAGTTGTAAATTAATATATAGTTAATAGTTAATTAATTAATTAATAGTTGTTGCGATAACCATGAGGGTAATAATATATGACAGCAGTATAAACTAGGGCTGGCAATTTTACACGAATACACGACACGAACCTACACGAAGTTAACAGGTATCGTGTATGGCCTTAACAGGTATCGTGTACCAAACAGGTAGACACGAGATTACCTGTTAATTTTCGTGTATAAACAGGTTAAATACATGTTTACCTGTTAATACCCGTTAGTACACGATAAGAAATTAAATTAAATAAAACTCATCAGCCATGTGCATGTGGGTTCCTTAATTCCTTTCTATTTTCATTCCTCATTCAATTCAAAAAAGATAAAACCCTAAACTCCCTCTGTAACTCTTAGATAACATGTCGTGTTCGTGTTAACAGGTATTAACAGCTAATTTTCGTGTATAACAGTCGAACAGTCGTGTTAACATGTATTAACAGGTAATTTTCTGGTATATCGTGTCGTGTTCGTGTTTGAAAAAAAGGACATGATAAGTTATCGTGTCGTGTTCGTGTATGGGATTTCGTGTATCGTGTCTTATCGTGTCGTGTCGTGTCGTGTCGTGTCTTATCGTGTACGGGTATACACGATATGTCAGCGCTAGTATAAACTATATTTCTTTTCCGTATCTGTTTTGGTCAAATAAAGTTTCATATGGAATCATGTAAGTTTGACAGTTTGAGTGCCAAAATAATCAATACATACAATCAAGCATTGGCGGCGACCCACTATGATAAAAGGTATATGAAATCTGTCTCTCTTTCATATCGTCGTTTATTGTTAGAATTTACGAATTTAAAAATACTCCAAATAATGAATTAATGTGGGAACAATTAGAAAATGTAGTTGGACATTAAGAAGAAACGAGATTCGTATTTTTTTAACGGCAAATTTGAATAACTAACAGACTACTGGAGTATTATTGTGCCATGAGCGGAATCACCTGATCATATCAATTGTCACTAGGCATAATGCCTATACATCAATAAATGAGAAAACCCAATAAATCTTAGAAAAATCCTCTTGTGGGAATCGAACCAAGGAACTATTGATCCCAAAGCCTTATTTCACCCCAAGATGCCAATAGGCTATAAAATCATGGACGAATTGTACTGCAACTCTAGGTTTCAATTTCTATTTCTATTTCTATTCTTTCTGTCACTAACAAATTGCAACTTGATAATTAGTTATTGGTGGTTTAATTGGTATTGTATACAAAAAAACGGATAAGGCGGGGCCCACTATTTTTCTAATATTATAATTGGTTGAGAGTTTTAATTATTTTTATTGATAGTAAGCGTAATCTCGTCATTTCACACCCACTTAACATCAAAAACTAACCACCATCCACGTTAGAGACTATCCGGGAACGAAATTGTAAAAGTTGGGGACTATAGCTGTAATTTTAGAAAGTTAGTGATTAATGGTGAAAATGAAGCAAATCACAATGACTATCCGAGCATTTTTCTCAAAAAGAAAATAAAGACAAGAAGAACACAACAATTTTATATGGTTCGGATTTGACGTGAATCCTACGTGCAACCCTGCAACTAGATATTCTTATGATGCTTGGTACAAATATTACAATACATGAATTAACATGCATAAAAGAAAATAAAGGTAAGAAGAACATGATAATTTTACGTGATTCGGATTCGATGTGAATACTACGTTCATGGGCTGCAACTAGATATTCTTATCATGTTTGGTAGAAAGATTACAACACATAACATAAGCATATACAGAGACACAATTAGAGATTCTAACTTTGGCCCAAAAAAACAATCATGGATTAAAACGGATCCAAAGTCTTTTAAGCTTTCACCAAACCCAATAAGCAAAAAACTTCAAAGCTAAAACCCGATGTTATACCTAGAGGTGCACAAATCGGTTAATTTTAATAACCGGTTCGGTTAACCGGTTATAGCGGTTAATTTGACCTTTTGACTTTAACCGGTTAATGCTTTAACCGGTTATTACTTTAACCGGTTATTTTTTTAACTGGTCCGGTTAATTACTTTAACCGGTGTGGTTAATTAACCGGTTATTTTCGGTTATTAACCGGTTTTTTTTGCCTTTTTTTTTTTAATTTTTCGGTTTTTTTTTTCGGTTAACCAGTCTACCGGTTAAAAAAACCGGTTCCTAACTAAAAACTTATAACCGGTTACTAACCTACGGTTAAAAATAACCACTAATCGGTTATTCCTAAATCGGTTATTAACCGGTTACGGTTAATAACTTATACCTCATACAATGTAAGTCATGTGTTCTAATCTTCCCTATTAGTTTCTAAATTTAAAAATGTTAAATTTACTTATATACCCTTAATCTAGAAAATTAATATGTTTAATAGTAAACATTATTTACAATTTTGCCATTATGATCTCAACTATTAGATCAAAGATCTAATGGTGTAGATTCTTTCTTACATTTCTCACAAAAAAACCTTTTTTTTACAGGAACCTCTACCTATATATATATATATGATCAAATAAAAAGTTATTTTTTTTAAGGGACTGTTTGACAACTTTTGAATAATTGTGATGTTACATAAAAACACTGATTTTTACTTGTATTTACCAGTGAATACGTCATAATCTTGTGTTAATTATGAAAATATGACCGCTTAAGAAATCATCAAGCATATGTTATATGTATTGGTCAAAAAGTGGTTATCATTTTCCTAAAATAGTTATAAAATATTTATCATTTGAATCTACTATCATAGAAGATGGCTGAATATATGCTTGATGCCATTGGTTGGAGCTTTTTTGTTTTTAACTGTAACAATATATAAGAGGATTTAAATGATTGTGCCCTCTAGCAGTGGCGGATCTAGGATTCACGCCAAGCCGTAACGTTTTATAAATAAGCCGTAACGAAATCGAAAAAACATCAATTTTTTTCAAAATTTACACTAAAAACGTCAAATTTTTCCGAGCCAAGCCGTAGCGGACGCTACCCCCCGGTAAAGGGTAGGTCCGCCCCTGCCCTCTAGAATTTAATATTAAGTATGGGTATGAAGCATCATAATGCATGCATTTGAAAAGGTTTAGAAGCACAATTGAGTGAGTAAACAATATATTATCTTAATTAGAACATCATGCTCCAAGGCTATAGCCTATAGCTTTGGAATTCCTTTGACTTGCGCCTTTTAAGTTGTGGCTTTTGATTGAAGATAATAGACACCAAAGTGTTTTGTGCTACTTTTAGGTTATATTCTTCACCATGTTTATTTGCAAAAAAAAAAAAAAAAAATCAACATTTTTGGTAATTATTTTCCTTACTTTTTTTATTACTTCACTTTATTCTTGTGCTATTTTACTTTTTTGAAGAAAAAAAATCAACATTTTTGGTAATTATTTTCCGTACTTTTTTATTACTTCACTTTATTCTTGTGCTATTTAGCTTAGACCATGTATAGTTGTAATGCCTATACTCTTGGGCGTTTTGCGTCATATAGCAGTCCAGTCAATAATGGGGCATTATGGAGCATTTTCTAAAATGGTTGTAGTGGTGATGTGGGCATTATGGGGCATTATGTTAAAGGGGGTGTAAAGAATTAAAATAAATAAAAAAAACCATAAAAAAGTGATTGGCCAAAGAAAACGAAGGTTGGCTGTGATTGGCCAACAATATCTCCATCAGGCGTTTTATTTTGCACGCCCCAACCAAATTTTTGAAGAAAAACACCCCGGGGGCCGATGTCAGGATTGCTTGGGCGTGCTTCATAAAAAAAACCCATTTTTTTTTATCCACTACGCATGGTCTTGTTACTTATTTTTGCCTTACTTCATGGTTAAATTACTTTTTAACTACAAAAAAAAAATGTCATTGTAGTGCCTTCTATGGTCAAAAACTTTAATTCCTATATTTATTCAGGATTTTGGTATGTGGAGAGTAAATATTAGTTAAATTGTAATAAATTATATATATATATATATATAGAGGCCGGTTATCATACAATATTCCTAATCCTACATTACGTACGCTATAACCATGGCCGTCGGATCATCTCAAATCACCCCCGTGTTTACCTATTAAATTAATCAAATAAAGATATATATATATGTAACCGCCAAGGTTAAAATCGCCAATTACGAAATAAAAAACCCTGATAATCAGCAAACAAAACATCGAAATCAAAACGTAAGAATCTTAATCAAAACGGTAATCGAAAAAATAACAATTACTCAAAAATCTATCGATTCCTATTCACCATATCCTGCTGCGAATTGAACTTCTGATGAATTTGGAAATTCAGACCTGAAACAAATCGATAGACCGACAATCGAAGAAGATGATGCAGTGTGAAAATCAAATAAGAATATGCGAAATACATAACAAAACATGCGAAAAAGACAATTCAGACAAAAAGAAAGGGTCTGTTTTTTTGTAAAGTATGCGAATTCATGTAACATATATGCGAAAACACTTAGGGTTTAATATAATATGCGAATTCATATCAATACACATGCCATTTCGATAAGAGTTAACAATCTTTGAAATTTCGTATAATGTGCGAATTCATGCTTTAATACATGCGATTTCGCATGTTTTTCAATACAGGCGAAAATTGTTATGTTACACATCCGATTATGAATAAAACACTAACAAAAACTTCCAAATAACTGTCATAAAAATGCAAAAAAAAAAAAATCGAATCTTAAAAACTAAAATAGTAATATTTTATATAAAAAAAAACTTAATTTATTACCGATGTGACTGTAAATTGACATGTAATGATCAATTTTACAATAATTACTACAAAAACTTACCACCCTACCTACATAATAAATTAACTATATTAATATAAAAAACCTAGATATAACTACCTTCCATATTAAGTAATACATAGAAGAAGAAAAAAAACACACACACAAAACAGACAAACAAAAATGGCATCTGATGATTCAGAACAAATCAAAAACATTGCAATCAAAGAGCTATTGTCAACTCGCACGTTGACAGAACTAAGCACTGATGTCAACTCTTCCCATCTGGTTCTTGATGTGCAGGGTAAAATTCTTGAACAAATAAAGAAAAATCAAGATTTATGGGAACGCCTACTTCAAGAACCACCATCAAGCTTCAAGGACAGAGCTTTGGAGCACATAAAGGAGCAATCTAGAGCTGATGACTTAGCCTTCTCTTTCCTGACAGATGCTCTAAACACAGTGAAGGAGAAGATGGAGTTCAGCTCTTCTGAACGTGATAAAATCTTTTCTACAAGTAACTAAATTATCTTTTTAATCCTTTTGTGGTTGTGACAGTGTTAGACAATAACAATTATTTTATATTTTGGGTATGTATTTAGGTATGAATTTAGAACACATATTATGCTTGCTTATAAAAATATTAAATCGCATGAATGATATTGCCCTGTTTGTCACAGAAAAAACAATATAACTCAAAAAATCGCATGTAATAAAAGAGAAATCGCATGTAAGAATTCCTATAAAATGAATCATATAAAATCGCATGTGTATACACTAAAAATCGCATGTGAAAAAGATATAAACAGAAGAATATAAATCGCATGTGCTACGTATAATTCGCATGTCTATATATAAAAAACTACTCATCCTCATCATCTTCTGAAACATCCTCCCACTGATCTTCTTCTTCAGATCCATCATCACTACTGTAATCTTCAAACTCATCTTCCTTTTCTTCATCTTCAACCTCATTCTCTTTGTCTCTGGGGACATTTTCAATCTGGACGCCCTTCATCTTCTTTTTTTTGTTGTTTACCTTGTAGTTTGGCTTTAAGAATCTCGTAAGTCCGAATGTCATGACCTTTAACGTTGCATACGCTACATGTCCTTGACCTTTTCCCTATCCGGCTGATCATTTGTTCCTTCTTAGATTTAATCCTGTTATGCGATCCGCGACCTTTGTTTCTTATACCAGCCGGCACACGCACAGTAGGAGGAGCATTAGTTACCGGTTGTTGATAACCAATCAACTTTGAAAATCGGTCAAATTTTGGATCAAGTTGCTTGGTTATACGACTCTGATCCACTATCTCTTTGAGCTGCATCATTTGATCCCTCACTAAAACAAGTTGATCGAGGTCGGAAATCAAATTGCTAACTAAATACTCCCCTGTGTGGATGATTTCACGAGCAATCCGTTTAGCCTTGTGTTGCACATCCTTGCCACCCACATTTAAATTGTACTTCACATTTAACTCATTCGGCACCACATCCTTCGTCCATCTCTTCATAACATACTTATTTGGTATTTCTTTAACACCAAACATCTTAAAAAGGAAATAGATGTGTTTGCAAAGCAGCCCATACTACTCAAAACGCAAACAGCTACATTGTGCAGTTACATCATTTTCAAGGTTCTTGAACCACACCTAGGAAAAACCAACAAAAAATATATATATATTCAAAATTAAAATCGCATGTGTAAGGTATCAATTTCGCACGACTTAAAAAACATGTAAATGAATAACTTTTAAAATCGCATGTGTAAAATAACAAATTCGCATGTCTTAAAAACATGTAAAGGAATAACTTTTAAAATCGCATGATAAAATCAAAATCGCATATTGCAAGATCATGATTTGAAAAATAAGAAATTCGCATGTACGTTATCAAATAATCGCATGTTAGAAATAAATATGCTATAATACCTCAAGTAAGCCATTTCCATGGGCTTTAAAGTCCTTCAACAATATCCTGATCTGTGGACCCTCTATTTTGGTGTCCATCGGCAGACATTCAGAAATTGTACCATAAATCTCTACTTGCTGGTCAAAGAATATAGACCTGGTGAATCTCTTAGCAGCATCTTTTTCCAAAGTAGTTTCGCTCCAATCAGCAGGCTCAGTATATCTTGAAATATGATCATTCTTTCTATGATTAAACCTTTGGATATCCATTGCACCATCAAAATGATTCATAAACTCTACGAGGGTGAGTTGTGAATTAGCCACCTGGCAGAAAAAATGGTTCTCACTCTCAGATCTTGAAGTTGTTCTCATAAGTCCCGGCATTGGCTCGTGCCGGTAAAAAGCCGGAATCCACATGGATCTCATCACAAACATATCATCAATCCATTTGTTTTCTGTGAGACCGAACTCAATCATCACCAACTTCCGCTGTCTCTCAAATTCTTCGGGCTCAATTGAATCAGTCCATACAATGTCGCACATCCTCCTTTTAAACTCATCGTTATTGCACAACTCATGTCCAACCTATAACAATAAATGTTTTTTAAATCTATAATATAAAAACATAACGCTAACTAAAGACAATATATCATGCTATACCTTATCTGCCACTTTTTTCATTATGTGCCACATGCACAATCTGTGTCTGCTGGTAGGGAAAACCTCCTCAATAGCCTGTTTCATAGCAGGGTCTTGATCAGTCACTACAACCTTTGGCTGCCGGCCAAATGACTTTAAGAATGAATTCAGAAATCATTTATATGATTCAATGCTCTCCGATGCCAACAACCCAGCTCCAAGGGTTACATTTCGACAGTGGTTGTCAATGCCAGTGAACGGAACAAACACCATCTTGTACCTGAACAACACATAAGAATTACACATTGAAAACATGCGAAATAGACAGATATCACATGCGAAAACAAAAGTATAACATGCGATATACTCAACATCACTTCTTCAACATGTCTGCACATGCGATATTACAAAGCTCATGAAGACATATAACATGCGAAAATTAGTAAACAAAACATTACCTGTTTGTCTTGAAAGTTGCATCGAACGATATCACATCCCCAAATTCCATATAGTTAAGCTTGCATAAACCATCAGCCCAGAACAAACCAGTTAACCGTTTGTCATCATCAACAAAATATTCAAAAGAATAATCAGCTAAATACTGTTTTTTGTCAGTCATCCTATTAATCACCATGTTAGCATCATATTCTCCTATATAGCTGTTAATTTGCTTCCTAAAATTTTTGCAATCATCAACCGTGGCACCAACGTTCTCGAAACCACCATAACGTTTCCTCATTATATGGAAAGCTTTGACGGGACCAAGGTTTAAAGTGCCTAGTTCCCAAACCAACTCCTCCTGGACATCTGACAACTGTCTGTAAGCTGGCAACATGTGAATATCATCTTGACATACAAACTTATGATTATGGCCATCAACAAATCTCTTTACTGTATATAATCTACCATCCACAGTGCAAATCATAAGTTGAGCTTTGCATCCAGTTCTAATAGTCCCCCTGTTCCTTGTTTTGAATTGCTTTTTTGACTTCGAACGATCATCAATACACAGTGGCTTATGTCCCTCTTTAGAGCAAACAAAATACTTAGTTTTGATTATACCACCACTGTGTACTTCACCACCTTTACGAGTAGAAAACCCCGCTAACTTAGCATATGATTGGTAAAACGCATATGCTTGTTCGATAGAGATAAATTGCATTCCAACAACAGGTGTAGCTGATACTTGAACCTCCGGAGTGTAAACCCTTTCATCTACATAATGAGAAAACAAAAAACGTGCGAATTATGGGACTAGTTACATGCGAAATCTTAATAACAGCATAATTTCATCATAAAAACAATCAAATGCGAATTGTATAAACAATCACATGCGAAAATGATAATTTTGATTAATTTGTTTTACATATGCGATTTATAATGCCATAACATGCGAAAATGCGTAAAGAAAAAAAATCAAATGCGAATTGTAATAGTAGTAACATGCGAATTTGTGCATTTTGCTTTCATATCAAAAATTTAATCAACATTCAAACTTCAAAAAAACAGCTATAACAATATAAAATCATTGCTACGATTAAACAAAAAACAAGTATACGAACAATTTAGAGATCTGAATTAACATAATTACCATTAAACAACTCGTTTACATCACTTGTACTTGCAATTGGATTTGGATTTTCGGGTGGCGGATTTAATACATCCTCAATCGAAACTCTCTGATATGCAGATAATTGAGCATGATCACCGATCGGTCGAGTTTCTTCAATATCAACCTCTGTTCGTCCAGTGCTGCTCTGTGGATCCATCGAAAAAAAAAACAATTGAATGAAACCCTAACACAGACGAACGAAAACTGCAATTTGAGAATTATGAAAAATTTGAAACTGATTCGAATGATAATTACCGGGATATTAGTGTAACGAACATCTCGCTGATTGAATGAAGAGACGAATTTGCCCTCAGATGATTGGATTAATTGTCTGATTTAACCTTATTAAAGAAAAACTGAACCAGGACACGTGTATGGCTCAAAAACTCGCGTATGTAATGTACGATAACCATATTTGTACTATACTCTTTACCTATATATATATGTATATATATATATATATGGTAATGTTATTGTAAAAAAGGTTAAAAGTGTGAGAAATGTGAGAAATATTGTGAAGATGATATGTATCCTAAATCTAAATTAATTCAAAAGGGTAAACAAGTAATTTTATCATTAATTTAATTAATTAAAAACTTTCCATAACCGCCACCTTAATTATAGGAACTGAATTTTTTTTAAAGATCTCTATAAACACCATTCAGTACGTATATAACACCATTCAGCAAGTATATAACACAATTCATGGACTAAACATCTGATCGAAACATATTTTTTTCTCTATATAAGTATAGCAATATGGTACTCATATTAAAGATAAAAAAACCGCTCGTTATTATGGTGTATTTTTTTTAAAAAAAGTTACGTATAAAAAGTTATTGACGTTTAAAAAAGACGGGGGAAGTTCCATGTGCATTAATGTTATTTTCTTAATTTAAAAATGTTAAATTTACTTATATACCCTTAATCTAGAAAATTAATATGTTTAATAGTAAACATTATTTACAATTTTGCCATTATGATCTCAACCATTAGATCAAAGATCTAATGGTGTAGATTCTTTCTTACCTTTCTCACAAAAAACTTTTTTTTACATGAACCTCTACCTATATATATATATATATATATATATATATAGGGAGCCGCTAAAATAGAAACCACCTCCAGTTGTAAGAACCGCGAGAACCACTCTCAACCAATCAGATTATGCCAACTAAAAGGGTATTTTGGTCTTTTACCCCAAATGTCATTTCCCCTACCTCTCTCCTCATTTATAATTGTCAGATTCTCTGTCTCTCTCCACCTTTTTGAAAACTCATCTCCTCTCTCCTTTCTAACCCATCTGGTTATTTTGTTTAAAAAGCTTCTTCCTCATTTGTTTCCACTTCCATGTTCATCTTCGATGAGAGAGAAGTGGAACCGGCGATACTTACCTGAAACAAATCCGACCACTACCAACTCTTGGTGGCAGCGGAGAACAGCAGCAGCAACACCGCCACCACCGCCGTCTTCATCTCTTCCGATCTGCCTCAAACACCCCCTCCCTCATGCCCACCGGGCCACTGGCTTTGTGAACCGGTGTTTTGAGCTTCTGACTGTTCGCAGTGGTGGGTGACTATTCGCGTAAGATCTGACAAGGAGATGGGGGAGATGATTTGCGGTGGGTTTGGTGGTGCGGCGGTGGGTTTGGTGGGTGATGGTGGTGTGGCGGCAGTGGTGGGTGACGGTGGAGGGTTTTTTATGGCGACGGTGGTGGTGTTTGGTTAGCACTGTTTCTCTGAGATATTTGGGTATGCTTTATTAATGTTTTTTGTTGGTGATTCTTTGAATGTTTGAATCTGTGGTTTTGAATGTATGAATGTTTGAACAGTGATTTTGGTAGATTTTCGAACAGTGATTTTGCTGGGTTTTGCTGGTGAGTTTGAATGTTTGAATGTTTTGAACAGTCATTTTGGTAGGTCCGAACAATGATTTTTGTTGGGTGATTTTTGAATGTTTGAATATGTGGGTTTTACTGGTGCTTTTAGGTAGATTTTTGAACAGTGAACTGTGTGGGTTTTGATCCGTTTGGATTTGGGCGGTGATGATGCAAAAAAAAAAACGCATATTTTGATGACGATGGTGCAGCAAGGATGGTGGAGGGTAGGTTTTTGAACCTGCAACCCCACTTTGCAGCCTCTGATTATCGGAAAATCTGAGCCCAAACCTCGTTTTTTTCAAGAATCCACTCGTTCTTTTGATTTTTGTTTGTTGGGTTATTATATTTTTTGAGGCGTCGATGATGATAGCAATCTATCTGAGACACCTACCGAGTAGCGATTTTCTGGGTGCGTTCGTTTTGTGTAAAAAACTTTTAGAAAAAAAAATATGTTAAAACCGTAAACTTTTTAACGTAAAACGTAAAAAGTTTTACGTAAAACGTAAAATGTAAAGATAAAACGTAAAAAGTTTTACGTAAACCGTAAAAAATTTAACGTAAAACGTTAAAAGTTTAACGTAAAACGTAAAACGTAAAAAGTTTTACGTAAAACGTAAAAATTTTAACGTAAAACTTAAAACGTAAAAAGTTTAAAAAGTTTAACGTAAAACGTAAAAAGTGTAAAAAAACGACGCGTTAAAAAAACGTGTAAAAAACAGCGCATTAAAAAAACGACGCTTGAAAAAACGGCGCGTTAAAAAAACGACGCTTGAAAAAGCCCAGCGTAAAAACGGCGCGTTAAAAAAACGACGCTTGAAAAAGCCCGGTGTGCAAAAACCGACGCACAAAAAAATTTGTCTTGTTAAAAAAATTTGAATTGAAAATTCTTTTAATAAAAAAATTCTTTTTAAAAAATAAAAAGTAATATAATAAAAAAAATAGTAATAAAAAATAATAAAGGAAAAAAGACAAAAAAGACAAAAAAGAGTAATTTTACTAAACTACTCTTTTGAATTAAAATATTAAAGACATAATAAGATAAAATGTATTTAATATTCATTTTAATTACTTTTAATCTCATCCATCCATCTTGTTGATATAATGGTTAGGAACTGGTTCTCACGGTTCTTACAACTGGAGGTGGTTTTCATTTTAGCTGTCCCATATATATATATAGTAGGGAACCTGCGGAAAGTGTGTTTTTCCTAGAAAGTCTAGGAAACGATCTGGGCCATCCAATGGGTGTGTTTAATGGTTAAGATGAAGTCAATGGCAATCTTGTAATTTTTTAGTTTATTTAATTCATTGTTTTAAAAGACTATGGGCAATTTTGTCAATATATCGTGTTTTAAATCAATTAGATAACCGTCAGTCAAACCCAGTCCCTAATTTCACGCGATTTTCCATCTCTCTCTCCAAACCCAGTTTCGAAACTCCAATCCCTACAAAAAATAACTACAATCATGGAAGAAGATAACTTTAGAAAGGATGGAGAGCACCGGATCAGTTGTCGAAAGCCGTTCGAAAGACCCCGTAGTCGCAGGTATTAATCATGCAGGGCACCAAGAACATGCTGTTAAAACACAGCGTCAAGAAACATCAAGAAAACACATCGTATTAATCTGCTTGCTGTTAAAACACAGCGTCAAGAAACATCAAGAAAACACATCGTATTAATCTGCTTGCTGTTAAAACACAACTGTATGAATCTGAATGCTAAAACACAACTGTATGCATCTGCTTGCTGTTAAAACACAACTGTATGAATCTGAATGCTAAAACACAACTGTATGCATCTGCTTGCTGTTAAAACACAACTGTTTGAATCTGAATGCTAAAACACAACTGTATACATCTGCTTGCTGTTAAAACACAACTGTTTGAATATGAATGCTAAAACACAACTGTATGAATCTGCTTGCTGTTAAAACACAGCTGTATGAATCTGAATGCTAAAACACAACTGTATGAATCTGCTAGCTGTTAAAACACAACTGTATGAATCTGAATAATAAAACACAGCTGTATGAATCTGCTTGCTGTTAAAACACATCACCAAGAACAAACTGTTAAAACACAGTACCAAGAACATGCTGATAGATTCCAGCAAGAAAACGAAGGAATGATTGATACTAAGTGAGATCAGAAATCGAAAACAAAAAATTCCAAAATTTATGGATAGTTAGTTATTGAAGATAATTTCCTAAAATAAAAATAGATTGTGAAAGTACATAAATGCCCTTTTAGATAAAATCCTTCAATGCCACATGTCGCGTTCTTATTGCTTCCTAGACTTTCTAGGAAAAACACACTTTCTACCCAACTCCTACTCATGTGTATATATATATATATATATATATGATTAGGTTCAAGAGTGAACACTAGTGTAGTTTGCGAACTGAGCGAACTAATCCTGGTCATACATGTGCGTAGATCAATGGCCAGGATTTGATGATAAAATACACTAGTGTATTTTACGATTTGATGATGAGATACTAGCCATCCACGTGTGTAAATCAATTGTCGAGATTTTTTCACTCAGTTCGCAAATACATTGATGTTCACTCTAGAATCCCACCCTATATATATATATATATATATATATATAGGGTTAGGTTAACGTACAAATGCCCTTATCGTACATTACGCACGCGATCATCTCAGCCGTCAGATCTTCATCCCACATTGAAATCGCATGTTGGTTTTTTGTAACAATTTCGCATGTTGGTTTTTTAACATGCGATTTCATCAAAATTACCACATGCGAAATTGTTACAAAAAACCAACATGCGATTTCATCAAAATTATCACATGCGATTAATCAAAATTACCACATGCGAAATTGTTACAAAAAACCAACATGCGATTTCATCAAAATTATCACATGCGATTTCATCCATGCTATTTTATAACATGCGATTTCAATATATCGTACGTATTGTACGTTAAGGGATATTGTATTTTACACTTTCACTATATATATATTTATATGGTGGGGTTCTAGAATAAACACTAGTGTATTTGCGAACTAAGTGAACAGATCCTGGCCATACACGTGTGTAGACTTAAAAAGTTCACTGGTTACTCAATTTCCTACATATACAAAAGCAAGTTAGGGGAATAGTGCCACGCAGCTGCGTGGCACGTCCCTATTATACCAACCATTTTACTATTTTATATTCGTTTTAAAATTACGGTTTCGTCCTTAATTTAAAATGAAATTACGTTTTTGCCCCCACTTCAAAATAAAATTATGTTTTTGTCCCCCGCACAGAATTACGATTTTGCCCTCTGTTCAAAATTATGATTTTCTCCCCAGATTACGATTACAATTTCGGCCCAGTTCAAAATAAATTTTTGCTTTTACCCCAAACTAAAAATTACGATTTTGCATTTTCGCCCCGTTTAAAAAATTATGATTTCGCCTTCAGTTTAAAATTATGTTTTTGCCCGGTTCAAAATTAAAGTATTCTTCCCCCCCCCCCCCCAGTTCAAAATTACGATTTTGCCCTCACTTCAAAATTTTGATTTTGCCCCAGTTCAAATTAAAAATATAGTTTTGTCCGCAGCTTAAAATTACGATTTTTTCCTTATTGCAAAGTTATATTACGATTTTGTCTCTGGTTCAAATTTATAGTATTGTCATCACTATAACTTTTGCCAAATTACGATTTTACCCAAGTCAAAAAATACAACTTTGCCCTCAGTTCAAATTACAGTATTGCTATCGTTTTAGTTTTTTTAGCAAAACTATAAAAATGTTTTTTTAATTGGTTGACTGGATTTAATTATTTTCTATGTCAATGAGCTGCCTAACACTCGCTCATTAATCCTGACAAACTACAGTTTTGCCCTGAGCTCAGAACTACGGTCTTGTCATCGTTTTACTTTTTTTTTTCCTAACAAAACTATAATAGTGTTTTTTTAGGTGATTGAGAATTATTCGGCCATCGCCCCGCAACGCGGGCGGGGCATCAACTAGTTTTAATATATGATGATGCCGTTAGTCTTTAGACGAGAGATACCAACTTTGATTAAGTTGGGATCTTACTTGAGCGAGAGTCAGAGATTCCCTTTAACTTGTCTTTTAATTTTTTTAATCATTTAATATCTTATGATTTTTAATTATTTAAATGTTTTCAAAGAGCCATACTTAAAGTTTACACCTAATATAATTCCTATTGAATTAACTAAGTGGCCGGAATTTAGGTTTCATGAATTACCCTCACAACCTTTTATTTTCAAGAAATTTGTACCGACACCCTTCACAAATCATCTCTAAGCTTGTTGAACAACATGTCTTGGATTAATTGACATTTTAATCTATATATTTTGTTGTTTTCTAAAGCGAAAATCGAAAGTTACGTCAAGTACTATGAAAGGTATTATAAGTATAACGCTAAAATACGCATCATCCAAAAAGGATAAGTTTATGCTTAGATAGATGCGTTACATGATGCCATAGCAACATCATTTAGTTTAAATCCATGTTTAATTACTCAACTAATAATTCTCTTTTCAAATCATATTCTAAATCCATGTAAGCATTAACAAGTTTTTATGCTTCTTAAACCCTAAAGTATGTGGTGTGACACTTCCAATATTATTTTCAAAATACAATCGACTTAAATCAAAGTATATTTTATCTAGACAATTTGCCTCTATTTAAAAAAAGGTATTATTACAATAATAATATTATAAACACGTGATAATGTAAACAGATTTTAGTGATTTTGAATGACTTATGAGTGGTAGATAGCTAAAGTTGCCTACTTTTCTTTAATATGTAGTGCTTTATTTTTTACATTTTCATAAACTGATTTAACTGTACCAAAGTCAAGCAACAGTATGAAATATCAACCGGTCCATTTTTCATTCAGCAATACATTATTTTTATGTATGCATACATATAAATATAAATGCTAAATAGATATATGTGGGTTATGGCTGTTTAAAAAAGACCATATATTGGTTAGTGATGAAACAATGGTTAACCAAGGGGGTTAACTCACTGGTCTCGTCAAGTAGGGTTAATCCCTTCTTTCCGAGGATCGCTGGCTGGATCGTCCGCTGGTTGATCTCCTGCACAAGAAAACAAACCGTGACTCGTAACAAGGAGGATGGGGTGGGGGGTGCTCCTTGTTACCACTCTCCGGCGTGAATCAGTAATTTGCTTGGGAAGCAAAGTGTGATAGTAGTAGTAGTGAGAGAGTTGTGAAGAGATACCTCAAACCTGGTTTGGGATGGGTATTTATAGCCGAGGAGTGAAGGAGGGTAGTTGAGTGGCTAGTCTGACATCGCACAACCTCCTGCAGATGTGTCAGGCTTGTCGGTTACGGTGGTGATGCCACGTCCTGCTGTGGTGTCAGTCCCACTTGCCTTGTAGGCAGGATGCGGTGCCGGGCCGCATCGCTGCTTGCGGTAACTGATGTTGTTCCCGCGTTCTTGTTCTGGCCAAGACGTATACGGGATGCAGTGTCGTGCCGCGTCGCTGCTTGGTGACTGTTACTGTTGTCCAGATCCCTCGTCGTGATGAAAATGTTCATAGGATGGGGTGTCGGGCCGCATCGCTATGTATAGACCCATTTTCATACATAAGGTATATATTCCCATCTGTTGACCGATTGGATTCGACCGCTGTGTTCGCGCGTGCCCGCACGGACACAGATAAGTTCTTGCTGGTGGGGGTTTTTGATAAGGGTAATGGTCGCTCGCGGTCGTGCTGACGCGAGATCTGGGACCATACCCCTTCAAGTCCCCCCAGTCTAGTGTTGCTTCCTTATGCAAGTTGCATGTGGGAGGAATACTTGACTATGGTGTCTAGAAGGTAGAATATGGGTTGCAGAAGAATTTAGGCCATGTGAATGGCTCCTGCTTCAAGTAAATCAAGCTGGGGGTCCGGTAGAGTCGTGTGACGTCTCTTCCGTACCGGTGAGCAAGGTCCGCTTGATGCGAAATTCTCAGCCTGATTTGATTCGGTAATATGGTCTACCTTTCTCTGATGTCATCAGCCACCTGTTGGTGTTTCGAACCAACCTTTGAGACGGTGTCTGAAGATATTATGAAGGTTTGAACCAACCTTTGAGACGGTGATGGAAGATGTCCGTGATCGCAACTCTAGTTGTAACCTCTGTGTCAGCTGATGCAATGTTGTAAGTGCTTTGCTTAAGCTCTATGTTTATCTACTGGACATGCAACGATGATCCCTGCTTTGTGGGGTATTCGCGTTCTCTAGTTTAGCTCTCAAGTAACCGCACGTCCTTTGCGGTTACCTCGTTGCCGCATATCGTTGGCCATGTTTGGTCGAACAATGTGGGGAACTTGCGTCATTGTTGGCCGTGTTTGGTCGAACAATGTGAATCTGTACTATTGGCAAATAAACATGGTCATAGGCATGATAGTGCCTACCATTGTTTATTCTATGCGGTCCATAGGTGGGCAAACAGAGTCATAAGCAGACTTGTTACCACTGTTGCTTGGCTTGCTGCTCGAGGAGATCACCTTAGATACATGGGAATCTGGATGAAACTCGTCCGCATTCGTTCCTTAGCTACTTTCCTTCACGCTTAGGTGGAAAGTAGTTTTCCTTGAAGTAGTTTTGTAACACCCCGAAATCGGGATTTGGTAATTAAACCATGTAAATAATAATGAACGGGTAAATACCGTTAGTGGTGAAAATAAATCCGGTGAATATTAGGAAGTAAATAAATAAACCTAATATCGAATAAAAAGAGAATAAAAGGGTTTAATGAAATAATGTTTATAAGAGACCCGAGCTAACAGGACTTAAAAACAAAACGGGTGGTAATCTCCCGGAACCCACTAAGTTAACTAGGAGTAATTAACCTAGTTAATTAAAGGAAAATATTTCTAGAAATAAAGAGGTTAAGGCCTACTTGGAACAAACCAAATCATGAGGGCTAAAGGTGGGTAATTAGAAAAGTGTTTTAATTAAAACACTTATATAAAAAAAAGAAATAAAAACACACACATGTGTGTTCGATCGACAGGAGGAGCAGGGAGAAAGGGGTGAAACCCTAACTCAACAAAACCTTCAAATTGGAGGATCAAACGAAGGCCAAATTGGGATTGGAATATACATAAACGATCACCAAGTCAAGGGGATCGAAAGGTATGTCGAATTTTTGACATTCATGAAGTTGTGAAAAGTCGATTAACTTTACAAGATGCAATTTAGGTATGAATTGTAGAAGTTATGGCTAGATTAGAGATGTATACTTGCTTAGGAGCAAAACCCTAAGTGAAAATTCTGCATATATTGCTATGATTTGAATACTTAGATGAATTACCACACTTACATAAGTGGGTTTTAATGTTATGATGAAATTGATGGTCTAACTAGGTTTAGAATCATCATGCATGATGATGTTAAGAAGGTGTTTGATTAAATCATGAATTTGGGTACATGATCATAAATGACTTGAAATGGGTTTTGAATGTTAAGATGAAATTTGGTAAATTTGTTCATGGAACTAGGTGTATGAAATCATATTGTCTATCAATTGATAAGTAGAACTTGATTATATTAAGTGTTGGGATAAATGCTAGTGATATGATGAAACGGGTTTCACTCGTGTATGAGGAACCCTTAGTTCTTACAAAAATAAATGAATAAACTAGTCAAGATAATCGTTTAAACTAGTTTATTAGCCATGGAAATGGGTTGCAATTGATGGTTTGGGTCGAATTTGAAAGGACCCTAAACATGATTTTCGTAGCTTTTTATATGTATTTTGACTAATCTTAAAAAAATCATATAAAATCAACCGTTTATCCGATTTGGGTGTTCTATACCTTTTCGGAAAGCTTATGAAGTAAATTTTTACTGTTTTCAATCATAAGAAACAAATGTGGTTGTTAAATAGGCCAAATAGGCGAATTAAAACTGCTGTTCAGAACTTGAAAGATGTTGAAAAATGAAAATATAGTTGCTGAGCTGATTTTATAAAAATCATATAAAATCATAGAAAATTCGTTAAAAGGTGTACCTTATATGCTTGCGAAGGTATTGGAGCGTTCTACGATCCATCTTTGAACATGTTGATCTAATTCAGATTTTAAACGGGTCAAAATGGTCAATTACAGCAGCTGAATAGAAAATCGCTGCACATAAATAATGTTCTTATTAACCAAGAAAAAAGGCATAGGATTGTATATACTTGCTTCAGGCATGAATTATTGATTGTTGGGAACAAATAGCACTTTATGTGACATGCTTAAAGTGTTTAAAATCACTTACTAACTAGTTGTATATGTAACTTCACTAACGGGTTAAACGGTTAGTGAATGAAAAGAATTATGGTATGAAACTAGTTGTTGAATATATGGCATGCTTTGATTGATAAGTGTGTAAAAAAGGGGGGGGGGGGGTTCCATAGGGTGATGGCCATTATATAGAATGACCAATCTAACCATCTTATGGATGTTATGATATAGTTGACTCTAAACAAGCTAGGTGGGAGCTTGGAAATGAACGGGTCAAACGGATCATGGATGCAAAGAATGTTTGCGCGGACGCGAGGTAAGTTATGCTTACACTTTCTTTTTAATTACAATACACTTGTGAATATTGATTGTGAATAATGATAAGTAATTGGAATATGATGTTCCGGCAAGATACAATGCAAGTCGGAATATGTAAAAAGTAAGAAACCATAAATTATGGTAAAAAGGGGTAAAATGGTAAATTAGTCGGGTGAAGACTAATAAATAACGAATTTTGAACAATACGTTATGGGGTGAATTGTAACGTGTAAAAGTGGTTTAGTAATACTCCGGACACGAGTTGACGGATAGAATAAAAGATGTGAAAAGACACCATTTGGTATAAGTCATAACGGGTCAAACAATTCAAGAAATGTCTTTTAAGTAGTAAGGACTCATGGTGCTAACCGGAATGGGTTCAAGGGGCGAAATGGTATCAAAATACCATCATATGATGATAAATGATCATTTTGACTAAACGGGTCAAATGGTGCGTTAACACCATTTGACGATAATTTTTGACGATCGCTTGTTAAGTTTTGGTGATTACAGGAAAGTAATATGAGGTTCGCGACGCTATTAATTAGTAAGTTAATAGTGAAAGGTATTTTAAACGGGTCAAAACTTTGACCCGAGCCAGGTATGTGCAAATAAGATTATAGTTTTAAGTATGATTTTTGGTCAAACATGTTATTAAAAGTCCATCATCGTCAAAAGACTTGAAACTTGTCTTTTGAAAAATTTCTAAACCAGAGATTAGAACACGGAACAAGTAGTTTATCACATTATATCCACCACAAATATTTTTGTGGTGGAAAACAAGTAGAAACCATAGTGTGGAAATAAGATGCAAGCAAAGGATGGGTGTAAATTAAGCTTAAAAGTGCATAAGTACCCTTAACGGGTCAAAATAAGAGTATAAACAAAAACGGGTTAAGAATGTGTATAAACTCATGATTTGAACCCTGTACAATAGGAAATAATTATATTATAATATGTTAAAAAAAAAAACAAAGGCGACAGACTACAGAACTGGCAAACTGATTATTATTTTGTGGTTTGATGTCTAAAACTTGTTTAACCTATTATTTAAGCATCAAAACTAACTTTTAGGTTGGTTTTGATCACAGGTAAATACCAAGTGTTCCCGGATAAAGATCAAGCTCAAGGAAGAACCGAACACGATCAAAGATACAAGCTTCCGCATATCGTTTCGTCGATATTTTAATCAACGAACTCTATTTCATTGCGTGTATTATTTATTTTAAATTGTAAAAGTTTTAAATTACCCGTATTTTCCACGGATACGAAATATTAACTACATGTTTATTTTTGTAATTCATACGAAAACCATTAAATAATACTAAGGGTGTTACAAGTTGGTAATCTGAGCTCAAGGTTAAAGAGTAAAGTGTGTTCGGTTCGAAGCTTGATCGCAAATCCGGTAAGTACATGTATGTTAATAGTTTAGTAGGATTAAAGTGTTGTGAACAACACAAAGGGTATCGTGTAATACACGTTACACCAATGAAAATGATTAGTATAGTTAACGAAATCACGTGCAGTAAAAAGCCTTGTATTACAATACGTGCATTTATTAATGTCGAAATTACTAACTGTTGTAAATGTTTTAGTTCAAGGACACTCGCATATGAAGATAGCGAGAGTTTAACAAATCGCGGACTTGATAGAGGAACGGTCCAAAGAGTATGCTCATCAAGGACTTAAATCGCGTAACGGTCGCGAACAAGGCTAATGGCAAGAGAAGCCCGTTAGGGCAAGCATTACCAGGTGCACATTTTAAATTTAATTGTACAAATAGTAATATGCAACAAATATGTAGAAATTGAAAGTTGCATATGTAGATTAAAAACTTGGAAAAACCCGAATAGAAAATGTATTCGGGATATTGTTTCCAAGAGAAACAAATAGAGGCATTACTTACATAGGACGTGATGTGAAAACTATAAAAAGGTCATGCGTGTCATGTGTTAATCGCTTACTCTGGCCAAGTAAGTAGTGGCATATGATACCATGAACTTCTTATAGCGGACACATTTACATCCGATGTAGTAAGGACGGGGTGAATGGGACAAATTAAAAAGTACCTAAATGAAACAAATGAATAAAATAGTTGATAATAATGTAAACGCACAGCCGGGTGACGGAAGCGTATTACATTAGGATAATGAGCCCGAGAGAAGGGACAAGGATTAATGTAAATGATGATATAAATGAATGATCAAAAGAAAATTCACGAAAATAAGTCATCTTGGACGAAAGGGCCATGGTGAACAAAATGGGCAAGTAAAACCAAAGTATAGATGATCCGCCGGGTCATAAAAACAAAGGTGTTGCCCACACGAAAAAGATAATCAAGGTTGTTAACTTTAGTCGTAGTAAAGCAAGGATAACGATGATAATCGTCACTCATAATTAATAAGGCCGCCAATGGTGGTCACGTAAAGAATAAAAGACATGGTCGAATAAAAGCGACGGATTTCGCTAAGATGACCAAGTAAATCGAAATGAAGTCTTAATGCATACCGGAAGGGGTGCAATGATAACGATTTCGGTAAAACACCCGGTTGATGGGTAAGGAATTAAACGCGTGCGTAGACTGAGAAACAGGAACGTGTATGGAAAGTAAAAAAAAAGACTCGGGCTTTGGTTCATGACTAAAGGACGATAAGATACTGCAAATATAGAAATTTTGATAAATTACGTTCAACTATTTCAAAGCTGAACGGGTCGAATAAAGAACGAAGTTTGACATTCATAAGTGATAAACTCTCACACAAACAAGTCAAACAAATTTAATAATGATGACGCTTGCTAATGTAAGTAAGCGCAAATCGACATAAAAGCACGAAATATTAAGACAAAAGAACTCGGGTAATGGGTTGTAAATAAATATAGGAATAAACCAGATAACAACAAGTGGAAAACAAACCGACGCGTAAATGACGTAAGAAGTCATGGAGTCGGAAGATTAGTTTAAAATGGTAACGGGTGTAGCCTTAGACTACGGTTAAGGTCCATAGAATTCAAAAAAAAAGAAGAAGAACGAATTCTAAACTTAAAAAAAGGGGGGTGCGTTGACACCGAAAGTGTATTTCTAGAATGACATGAGTAAAAAAAATTAAAGAAAAAGCCTACGATGCTAAGTAAAAGAACCGGCGGGTCACTCGGGTAAAGCGTGGAAAACTGATTACAATTCTCCATGTAAAATATTCACGGTCAGGAATAAACTTAGACGGAAATTCCTAGACATGAGGAAAAGACATAAGACAGAGAAAACGTAAACTAAAATTTAGTTTTTAGTCAAAAGCACGTTTAACAAACATAAGTAGTATGAGGGGAATTAGAAAATCTTAAACACACATAAGGCCGGGGATGGCAGAATAGTATACCGGGAAACGGGGTATGAAGTGAAGGCGACTAATTAGTCTAGCCAGTAAAACCATTCGAAGTCAAAATATGGTTAGGAAACTATGTAAAGCGCTCGTCAGAATAAGATTAGCATGAAGTAAACATATTGAAAGAATTAGTGACCGGGTGATCAAATGACAACTCGGTCAAATAGACGACAAGAATAGGAATATATGATAAAAGTTATGGCCCATAAAGCCATTTACACGAAAAGACGCTCACGTCAACACAAATGATCACTGTAGACCGAAAAGAAAGAAACCCTTGAAAACGAAGCTAGGTTCGCTTGTTTTAATCAACGAACTACATAAAGAAGGTTTCGGGGATGAAACCTCTTTAAGGGGGGTAGACTTGTAACACCCCGAAATCGGGATTTGGTAATTAAACCATGTAAATAATAATGAACGGGTAAATACCGTTAGTGGTGAAAATAAATCCGGTGAATATTAGGAAGTAAATAAATAAACCTAATATCGAATAAAAAGAGAATAAAAGGGTTTAATGAAATAATGTTTATAAGAGACCCGAGCTAACGGACTTAAAAACAAAACGGGTGGTAATCTCCCGGAACCCACTAGTTAACTAGGAGTAATTAACCTAGTTAATTAAAGGAAAATATTTCTAGAAATAAAGAGGTTAAGGCCTACTTGGAACAAACCAAATCATGAGGGGCTAAAGGTGGGTAATTAGAAAAGTGTTTTAATTAAAACACTTATATAAAAAAAAGAAATAAAAACACACACAGGTGTGTTCGATCGACAGGAGGAGCAGGGAGAAAGGGGTGAAACCCTAACTCAACAAAACCTTCAAATTGGAGGATCAAACGAAGGCCAAATTGGGATTGGAATATACATAAACGATCACCAAGTCAAGGGGATCGAAAGGTATGTCGAATTTTTGACATTCATGAAGTTGTGAAAAGTCGATTAACTTTACAAGATGCAATTTAGGTATGAATTGTAGAAGTTATGGCTAGATTAGAGATGTATACTTGCTTAGGAGCAAAACCCTAAGTGAAAATTCTGCATATATTGCTATGATTTGAAA